>OZ010616.1:43715723-43840723 GCA_963932145.1 Acanthosepion lycidas | reverse complement strand
TCAGTTGTGCTTAGTTTAATTTGTAACTTATATAAATGTAGGTAGGAAAATTAAATGATGATAAAATAGTTAGGGTCACAAAACACTGTCCAGGGTTCTCAGTCAGGTTTTCCCCCACCAGTTGTGGGCTTCAGGGTTAGTAAACACCAGCCCCAGCAAGAAACAGTCCAGAAGAGCCTAGTAAAAGACTGAACCAATCCAGAAGAGCCTAATGAAAAAAATGAACCAATCCAGAAGAGCCTAGTAAAAAGACTGAACCAATCCAGAAGAGCCTAGTAAAAGAATGAACCAATTCAGAAGATCCCAGTAAAAGACTGAACCAATCTAGAAGAGTCTAATGAAAAAATGTACCAATACAGAAGAGCCTAGTAAAAAGACTGAACAATCCAGAAGAGCCTTGTAAAAGACTGAACCAATCCAGAAGAGTCTAGTGGAAAAAAATCAACCGATCCAGAAGAGCCTAGTAAAAAGAATGAACCAATCCAGAAGAGCCTAGTAAAAGGCAACCAATCCAGAAGAGCCTTGTAAAAGACTGAACCAATCCAGAAGAGCCTATTAACAAGACTGAACCAACCCAGAAGAGCCTAGTAAAAAAATGAACAAATCTAGAAGAGCCTAGTAAAAAGACTGAACCAACCCAGAAGAGCCTAGTAAAAAGACTGAACCAATCCAGAAGAGCTTAGTAAAAAGACTGAACCAACCCAGAAGAGCCTAGTAAAAAAAATGAACCAATCCAGAAGAGCCTAGTAAAAAAAATGAACCAATTCAGAAGAGCCTAGTAAAAAGACTGAACCAATCCAGAATGGTCTAAAAGACGGAATGAACTAGGAATCAAGGGAAGAAGTATAAGCATCTAGAATTCTAGACAACAATATTGCTAAAAACAGTTAGGATACTAAGATGAGTACTGAAGTAGTAAGGAGATTTGTTGTCACTTTATCTCTAGAGTAGGCCACCAGTTATTACTGATGTGAATAATAATAATAATATTTTTCTGAACATGAATAAATTAATTATATTTTTTTAACATATTCAATTAAAATATTAAAAGCATTTACGTTAATAGAGAATTTAAATAGTCTTTGAAACTAAAAAACAAAAAACGTCTATGAATATGAGTTATTGTTTTGCCCTTATAAAAATGCCTACATAGTCCCAGTATGGTTTAAATGTTTTTCATAAATCTTTGGCCCTTATCCAATTATTTAGTGGTTTTTGTTGGCACAAACTTTCCAGACAACCAAACTAGCCAGCAGCATTAATTTCTTCTTTAGTACATATATCACTGTTCTGAACCAACTTCCTTTTGCATCTTGTAAGGAGAGAAGCTTCCTCTGTATTTGCAAAGATTAACAGTCTTGGAAAAAATCAGAAATCTGCAAGACACTCTATAATTTTTACCACCTCTCATAATGGGAACATATATTTGCCACATTTTGAAATTAAATAATTATGGCAAAATTAATGATTGATTTACATTAAAAGTAATTTAATTATATATGTAGTAACTGTCATAAGCATTAACTTTCCTTCATTTGGATTCCAGAAACATCCAACTTTTTGCTGCACTGTATATAAATATCCACTTTTATTTATATTCTGTGTCTTCATATTTACTCTTAGTCCTATCATGGACTACTCTGTGTATTAAAGCCTTCATCAAGGTACTTATTTAGTTCTTTTTCTTATTACAATTTAATAAACAGAGTAAAATGAAGGATAGACAAACTTTTGAAACCTAAGAGATTAGATGTATCTCCTAACTCACCCTCTGCGACTAAAATCTCTAATCATTGGTTTTGGACCTTCACTTTATTCCTAAAAAGAAATACAAACAATAGTGTATATGATGAACAAGATACATTTGATATTTTAATTAATAGCATTTCCTCAGATGTCTATAATCATATTGTTGAATATGCTACTTTCAAATCTGTTGTAAATTGCTTCATAGAATTATGCATGAAACCCACAATCGAAATCTATGCCAGACATGTTCTAGCAATGCATGAACAAATAGATGAAAATATTGATGAGTATGTTCAGGGGTTACAACTACCAGCTAAAGAATGCAGTTTTAAAGTGGTTAATGCTGCTCAAAACCAAAACGACTGCATTAGCGATGTGTTCATTTCTGGTTTGCACTTTAACATATATTAGAGAACAAAACCTTTGATCTACACATGACGGTTAATCAATCCAGATCTCTATACATTCTCACAGGCTCATTGTGGCACTATCCTACACAAGGAAAAGTTATAAGTCAGGAATTTACCTTATTCCATGGAAGATGGGAAAAATGTATGCACTGACTGTCCATTTGTATAAGATGGAAACCACACCTCTACAAACCTGAAAAAGTTTGTCAGATAAAGGCTATACAACCAAAGGAAAGAATCAGTACAGACTTTAAGGGGCCTCTTCCTTCTGATTTGTAGAACCATTATATGTTAACAGTAATAGACGAGTACTCTTGGCTTCCTTTTTCTTTTGATTTCCCCAATATGACAACTACTGTGGTAAATAAATTCTTAACACAGATTTTCACTGTATCTGTGCATGATTTGACTCCTGATAGGAACAAATACGATTGGAAAGAAACAAAAATTAAAGAAAAAGATACTCTTATGGAAACAAGAATTACAGAAGTAGAGGAACCAGAGTCTGATATCCATTCTAAACCAATGAGTAACCCTGAAATTTACTGGTGCCCTCCAATTCTGAGGATCAACATTCTCCTCTGATTCCCAAAGATTCGGTGATGTTAAGATGAGATGAGATGTGTGTGTGTGTGTGTGTGTGTATGTATAGACATATATTACAAAGACATATATATATATATATATATATATATATATATCTTTCACATGAACTGTCTTCATGCCATATGTGATATAAAATGGGATGACAGGGTCAAGAATAGAATAGAGCAATACTGAAGACATGTAGAAATATTACAGACATTGAAACCATTCTAGCAAAGATACAACTTAGGTGGGCTGGTCATGTTGTGAGAATGGATGAACATTGGCTTCCAAAAAAGGTTCTGCATGTACAACTACCAAACGCCAAGCATTCAGTTGGACGTTTACTCTTACACTACAAAGACAAATTGAAAGACAATTTGAAATGTCTCAAGTTTGATTTGAAAACCTGGGAAGCCCAAGCATCAAACTGAAAGGAATGGCATAAGACATGTTTCATTAAGTTAAAGGGTTTTGAGACAATAGACTGAAGCACCGTGATCAGCTTTGTCAAACTCTGAAGCAGAGATGCTATCAAAATCCTACTTTAACAAATTTCATCTGTCAGTGTGACTTTGTCGCCTGCAGCAAAGCTGGGTTAGTATCGCACTTAAGAAAGCACAAATGAAATATGTCTTTTCCTTAACTGATTTTCTTCACAATAGCACCTGCTAGCATGCATAAGTGTAAAATGAAAGGCACCATCCAATGCTGACCCTCGTTCATCATACATATATATATATGTATATGTATATATATATATATATATATATATATATATATATATATATATATATATATATATGCAGGGTTCAATGGATAAATTGGTCCTCTAAATGTAATAAAAATGAAAATAACACTGACATCCCATTTTGACAGATATATTTACCAAAATTACACAAAAATATCTTGAAATACTAAAGAGTAAATTTATTCAATAAAGTCACCATTGGCTTCAACCACAGCCTCCAGACAACTTCAGAATCTCCTGCATCTCTTCTGGATGGTCTCCTTGTTTAAGTTGGTGAATGCTGCCATAATCATTGCCTTCAGTTCATCTTTGGTGTTATTAATTCGTTTATTATTTACTTCATTAGTTTATTTATTTCTTATTTTTATTTTTGGGTGGGAGATAGTTATCGTATTTGTTTAATTTAAATTATTTGTTTTGTCTAGAGTATGTTACATTATCTGAATTGTATATAGTGCATATATTTACATTTTTCGTTGGTATTTTACAAGATATTCATTTTTACTTTTTGATTTTTAAGTAACATAGTAAAATTTTGTTTTCATGTCTGCATTTTGAGATAAATTAATGAACTTTCTATTGCAAAACACTTATGTTAGATTAAGGAACTTTCTATTGCAAATAGATAAAATTTGCTGATGTTGGCATTTTTTATAATGATTTTAATTCTTTTCCATTTCATCTTTTCATGTAATAAAAAAAACCTTGTAATATGTTCTGTTCTTTTACTGGGTGATTATTAGGGCAAGAAAACTTTTTAAATTCATTTATGCTTTTTTTATATGACAGTTAATTTTTCCAGATTCATAAGTCAACTCATTGAAAATAGAAATTTATTCCTACTGATTGCATTCAATAAAATCAGAAAGAATCAACGTCTTTTTGGATATTTGACTAAACAAAAAGATTCAGGAAATCCATGGAATGGTTTTGTTTATGATAGCTGTAGCTATGATTATATCAAATACTTTAAGGCAAGAAACAGTTGAGAAGTTCATGTACAAGATCATCAGTCTCCTTTTTAATTGGAAACATCACTGCTTCAACCATGGCTAGAAAACTCCAAACAATACAAAACATTGAGAAAGAAAGAAAATTTTTAAAGCATCACCAATCTACACCAGGAGCAAAATTCTAGAAAAATGCGAACAAAGGTTGAGACACATGAAGATGAGGGAGTACAGTAAGAACAAGCCTGACAAGCCATTAAATGAGATGACAAAATGAAATCATTAGTGCCTACAACATGGTGTCATCATTGAAAAGAAGACATCAAATGTTTACCAATTACTTTTGTTCATTAGATTCATTTTACTGCTGGAATGATTACATGATAAGGAAAATGAACTGACTTCATTTCCAACATCTTTATTCAAGGAAAACTTCATAAGGAATACAAATAAAATAGTACTTGCCAATTATTTAATTTCAAGTAATGCTGTAATGTCTCCTAAGAGAAAAGCTTCAAGTAAAACCATGCAGAAATCATGAAAGGAAACAAAGTTGCCAAAACAAATTGTTCAGAAATGTAGCACACAAGAAGAAGCTGAAGAGGCTGTTGGAAATACTGAAAATCTTACAATAATTCAAACTGTGTTTAATAGCAGCTGTTTTGTTTTTATAGGGACATCAAATTCTACTTACAAAGAACTTATTCAGCAATCAATCAATGATGTGCCATGTGTAATACACACTTAGGTGATCATGTATCCAAAGATACATGACTGAGAAGGAAGATTTTTTTTCCTGTAGTAAGTTGCCATTACTTTCTGTGGTAGACCAATTGCCATCCAGAGCTCTAGAATCCAGTCTCTCCTGCTATTTACCCATAGCTGGGGGAGAAGAAGAGGATTCATACCTTTCCGAAGAGTATTAGTACGTAAGTGAATGTAATGGATTCAACTGTAATTCAAACTCAGCTCTCCAATTCCTCAGTTCGAGCCACTATCCATCACTCCACCATGCCTCCTAACATAGCAAACATATATGAAATCCTAGTATGACATCTGTTCAATTATATTTAATGGCTACAGAAATAGGCCAAGCACTAATGATCATGAACACAAAGAAAGGTTTCAAAAAAGCAAACCTTGTCATGATATGAGTGTTTGAAAATATACATGCACAGTACCTCCTACACAATCTATGATATGAAGCACCCCCCACAACACCACTACAGAATCTCACTTTTCATAAGGTAGAATTCATATAAAATAGAAATTTTACTGTAACCTAATTATGTACAATAATCAATCATTTCAATATAAGTGGACAATTCAACTAGAAAAAATTGAAAATAAATACGATATATCTAAATATAAATTAAAGACATGCCATAATAGATGATTCCATCTTAAATAAATCAATAATGTCTTGCTGCAATTTTTAATATCAACTTGAGGTTTTTCTATTTACACTATTTACATTGTTCAGATTGTCCTTTATTGTCATATTCACAACGTTTTGGCCATTGTACACTCAGGCCTTCTTGGAATCTTGAACCAAGCCCTTTATTTCATCCACTGAGGTAAACTTCACAAAAATGACACATGGCCCAGTGGATGAAAGCGTTGGTTGAAGTAATCCAGTGACTTGATCCAAAGAATTGTGTGTTCAATATCTGATCACAGCAGAGGTGATCAAAAACATTCGAGAGTTGAGTTACTAAGTTAACTGAAACTGAGGTATCATGGCAAATAGAACTCAACAGAGGATGCAACACAAAAAGCCAGGAAATTTGGTACAGTTTATTTAATTGTTGAATTTTTTGTTATTTGAAATAAAAGCAAAGGATAGAAATTTAGTAGCTTAAAACAGAACAAAAACACAAATGTTAGATGTGGTGTTCAAACTAAAGAACGATGGCAAATTTTTTTTCAGTCCCCAAGTTTGATGTTCATACATGAAATTAAAGAAAACAATCATCTTGCATTGAAAATTTGATAATTGCAACATCCTGGAACAGCAAATAGTTAAAAATTTATGTTAGTTAATTTTTTTTAGTTCATTCATATAGTAAATCTTTTTGTGGTGCATCCGGTAAAACAATCTCTCCAGTGGATGAAATAAAGGATTTGGTTCAAAATTCCAATCAATGTCAACAAAAAATGAGGACAACAGTCAAAGTAAATAGAATAAATAGTTGCAGTAACTTATGTCAGGAAAATAGACAGATATTGAGATTTTTCTTGTTAAAAACTTGAATAATTTCAACAGATTTAACATTATAGATAATAAATAGTAAATTTTATATAGTGTCTTTTTAAGACTCTGCATGACCAAAACAAATTTATAGATTTGGACAAAAAAAAGTACCCAAAATGATGTCAAAAGCCATGAAAAAATTTGTCATCGTTTAATAGTCCTTTTAATAGTCAGTTGAGTTTAGTTTAATATGTAATATATATAAATGCAAGTAGAAAAAAGTAAATGTTGATAAAATAATGAAGGTCATAAAGTGCTGTATGGAGCCCCCAATCAGGCTCCCCAGTAAAGTTGGGATAGTAAGCACCAGACCTGCATACAGAAGCCAACATATGTTTCTGTCCTATGATCTCAATAAACAGCAATTTGTAATATTTCTCACAAGGTACTTTTTTCTTGATAGATATCACATGTTTTTAAACATTTCACCCCAAGCAAGGCTGTAAAGACACTAAAACACAAGGGAAAAAAAAACTAATATTAAGAAGAGAGAACAATAAAAGAACAGGAATTAAGATAGAAGATAACAATTGAGATTGCATTGCATTGCATCAAGATAGACCAGGAAGCAAGAAACTGGAAGAGAGTTCCACAAGCAAGAAGTGTGAGAGGAAATTGTTAGCATAGAATTTACAGTTACGCCTAGATATTTTAGCTGTTTTAGATGAGACCTTGCTGCCAATCAAATACTGTGCTTAAATTCATAAAGTCTAGGTACCATAAAGAAATGTTCATCAGAACAATTACCATGAAAGTCTTCATAGAAAAGGTACTGGGAAATGTTGAGATTAGCACTGAAGATGATGATAAGAATCTTTTTGATTGACTTTTCCATATTTAACATTTTATTTGATACTTAATATTTTCAAATAAACTTAGTCATTTCTCAAATCATGAGCTCTAACCCAAGCTTCCAAATTAAAACTTTCAACTTCAGCTTCGCAATGTTGATACGTAGATTATTCCCAAAATTTGTCATTGTGTTTTCTTTTTCATTTGTTTACTCTCAAAACATTAAAAACAAATATTCCTAATTAATAAAAAAATATATTGAATTTTGGTAATATTCACTTCCTGTACAAATCACATGATAAAACAGTATATCTGTATATGCTATGCTTACTTTTTGTCTACAAACATCTTACTATATAATATGCGAAGGATTTTGTCTGTAAGGCCTATAAATTTTTGCTGTTATCAAGTTATGTTATATTTGTCAAGTGGCAGTATCTTTGTTATAACAATCATGGACTGTTCAAAGAAGATATTTATAAAGGAATAGGTGAAATGTACAATAATAAAAACTGGAAAAATATATTTAAAATGCTATCATTTTTTATGGCATTGGTAACCTTTTGTTTCCATAAAGTCAGTGTATATATTCTATATACATTTTAATCTGAGTACAAATGTTTCTCATCTGGTATATGTGTGTGTGGAAGATGTCATGTTGGTGTATTGCTCACACAGTATACCGAAGTTGAAAATTTGTTTTATTTTGCTCCATCCATGTCTGAAATTAGCAATTATTTCACCCACCTGTGGTTATAGTCTGTTTAGGATGACTTTTACTATAACTTTGTTTACATGACTGATGAGACTTATCATTTTATAAGTGACATAGTTGTAAGTTGCCTTTTTTAGGGAGATTGATGATGAGTAATTGTGTTCAAGGTGTTGGCAATTCACTGGTTTGCCAGATCATATTGCAGATGATTGTAAGCATATCAGTCACTGATTCTTTTCCATTCTTGATCATTTCTGATAGAATTTTTCATTTCCAGTCACGATACCATTTTTTAATGTTTTGATAGCTGCTTTTATTTCTTCTCTTAAAACTGGGATATTGTCATCATTTGATAATTTTTGGCTCTTTGTTATATTGAAGTCATCTCTGTTTTGATAGTTGTACAGGTGTGAATAGTATTCTGTCTATCACTTCATTGCCATCTTCATCTGTGAGAGTTTCCATCTTTGATGTTGATTCATAGATGTTTTGGTTTTCTTAGATATCTTACAGCACAAGATGCTGTGAGATAATATAAAGAAATATAATACTGTCCATAAGCTGATTGGAACATTTCAACTACTAAGAAAATGCCAGCAGTGTAATTCTTGCTCTCAGAAGATTGAAGAACTGGTTCTGTATATCAGTTGGGGTGTGACAAGTATATCTTCCTGTCTCTACATTTTTTAATATCTTCCTGGAAAAAATAATGATGGATGTCCTTGAAAACTATATCGACACAGATAGCATTGGAAGGGAAACAATTATGAGTTGGGTTTACTTATGATATTGATATCCTAGTTGGAAATGATGACACTGACTAACATGATGAGGTGTCTTGATGAAACAGCATCAAGATATGACATGGAAGTCAATGCTGAGAAAATAAAGCTGCTGCAAAATAATGAGGAATCAGGACACCAATTAGAATTAGTGGTCAGCAAATGGAGGCAGTGAAACAATTCAAATACCTTGCCACAATTATCAGTCAAAATAGATCCAAGCCAGAAGTCATTGCAAGAGAGACAAAAAGCTTACCCTGAAAAATAAACTGATATTTTTACATGCCTTATTTTGTCAATTCTCCTGTATGCATGTGTGTCATGAACTCTAACTCATCTTACAAGGAAAAGTATAAGGAGAAAAGTATAAGGAGAAAAGTGAAGGATATGCTAAAAAAAAAAAAAAATGAGATGGTCAAGCAACATCATGAAATGGACTGGCAAAAGATTTGCTCAGACACAGGTGCTGGCCAATGACTATATCAAGTGGAGGCTTCTTGTTGAGCAATCCACCATATAGTACCCCATACCAACCCTAGAAGGTTATAGAACAAAAAGAAAAAGAAGAAAATATAAATGGGTAAATGTATACTTATGTGTACTTAATCATCTACCTTGCAATATATGTATATATATTATATGTAAAGAGGTGATGAAAAATTATTGCCTTGACCCACTTAAAAATATCTGACCAAATAAGTAGATACCATTTTTTTAGTATCTATCTATCTATCTATCTATCTATCTATCTATCTATCTATCTATATATATATATATATATATATATATATATATATATATATATACATTCATTTATGTATCTATCATCTATAACTGTATGATTATATACTTGAATATATATGTATTTCTTGTAGTATATTGACATATTTGAAATGGTAATAGATATGATTTGTATGCTAATAAATGAATGAATAGATGTGTTCTATTCTGTTTTCTTTGTTTCTTTTTTGTGAGTTTGCATATGCATGTGTGTATGTGTGTGTGTGTGTGCGTGTGTGTGTGTGTGTTCTTAATTGAGTTATAATGTCTAATAAATTCATATCAGGAAATTTGATTTTAATCTCATGTATAAATTATGTAACCAAGAACATTTGTTACATGATTTATAACCAAATTGTGGTAGAAAATATGAATTTATAAAATTTATATTTAATTCGCAAGATAAAATATGAAAGTTGCTCCAAAAATAATGCCACCAGTTTTCTTATGTTGGGCTATTATGTCATAGATGGATGTTTGTGGTATGGCAGTAGAAGTTGAATCATTATGGCAATAACCCATAATGTTTTTGTCTTGTAAAGTAGTAATCTGATAAAATTAGATCTGACATGAAAGTATACATAAAGTAGCGATGTTTCATCAAATATCTCAATGTAGAAAAAATGCACTTATTAACATTCATCAATGCTTATTTGATAAGAATGTGAGCACAGGTGGTAGGTAATGTGTTTTGGCAAAAGAAATTCATGTGATAATCCATGTTACAGGTGGTCTATCAACTTGCTGAAAATTTGTTCTAACACATATTACATTATTTTTGCTTTATAAATTGATAAAATTTGTTAAGTTGCTATAAAATAGTAGAAATAACAGAAAACATTATGATATTTTTTGGTTTGGCTTTTCAGAAATGACCTAACATCTTACATATAAATGAAAAATACTTAGAGAAATTAAAATACTCTTCATATTTCCAGATAAAATTTGAATCACCTTTATATGCCAATGTGCTATAGATGGTGTCAAATAAAGTATATAAAAAAACAATAATAGCATAAAAAAGGAAAGAAAATAGAGACCGCCTTTTAATGTATTCTATACTAGAGAGAGAGGTCAATGGTCAATCTAAAGTAATGACAGGTATTCAGTTGGTGGTATAAGAAAGACAGGCATTCTATTCACTGTAGAGAATTTGTACATGCTTCTATAGAAATTAAACTTATACAATAAGATAATTTGTAATATATGAATATATTAAAATTTTGTTTAATTTTTTATAAATGTTTGCGATTATAGCAAGAGGAAAAAATGGAGGATTAACTGATTAATAATAAATATACATTTTCCTTGGTGGTAACACAATGTGCTATATTTTACTTTTTGTGTGTATATATATATATATATATATATATATATATATTATGAAATGGACAAAGTCCAACAATTATTTTAAGACATTTTTATGTTTAACATTTTTTTTATAGATACAGATATTTAAGTAAATGCTCTGTTTATAATAAACAGTATTAAACAACATTTACCGGCCTGAATGTCCAAGAAATTTTTACAGAAAATATTCGCCCTCTGATTTTCTGTGAAAATTTCTCGAACATTCAGGCCAGTAAATGTTGTTTAATACTGTTTATTAGAAACAGAGCATTTACTTAAATATTTGTATCTATAAAAAGAATGTTAAACATAAAAATGTCTTAAAATATATATATTTATATATTTATGTATATATATATATGTATATATATATATGCGTGTGTGTGTATAAAATATATCATATATATACATATATATGATACCAAAATGAACAAATCAGAAATGTTTATTAAAGCTTCATTCATCATCATAATACATACATATATATATATACAGAGAGAGAGACATAGACAGAGACTGAGACAGAGACAGAGATAGAGGAGTTATTGTGTTATTATTGTATTAGGTTTCAACATATTAAACTGGCCCTGTGCTATAATAATTGTAGCTTAGGAAAAATCAGCTTGCCATAGAGCAATGGTTAGCAATCTAGTCTCTCAGAACATTACTACTGTAGTGAGGTTGATCCTCATTGGATGCCCTATTACTCTGGCCTTGTGCCAGTATAAACTGAACTTTGTAATTATGAATATGCACAACTCACAATAAACATTTTTTAGAAAGGTGGTCATACAATGTTTTATTATGAGTAATTAGATTAAAAAAATAAAAAAATATTTATTCTCCCTCCAGTAGACTATGATTGTTAATTTTAAATTGATTCTTCAACTTATGAAATCTTTGCATATCAATTATATAATATTATAAGTATTGCTCATTTTCATTGAACTTATATTCACCTGAAATCTGTTTACAAAATGAGAGTTTATGTCAATCAATCATACTTCAGTAATGGTGTAAAGTATTTCTAATTAGAAATAAAATTTTAACAAACATTTTCATTAATTAATGACCACAACCATCAAAAATTAATAATGTTAAATAAACTTACAAATAAAATAGTAATAAGGAAAATACTTTTACAACAAGAATAAGAATGGCTAATCTAGGAATAAAATAATAATTGCAAATATATTTAATCCTTAATGTATTAATAATAATATTTAAAATAATTAAAGAAAGAAATAAAAAGTAATTATAAAAATACTTCTGAAAAACAACAATAATAAAATGTATTGAAAGAAAAAATAGAAAAATAATTGAAAAAATACTAAAAACAATCATAAAAATTTTAAAATATTTAATATTAAGATGGATTAAAATTTTTAAGTAAAAAATAATTCTAAATATATTTAATATAAAAAACAACAATAAGATGGATTTAAACAAAATTAAATAATATGAGTGAAAATGTGTTATCTAAAAGTTTAAAAAGTAACTTATATTGCAATAATTAAAATTTAACAACATTCATTAAATAATAATATGCCTAATCAGTAATTCACTAACATCTAATATGCTCCATACCCAATTCATTTAGTTTGAAAATAAATATTCAAGTGTAGTGTATTATGGATATATTGGAGAACACAAAGTAGACTTTGAATTGACATGTAGCAATTGAAAATTAACTCACTTGATATTAATTGATATAAACTCATAAGGAACTTTGGTCCTCCTTTAAGAAAAATTAATTTATTTTGGTAAACCTAATTTTTCATATATCAAAATATTATCCATAATAAAAAAAAATATCTTGCTCATTATTATAAATTATTGTTTTTTTTTTTGCATAAATTTAATATTAAGTATGAAATTTTAAAAATTCATTTTCCTATGTGAGTAAGTAGATGTATATCTATATCAGTGTTTCTTAAACTTTTTTGGCCTCAACTCAAAACACAAAATATCTTTAATATTGTGACCTTTTGGATAAAATCATAATTTCAGTATTTTTAAATTTACCTTTACTCAGTATCTTTTACTGAATTTTACTTTAATTTTAATAATCAATAAATTCTGTGATATCTTATGTCAGTTGATGAATACGAAAGGTCCGACTTCATGTAAATGTCTCATATGCATATCACAGCAAATAAGTCATTAAAAACAGCAATGCCAAAAATGACCAAGAAATGATACTGAGATTTTTTTCAGACCTCAGCTGCTTTTGTAAATAAGTATTTGAGATGAATAGATTGGATTCAATCAGGAGCTTTTATTTTTAACATTTTTTTTTTAATTTCTTATTTCCATTATCTTTCTTTTTCTAAATCATTCCAGACACTGAAATAGAAATCAAGTTTTTGATATTTTATAAAGACAAGGATATATTTTATAGGAACAATGAAATAGAATAACTTACATACTGCTGATAATTTTTAATAATATAAGTAAACTATTAATAATAGTAATAACAGAAGTAAAAAAAAACACAATGTGAATATTTTGAAAGACAAATTAAAGAATAGCAGATAAATTGACATGGACATGACAAAACAGGGGAAACCTAAAAAAAGAAATTAAAGTGCACTATTAATATTGATCAAAAACAATGTTAGAAGAATTAGTTATATAAATAAATTAGCTAAATAAAACCAAGGAAAAGAGTAAATCTAGGTGTTAGGAAATAAACGTGAGACATTTATTCAGGGAGTCAGTGAACGTAGCAAGTTGGCCCAGAAAGAATTCAAGAATATACATGACTGGGCATAAAAGAGGATCCATTAGGAATTGTAAAAGCAAATAAATTTTAACAATATAGGCAATTATCACATGATCCCAGGTATAACCAACAGGTACTATCAGGTACTATTACTAGATGCTAATCCTTAAAACAAACTAATGAATCAAACCAAGTTCTACCAAACCAAAACTAGGTCCCTATTTCAAAACCTCTTACATCAATAAAGGGGCCTAAACAACAACATTCCACATGATGAACTCTACCTTCAAGAGGATAAACCTGATTTCAAGTTACTTTCTGAAATGTATCTCAGTCAATTTATTCTAGTACATGAAATCTCAATCCCTGGTTACTGTCCTTTAATTACGAAACAAGACTATCTGAATCACCATATCAATAGTCTTGGAGTCTATACCAAGGATTGGTTCCCAAGTAGCAGAGATTTTGCTAAAAAATGCTCTGTTCTCATTCATATGCATTTATATGGTTCTTGTTCATAAATAAACCTTCATTTTTATTATCTATTCTCTTCAGGTTGATGTGATATTTGACTAAATAGCCAAGAAGATTGATGTTATACTATTGGATTATTATAGTATTTATATATATATGGCAATTTTAAGGCTCATTATAAATCGACTGAAACAAAACCAATGAAGAAAGATACTACTGTGACTTTTCTATCACATACAAACAGAACCAGATCATGGATGAGCCTACTCATGTTTCTGATATTGTAGGTCAATGCACAAATCTTCTAGACCCTCTTCATCACCCCACCTGTCTTGACAAATGTTCTTCTTTGTCACCTCTTTTGGGTTCATCAGTCATGAACTGATCTGTGTCAAGACTGAAGTCAAACCAAAAGAAACTTCTGATGTCCCAATTTACCAGAGAGTTTTTCAGTATTTCAAAGCTAACTGGGATAACTTTAGATCTTTCAATACTGAATCACCTTTCTCAAATTAAAAGAAATACAGTATCTGATATAGCCTGTGATTCCTTTCTGGTATTGAGAGTTTCATCCTTTTCAAAAAGTATCAGTCAAAATAGAACAGCCAGCCTTAGTATACACCTGAATGTTTTGAGGCCATCAATCATTATTACCATTTTTATCACCAAAAATAGTGTTGCAAGAATGATGTGACATTCAGAGTTGCCTGTAGCCATTGCAAAAGAGTTCTGTAGAATGTTATGGTCAGTTATGCACAGTCAGTCTGAGTTAGAATTGACATCAAATGATTTGGTTCCAATAAGATTTAGAGAATCAATAACAAAATTCTTAACAGAAGCAAATCATCTGCATTTAATAACCCTGATATTTCATCTTCATTAGAGAAGATTGAGTTTTTTGCAATAAACTTTGCATCAAACTATGACTAGATGACAAGTCATCCTTTACCTTTCTTCTCTCCTCTAAGAAAACACAAGTTTTGTGAACTAACTCTCTTTGCTCAGAATCAAAAACCTTGATTATATGTAGGCTACTGGTTCAGACAAATTCCCTGTTGATGTACTTAAGAAACTATAAGCAGAATTATTTCAAATCTTTCTCTGAAAGAAAAATGTTTCCAAAATCTGGAAGATGTCAGCTGTTTATTCTGTTTTTAAGAATGCTAGTGTGCAGTCATCTCCATCATATTATAATTAGGTCAGCCAACTTTTTTTGTCATTAGTAAACTCTTTCATATATCATCAACAATCCAGTAGTTGACAATCCTACCAGTAACAAGCTCCTGAGAGACAAACTGTATAGGTTTCATTACTTTAGATCCACTGCTAATATTTTAACTAGCATTACTCAGAATCAGTGAAGTGTTCAACAGTAGCTTTTTCATTAGAAATATTTAAAAATTTCAAAGGTTTTTGATAAAATATGACAGAGAATTGTTACATAAACTATTCTGTTGCAAGAAAGGTTTACACATTTATCATGTCCTGTCTCTCTGTTAGGTTCATAAAGGTGAATAGTCAGTCTTCAGAAGCTCACATGATCAATACAGGCATTCTCATTGGTTCTCCTTGGTTCTGCTCTCTTTCTGTTTTATATTAATGGTCTGCCCAACATACACAGATTATTAGTAAATATCAATACAGATGACACCACAGTATATGGGCGTAACTCCAAATATAAAGATTATCAGAATCTGGCAGCTGGACACTCCTCTGATCTAGCTTTTAATTCTTAATGGGATAAAAACTGGATCAAAACTCCAGGAAGTACCTGACATCTTATGCTATGCCTTAACTTTGCAAGAGATAAATTAGACAGAAATGAAGTATCACTATCATATTTAGGCTAGAGTTGCTCAATCCGCACTTTCAAGCTTTTGAGTATTGATAAAATATTATGGTCTATTGTGAGAAGTCTCATTCTCTGCAGCCAAGTCACATCGACACAAACACAACATTGCAAGATTATTGCTATATCACTATTTATGAGGTAGGTGAGATAATTGCTATATATTACTATTTATGAGGCAGGTGAGATTATTGCTATATCACTATTTATGAGGTAGGTTATATTATTGCTATATATCACTATTTATGAGGCAGTTGAGATTATTGATATGTCACTATTTATGAGGTAGGTGAGATTATTTCTATATATCACTATTTATGAGGCAGGTGAGATTATTGATATATCACTATTTATGAGGGAGGTGAGATTATTGCTATATCACTATTTATGAGGTAGATGTGATTATTGATAAATCACTATTTATGAGGTAGGTGAGATTATTGCTATATACCACTATTTATGAGGTAGGCGAGATTATTGATATATCACTATTTATGAGGTAGGTGAGATTATTGCTATATATCACAATTTATGGGGCAGGTGAGATTATTGATATATCACTATTTATAAGGCAGGTGACATTATTGCTATATATCACTATTTATGAGGCAGGTGAGATTATTCCTATATATCACTATTTATGAGGCAGGTGAGATTATTGATATATCACTATTTATGAGGCAGGTGAGATTATTGCTATATATCACTATTTATGGGGCAGGTGAGATTATTGATATATCACTATTTATGAGGTAGGTGAGATTATTGCTATATCATTATTTATAAGGCAGGTGAGATTATTGCTATATATCACTAATTATGAGGCAGGTGAGATTATTGCTATATCACTATGAGGTAGGTGAGATTATTGGTATATATCACTATTTATGAGGCAGGTGAGATTATTGATATATCACTATTTATGAGGCAGGTGAGATTATTGATATATATCTATTTATGAGGTAGGTGTGATTATTGCTATATATCACTATTTATGAGGCAGGTGAGATTATTGCTATATCACTATGAGGTAGGTGAGATTATTGCTATATATCACTATTTACGGGGCAGGTGAGATTATTGATATATCACTATTTATGAGGTAGGTGAGATTATTGCTATATATCACAATTTATGGGGCAGGTGAGATTATTGATATATCACTATTTATGAGGCAGGTGAGATTATTGATATATCACTATTTATAAGGCACGTGAGATTATTGCTATATATCACTATTTATGAGGCAGGTTAAATTATTGCTATATCACTATTTATGAGACAGGTGAGATTATTACTATATATCACTATTTATGAGTTAGGAGAGATTACTGCTATATATCTATTTATGAGGCAGGTGAGATTATTGACATATCACTATTTATGAGGTAGGTGAGATTATTGATATATCACTGGTTATGAGGTAGGTGAGATTATTGCTATCTCACTATTTATGAGGCAGGTGAGATTATTGCTATATCACTATTTATGGGGTAGGTGACATTATTGCTATATATCACAATTTATGAGGCAGGTGAGATTATTGCTATATCACTTTTTATGAGGTAGGTGAGATTATTTGCTATATATCACTATTTATGAGGCAGGTGAGATTATTGATATATCACTATGAGGCAGTTGAGATTTTTGCTATATATCACTATTTATGAGGCAGGTGAGATTATTCCTATATATCACTATTTATGAGGCAGGTGAGATTATTGCTATATATCACTATTTATGAGGCAGGTGAGATTATTGATATATCTCTATTTATGAGGTAGGTGAGATTATTGCTATATATCACTATTTATGGGGCAGGTGAGATTATTGATATATCACTATTTATGAGGTAGGTGAGATTATTGATATATCACTATTTATAAGGCAGGTAACATTATTGCTATATATCACTATTTATGAGGCAGGTGAGATTATTCCTATATATCACTATTTATGAGCAGATGAGATTATTGATATATCACTATTTATGAGGCAGGTGAGATTATTGCTATATATCACTATTTATGAGGCAGGTGAGATTATTGATATATCACTATTTATGAGGTAGGTGAGATTATTGCTATATCATTATTTATAAGGCAGGTGAGATTATTGCTATATATCACTATTTATGAGGCAGGTGAGATTATTGATATATCACTATTTATAAGGCAGGTGAGATTATTGCTATATATCACTATTTATGAGGCAGGTTAGATTATTGCTATATATCACTATTTATGAGGCAGGTGAGATTATTGATATATCACTATTTATGAGGCAGTTAAGAGTTTTCCTATATATCACTATTTATGAGGCAGGTGAGATTATTGCTATATCACTATGAGGTAGGTGAGATTATTGGTATATATCACTATTTATGGGGCAGGTGAGATTATTGATATATCACTATTTATGAGGCTGATGTGATTATTGATATATCACTATTCATGAGGCAGGTGAGATTATTGCTATATATCACTATTTATGAGGTAGTTGAGATTATTGCTATATATCACTATTTATGAGGCAGGTGAGATTATTGCTATATATCACTATTTATGAGGCAGGTGAGATTATTGATATATCACTATTTATGAGATAGGTGAGAGTATTGCTATATATCACTATTTATGAGGCAGGTGAGATTATTGCTATTTCGTTGTTCATGAGGAACACGAGATTATTGTTATATATCACTATTTATGAGGCAAATGAGAATATTGATATATCACTATTTATGTGGCAGTTGATTATTGCTATATCATTATGTGGCAGGTGAGATTATTGATATATCACTATTTTTGAGTACAGATGAACTGCATTGTTTAGTTTCACAATAGAAAATAATTTAATAAATAGATTCTATTTATTATTTTTTATCTATTCTCAAAAATGAAGAAAATGTATAAATTCACTTTCATATGTTTAGGTTTCAATATAATTCTAATCATCACTTTTTAAAACAATAAACATTGGCAAGGGAGTGAAGCTAGTTAAAATAAGAGCTACAGGAAAAACTTTTGAGAAAACGTTTAAAAAAGCTTTAGATGCTCCTTGTTTTTTGTGGGCACAAAGGTCTATGTTTGCCAAAAAATTTATATATTGTTTTCCCATATAACAGTATTTAGACTTTAAGAAGAAATAAGAAGTCAAAAAATAACAATTGACATTGCATTTAACATTTTAAATATCAAAATTGACTTGGAAGCAAGAATCCAGAAAAGAGTTCCACAAGTGAGAAGTGTGATAAAAGAAACTCTTAGCATAGTTACATTTTGCCATTTCAACTGTAAAATGATGAAACCTTGCTGCCAATCTTGTACTGTTCTTCAATTCAGAAAGCCTACATGCCATAGGGAAAATGTATCTATTGAAAAAGCATAGTTATGTTACATTAATAATGGTGGGAAATCAGTGGAAACTATTTGTTCATGACCAAATTCTTTGAACTTTTGGATAGCCTCTAATGTACCTTATTATTCCTCCTATAGAGGATGACATGCAGTCAGGTTTGTGAAAATAAATGGGAAAAATTAATGTCATTAATTAATGTTGTTACTTATTTTTATTTCTTTGTCAAAATTACAAGAAACTAATTACACATGCAAATTTGAACCGAAACCTGACAACAGATTAAAACATAAGGTGAAAATTATGCGGAAATTATGTATTTCATTTAGTACTTGGATTTTCATTGGATGATTTTTCTGATTTCAAAATACAGTTGGAATTTGTTAATCTATACTCCAAAACATATTTCATTTAAAGTTTTCCCAGTACATGGAGTTTGATATATCAATTAGATTTACCCTTTATTCTCATAAATTGTTTCAGTCTGTATCAGAAAATTAGCAGCTGCTCACTGTGTTTTCCAATTGGGGTTTTGTAATTTGGTAGTTAAATATGTAATAATTAAAAGCATAGTTTGACAAAGAATGCACCAACCCTAAACAATTATAAAATAATATAAATCTTTTATATTCCACATAGTTCAGTCTCGGTCAGATTGTTAATACAAAAATCTCAGGACAACATTATCACTTGTACATTGTTATTAATATAATTTTATAATTATTATAATTATATAATATTAGATTATATAATGTTGGATTAGAATACATTCAAAACATTTTCTGAATTTTTAAAATGTTATATTTATTTTGCTATTTCATTAATTTTTTAAACATTTAAATTAGAAAAAAATGTTAAAATTCTTGCTTTAAAATAAATTGTAATCAAAATTCAAATATTATTAAATTTAGTTTTCATTGTTTTAAATGAGTTTAAGGTATTAGGATTGTTTAAAAAAATGGTATAAAATAATAATTTTTACAATGTTTTGTCTCTTCAGGTAATAGCGATCATGGCTCTCCACAGTTTCCTTTTCATTAATATCTGTGAATTATCATGACTTTAGGGAAAAGCTAGAATAGTTTTTTTTGTTGCCTTCCCCATAATTTTTGGGTTTAGAGTTCTTTTTCTAGATTAGACACTATCCAAGGTTAAAAAGTCCAATCTACCATTCTATTTAAGTCTATTTAAGTCTATTTAACTGTAAGAGGAAACAATGGACTTATGTCTTTCCCAAATGACTAATGTAAAAGTGAACACAACAGACTAGGCTGGAATTTGAACTTGCCTTGCTGGTTCTATTTTTACACATTCCTAGAAATAAATACAACCTGAAAAAAGAAAAAAATTCTAGTATTTCCAAGGCATTGAATATTGCTGCCACATTTGATCTGGTACTTCTGCTATATATTTAGAGATTCTAAATAAAATACAAAGAAGAATCTGCAATGTTGTTGGTCCTGACCTGGCACACCAGCTTCAGTCACTTTCCCAATGCTATAATGTAGCTTCACTGTGCCTTTTTTATAAATACTTTTATGGTAATTCTTCTGATTAGCTTTCTTTTGGAAATTTTCAATTTATGAATTTAATCATACTGCTAGATTGGTGTCAAGTTTCATAATTTTACAGTTGAAATTTCTAAATGTAACCGTAAGTTCTATGCTAACAGTTTCTTCTCTCATACTTCTCACTTGTGGAAATCTCTTCTGGTTTCTTGCTTTCCAGTCAACTTTGATCTTTAAAAATTTAAATGACATGTTAATTGTTATTTCTTGTCTTTTTAATTCCTGTTCTTTTATTGTTCTCTCTCTTAATAATTTTTTTCTTTTTCTCATATTCTCTGACAGTCAGTAACAACTTGCATCTTAGTGCCATTTTTGCCTTGCTTGGGGTGAAATGATTTAAAAAAAAACAAAAATAAATTTCCAAAACATTCATATATTCAAGAAAAAAGCAGTGGCATAATAAATAAGTCATTTATCTCCCTATCTCCAAGTCGGACATTCAAATAATGTGGAATTTCCAGGTTCACAGTAATATTTTATTATAATTTATAACATCTAATGACATAATTAATTTAGGAAAGTGTCTAAAAAAAATTTGTAACAATTTTTTTACCCATTTTTCAAACTTTGACATTATTTCTTTTAGATTGACTAAAATGGAACTTTGGTTCATTTTGCATAACTTTTTTGTAACCATTTATTTTAACTGCACTTTATACAAACACGACTGTTACTTATTTAGGAACCTTTTTTTTCAATAATTATAAAAGTCCTGGGTATGATAAGAAACTACATCAGGCAACAAAGCCCCTTATTGGGAGCCTGGAGGTTTTGAGGAGCAGGGAACCCCATCTCTTGTGGTTGTTTTCAGGTTCATCTTGATCCAGTATGGGTTTGAGCTTTTGTTAATTATTTTTTTAAACACTTAATTTATCTAGATCATTTACACGGTAGAATATTAAATTTTTGACACTTTAAATCATTGATGTTTTATCTAAGCCATTAATTTTATCAAAGAATGGAGCATAATAATTCTGGAAAGAACAAAAAAGAATAATGGGACAGTATATTTTAAACAACTTAATTGTAAAAGCACACAAATAAAATCTTGAACCAATTATAATTAATGTTTCCTGTTTGGTCCCTGAGGAAACGTGTGAAATTAATAAACAGAATGGAAGAAGGATGTCGTGATATTTCCTCAAAAAATATAAACATCCCCACCCTAAAAGTACAAATAAATTTTTCTCCGCATTCCAGTCCACTGAATTATATCATCAACCCAATTCTATCTAACTTGAACCTCTATATTCTAATCACTAATCTACACTAATATCCACTATAGTATTTTCAATCAGGATTAACACAGACCTATCTGTAATAAAATGTTAAAAATGATACCCTTATGTCAGATTTGGCTTCATCAAATTAAATCATATTCTCCAAATTGATATAATTAGTTATTTTTTATATTCATTAACTACTAAATTCTCAAGAAATTATTTGGTAATTAAATATCCATAACATGATATAAGTCTGACTTCAAAAGAGAAGGGCACTTTACATTCATTTGGGATCAAACTTTATATATAGCAAAGTAATGAAAAAGTTTCTAAGCTAAATATCTAAAACAGAACTTTAAACCTCTTCTTATTTTTAATGACCTTGTGTCAGATTCAACTTGATTAAAATAATGAAAAGGTTTTTAAGCTAAATATTCAAAACAGAACTTTAAACCTCTTCAAAGTGAGGCCTTTGCTTAACTACTTAGCCTCACCTGAAAATACACATGTTGAATTAAAAGTCAAATGTTTATTTTATTACTGAATAATTTCAAAAACAATTTTCTTACATTTGCAAAGAAAGTTTCTCACTTTTTCTACTTAGGTCCATGTTGCCTATCCAAAATAGAAAATATCTTTGAAGACTGATGTATTTTGACATTGTTATATCAACAATCGGATTTACTTCAGATAGGCCAGAAAGCTCTCACATTTACTTTACAAAGACACGAAAATTACAGTAATCATCTTCTGGTCAATTGAGTGCAAAGGTCAATCAAGGAGAAATTTATTCACTTTTATATATTTTCAATCAGAATTATTACTTATTCAAAAGTATTTTATAGGAATTATAAAATACAGGTACTATTAAGATAAAAATTCTGTGAGTGCAAATAATAATAATAATCTTTGAAGATTTTCAAAAACTATCAAAATGCAAATGAAATGTAAATTCAAAAATGTGTTATATAAAGACATTAACAATTCCAGTTGTAGTTGGAGCCCTCAGATTGATTGGAAAAGGCTCTGATAGAGTCATTGAAGCAATTACTGGAAGCCCATGCCTTAAAGAAATACAAAAATTGTACTCACAAGTACAGTCTACACCTTACAAAGGGATTTATTTATGTAAAATATTTGTGATATTAGGGTGTTTTGTTTTGTTTTAATTTTCAAAAAATGCTCAGTGGAAAATGTCATGATGCCATTTCTAATCTTAGGTCTCTCAATGAAAGGAATGAGTATATACTAGAAACCAAAGGAAATATAATAATAATAATAATAATAATAATAATAATAATAATAATAATAATAATAATAATAATAATAATAATAAAACTGGCATATTGTTGGGGCACTTGCGGTAAATTGATCTTCAGTGATAACAACTAAATACTACTGGTGTAAAAACAAAACGAGTACAAAATAATAATAGCAGTAATAATAATAATAATAAGCTATAAAACTCTAGTATTAGTGTGTAAACTAGCTCTTACTTGATCTCCAGTGATAACCATCAGATACTCCTTTGGTAAAAATACAATGAAAATAAATAATAGTAGGCATCATCCATTTATCTTGTGAGATAAAAGTAGTACCCAGTTTGGTCAAAATTCAGTTCTCTGGTGATGAGTGTCAATATAAGGGATTACATTTGGGGCCAGCTTGGCTGCTGGAAAGATATCAGTGTTAACAGTCAAACTTCTTCAGGGTTTCACAATAAGTTTTTTGTCTGGATTTACTTCTGTATTTGGATATTACTACAAGGAAGTAAAGGTTCAAAATCAGGTTTTTCCTTCCCTTAGATGGATTGCTTTCCTGAAGCATTTTATAGACAGTAAAAACTTGTCCTGAGTCTCAGCCCTGTCTATGCGAATCTTTGAAACAAAAAGAATAAATAATAATATTATTAATAATAATAAACTATAATAATGGAAAGACTTGATCCCCACTAATAACCACACCATAAATATACCCCCTATGAATACAATGAAAATCTCAACAAAGTACAGATACAGATCCAAGAGTAAAGTTCTGGGTTCACAAAACCACCACACACTAAGATACACTACGATTATAAAATTTCAGTAAATATCTCAATAGGTAAATTTTGTCAAAAATATAATTCCAAGTAATTATATTTTAATATAAAATACTATATGTCATGCTAAGATTATTACCACAAAGTCTACCCCTTACACTTCATTATTTTTGAGTGCCATCTAACTCAATATCTACAATCTGCTACTGGAGTATTTACTATTACAAATATATTAGTAGTAAAATAGTATTAATATATTATTATTTAATTAACCAGTTTTAACCTGTGAAAATTTTATAGTTTTCTTATTCTAATATTCTGATAAATCTTCATTCATAAGTTAATGACTCGGTAGCAAGCTCATGGCAAGTTCTACAGCAATAAAATATCTGTAGAAATTCCCCTATTGAATCTTTAAATATTTGAGCTTAAAAACTTTAACAAAATATTGCAATCATAAATATAAATGCTGGTTGTTATTTTAAGAAGTAAGGGGGTACAAATGGAAATATTTGAAATTGACAACTTTTTCCATTTCACTGAAATTTGGCCAGAAAGCATAAGGCTGGAAGGGAGTTACACAAGAAAGGCAGTAAAGCCACTAAGACAAGGGTTTACAGGGTGTGGAAGAATTAGAAAGAGAAACATTAATAATGAGCAGGAAGAGGAAAGAGTAATCAGGAGGAAAGTAGATAGCAACTGACATTGCATTTAAATTTTTGAAGATTAAAGTTGGCAGGAAAGCATAGGGCTGGAAGGGAGTTACACAAGAAAGACAGTAAAGCCACTAAAACACAAGGGGTTACAGGGTGTGGAAGAATTAGGAAGAGAAACATTAATAATGAGCAGAATGAGAAGAGAGTAATCTGGAGGACAGTAGATAGCAATTGACATTGCATTTAAATTTTTTAACATTAAATTTGGCTGGAAAGCATGTGGCTGGGAGGGTGTTCCACAAGCAAGAAGTGTGAAAGAAGAAACTGTTAGCATAGAATTTACAGCTACCTGTCTCAGTATGACTGAAATCATTATTGTCTTGGAAAACAGCTGCCCACGACAGTCAGTACCTACATCATCTCACTTTATAGGAGGATCAGTAGTAATACCAATGCCAGTGCAACTGACTAGACTGAACTTTTTTTTAGACCTGGTCCAATTTCACACACTCAGGCTTCCCACATTAAACTAACCTTGTGCCACATCCAGCCAGTGTCAGGTGGTAAGAATATACAATCACTTCTCAGTCTTTTGGCTAATCAGTGTTGTATCTGTTCTTATCATCTTAATCGGATTTTCTCTCTCCACTTCTATCTTCCTTTCTTTCATTTTCTCACTGAAACCAACTAGTCTCTTTTCCTTTCTTTCCACACAATCAAAATGGAATAGTTTACTATTTATGAGACATTGGAAGAGCATAACGGAATGGGAAGAAGAAGCACTATTATAATAGGATATTAATATTGATATTAATAACAATAATGCTATTTATAATTGCAGTTATGTTAATAGTAAATTAATACTCAATTAATATTAATAACAATAATGCTATTTATCATTGCAAGTATATTAATAATAAATTAATATATGAATATTAAACTAATATATTAATTCTGAATTAATAACAATGGAGCTATTTATCATTGCAAGTATGTTAATTCTTTTTCTATGTGCTGTGTCCATTCAGGAGGTGATTGATTATGACTCTCCACAATTTCTTGTCATTTGTAGCTCTAAGTAATTTTTGTTTTCTGCTATTTCTCCTAATCCCTATTCTGCCAACCATTTACACAAGCTTGTTAGTTAGACTATGCTGTTTTCTTCAGTCTCTTTTGTCTTCAAACTGTCCTGTGAGTATCAAATTTTCTAAGCCTTCTTTCTTTATCATGTGCCCTAGAAATTTCAACTCTCTATTTCTTTTGCTAAGTATGTGTCCTTTTTCTTTCCATTTTCTCTACAACTTTGTTGTTGCTCACATGCTCAGTCTATGGTATTCTTAGCATCCTTCTGTAGAACCACATTTCTGTTACTTCAAGTTTCTTCTTCATCTGTGATAAGATTGTCCAGTATTCACTGACATGTAGGAGGAATGATATTGCATAACAATTCAGAACTTTTATCTTTAATTTAATGAAATTTTCCTATTTCTTTATATTTTGCTTAGCTTTTGAAAGTATCTTTCGCTATTGCAATGTGCCTTTAGATTTTGGTGCCACAGTTGCCATCCTCTGTTAAAACACTTCCTAGAGATATTTTGAATTTTTATAATTGTTGGATTTTGGTATCTCCATTTCTATTAGGTTGGTGCAAAAATAATGACGTAATAATGTCGTTTTTTGACGTTAAAAAATACGTCAAAAAACGACATTATTACGTCATTATTTTTACACCAACCTAATATCTTTGTTTTTTTTTGGGGGGGGGGGGGTTCTGACAACCATGCATTTTTTTTCTCACAATTGATGTTTAGTCTTTTCTTCTCACTTTCCGTTACTTATTTCAGTACTTTCTTACTTTCCTTCTTTAAGAATTTCTGTATTTTCTTTATTGTGTCTGCTATCAACACTGCCATCTGTATATCTAAATTTGTGGTCACTAATAATGAATCCTGGTAGGATTTCTAATTCTCTCACGATAGTAAAGTTTGAATAAGTCTGGTGAGAAGACACATCTTTGTCTTATGCTCCATTCTATTTTTGTGTATTCACAGAATTCATTTTTTATCCATATAATGTTAATAGTAAATTAATTTATTTATATGCAGTTCATATCAATATATTAATATTTAATTAATATTAATAACAATGGTATTATTTGGTCTTACAAGTAAATTAAAATTAATTTAATATTAACATATTAATATCAGATTAACATTAACATAAAATAAATATTAAAACAATAGTACTATTTAATATATCATGTATATTAATATTAATATATTAATATGAAATTAATATTATTAACAATTATACTATTTACCATTATTAAGCTTCTTAATATTAAATTAATACATTAAAACTGATTTAATATTATTAACAATAGTGCTGTTTGCTTTTATATATATTTTATATCAAATTGATATTAATATTAAATTAATATTAGAAATAATAGTAATATTAGCTATATTAAGTTAATATGTTAGTATTACATTACTATTAAAACCTAATGGTGCTAATATTATTATTAAATGGATATTAATATATTAATGTTAATTGAATATTAATATATGGATATTGAATTAGTATTAAAGCAATATTAATATTAAAATAATATCAATATTTAATTAATATCTATTAACAATATTGCCATTTATTTTTACAAGTATATTAATATTAAATTAATATTAATAATAATGGCAAAATGATATTACTGACTTAGAAGGGAAGTATATTAAAATAATTGTGACAATATTTATTTGAAATGAATAAGCACTTAATATTTTTTAATACTATTTTATTGCTCAAAACAATGTATAAGAAGATAAGAACATAATTTGGTTTAGAATATAAAATTTAACAGTGGAAAATTTTAGATGATAATATTTGTTTACTTTAAGTTTTAAAATGTCAAGGAATTTCATCCCTATATGCAATTGCGAACAGGGATATTATGACAACAGTAAATATAACACAAGGGACAGTTTTCATGTCTGTGTGTGAATGCAAGCAAAAGACACTGATGCTGCTGCTGATGATGCTGTTGATGACAACAACAATGACAACAGCAGAAAATTAACTGCTTTATAGTGAATGGAAGAATGAATTGAAATCTTGGTAAAATAAGGTAAGAAATGGGCAGTAAAATAATCATATGGACATTTTAGGAAAATCTTAATAAAGAAATGTGTGAAAAGAATACACACAACTATATAATGACTAAGATGGACAAATCAAATAAAAACATTAAATGTGATAGTGTATAAATATCAGGTCATCTCATAAGTTCTGTCCGAATTTTGAATAAAGAAAACATGTGACCAAATGTTACATTTAATTACAGATTCAATCAACAATGTATTTTCCCTGATTATCTATGACTTCCTTCCATCTATCAGGTCATCCCATAAGTTCTGTCCAAATTTTGAATAAAGAAAACAAGTGACCAAATGTTACATTTAATTACAGATTCAATCAACAATGTATTTTCCCTGATTATCTATGACTTTCTTCCATCTATTAACAAACTTACTAATTCCATTACTGTAAATTTCTTTTGGCTTTGATTCGAAAGAACTCACAAATGTCAGTTTTAACCTCTTCCTGTGTTACAAAAGCTGTTTCTTTCAAATGATTCTGTAAGCTACGAAACAAATGGTAGTCTGAAGGAGCAAGGATCGGGAGAATAAGGTGGATGAGGAATTTTCTCCCAACCAAGTTCTTCGATCTTTTGTGACGTGATTCTTGTGGTGTGTAGTCACGCATTGTCCTGATGAAACATCACCTCTTTTCAATTCACTAGAGCTGGTCTTTTTATCCTCAAGGCTTGGTTCAAACGCTCTAATTGCTGACAGTATATTTGAGCATTAATTGTTACGTTAGGTGGTAAGAATTCAAAGTGGATTATTCCTTGGTGATCCCACCAGATTGAAAGAAGAACCTTTTGGCCATGAAGTTCCCTTCTCGGCTGTGGCTGGGGTCCTTCCCCTTTACTAAGCCACTGTCTATGACGCTTAACATTTCAATAAAAGATCCATTTTTCGTTGCCAGTCACACGTCTATCCAAAAAAGGTGAAACAAGTTGGCAAGAATGGAGAGAAGAGCAGATGTCAACTCAGGATTTGAGGTTGTTTTCAGACAATTCATGAGGCACCCATTTTCCAAGTTTAGAAACTTTTTCAAGTTGTTGAAGATGATGATGAACAGTTGTATGGTTTGAATTGAGAACCACTGCCAATTCCTCAACTGATAAAGCAGGATTTTCTTCAAGGGCTGCTTCAAGAAGCTTTTCATCAAACTCAACTGGACATCCGGTTCGATTTTCATCTTCAAGGGAGAAATCTCCACCTCTGAATTTTGCAAACCATCTTCTGCAAGTTCTTTCATTCACATGTGCCTCTCCATAAACTGAGTGAATGTTTCTAGCTGCTTCAGCTGCTGAGTTTCCTTTCTTGAACTCATAAAGCATTATGTGCCAAATGATTCTTGGGTACTTCCATGTTAGCAGGGTTTTAATCAGACAAAATTTAATTTTATTGTTCTCTGAAATAAAATTTGATCATTTTAAATGTATCTAAACATAGAAATAATGTTCAGCTCCATTAGACATTATAAAATACTCTTTAAATTTCATTCATTTTAACAAAAAGTTAAAATTTGGACAGAACTTATGGGATGACCTGATAGTAAGTAAATATTTCATTTATCCACGCATTGTATACTGCTGCCATATTTAGTCTGGTTCTCCTGCTATATATCTCAAGATTCTTGACAAAATTTAAAGAAGGGTCTGTAATATAACTGATCTTGATATCACATCTCATCTTCACTCACTTTTACACCAATGTGACATGGCTTCCCTCTGTCTTCTCTACAAATATTTTCATGGCAATTGTTCCAATGACCTCTTCTCAATGCCTCTACTGCATGAATTTAAGCATGCTACTAGATTGGCAACTAGGCCTCACCATTTTACTGTTGAATTAGGTAGATGCAATCACAAGTTCTATTCTAACAGTTTCTTTTCTCACACTTCTCACATGTGGAACTCCAATTTCTTGCTTCCCTGCCACCTACAATCTTCAAAACTTAAGTGCAATGTCACTCACCATATTCTGTTCTTCTGAACTGTGTCCCTTTATTGTCCTATCCTCACTTCTCACTAAATACTTCTCATTCTCTTACATTCCCTATAACTCCTTACACAAGGAGTTGGCAACCTACAGCACACATGCCACAAGCAATTTCCAATGGCACATAGTTGCAAATGACGTCATGAAGTCTGAACCAAAAATTACTACAGCGCAAAGAAGCTATTTAGCTGTTTCAATTTTAATATATACTAAAGTATATATACTATATATTACTATACAAAATATATTGTAGAACAGGTATATTGACCGTGACTTGTATAAAAATACATACGCTGTTGGCACACTGAATGATTTTAAAACCCTAAGTTGGCACATAGTAAGCAAAAGGTTTGCCAACCCTTGTTTTACACTATAGTGACATTATCAATTTGCTTGGATCAAAATGATTAAAAGAAAAAAATGTATATACTAATACACTTGAGAAAGGTATTAATCCTCTTCTTCTCCCTCCAGCTATGGGTAAATAACAGGACAGACTGGGTTCTATAGCCTTGGATGGCAACTGGTCTAGGAGAAGGAAAACTCTGAATTCAAAAACCGCAAAGGTTTGTTTGGTGACTTTGTGGCACGTAGTACACCAGCTCTCTGTATTCAGCCCTTCAAAAAGTGTGGTTGGTTCTACCGAAAGCCTTCACCACTATAATCAAATCATATGTGCTGGTGTCTGGCTGTCAGTTCATAGGAACTGAGCTGCTTGGCCCTCATATGTCAAATACAATGGGAAAGTCTACCATATATTTATAAGCTAGCTGAATTACCTGCACCTTGCTTCGTGTCACATGTTTTGTTTTTTTTTTTGTAAGAAAATGATGATTAATTTTAAATCATTGTTATAATTTGTAAAGAAAAATGATGCATTTAAATACTACTCAATGATCTTGCCAATGTGACCTCCATCTTCTGGCTTTCTCCTTCAATATTTTGGATAGGACTCATTTCTTTGTTCAAATTTAATTTAAATCAAAACAAAAAAAATTCCAGTGTTGGGGGTTGTGCCACTTCTCCCCAGGGACCTGCTTTGATCAAAATGAAATATACTTATTCAATATATTGGTCTATCTCCAAAACCCTAAGAGTAGTTTGATAACAAACAAGCAGACAAACAGAAGCTACAACTAGTTAGAGAAATATGTATCCTACCAGAGGGTGCATATTTTTCTAATAAGATTTAACCCTTTCCTATATGATATCATTGCAAAAGTTTTTGCAGGGTTTTTATTGTTAGTATATAATGACCCCAACTTGATACTGGTGTTTGTTTAGATGCTGAGTTCTAGATTGAAACCTTGTATCATTCACCTGCAAGTGATACTTTATTGAGTGTTGATGTTTTGTCCACAAATGAATGCCTTAAAGATGGAAGACAAAATGTTGCACTTTTAACCTGTTATGCCCTTTGAATTTCAGGAAGGTGTAAGCATCAGAACTGAAACAAAAACATTCTGAAGGTTTATTTGGATAGTGTTTGTCAGATTGTTGAAAAGTGGTTTGGTAGATTTCTTCTGAGTGATTTTAACCTAAATGATCCACCATGATTTGGCCAATCTTCTGACATAGATGAATAAACTTGGGTTGCCATCATAGAGAATAAACTGAAGATTTTGATGGAAGATATTGGTAAGATATTGAAAACTGATATCTCAAATAGCTCTTGCCATTTGAGTAGATTTAGGTTCAAGAAAAATCAAAAATTGAAAAGATGTTATTTTTATTTTTTTAGTGGCTCAAAATAAAAACTTCAACAGTACCCATTGATACATTTTGGATTTCAATACAAAAAGATAATTCGATATTTGCTCAAAAGACTTTATCCATTTTATTGCAATTTTCTACTTTTATGTGAATTAAGCTTCTCAATCCTAAATAACATCAAAAATAAGAAGTGAGAAAGACTACACTCAACTGAAGAAGAAATGAGGGTCTGCTTATTGTATATTCAATCAAACATTGAAGAAATTGTGGAAAAAAAATACCAGGTACCAGTTTCACGTTAATAAGCTGAACAAATATTTGAATAGAAACATTGAAATAAAGTAAGTTCATATTTGTGCGTGTATTTTTAAAAAATCTATGGTTTCATTTCATAACATCTAAATATATACACTTTAAAAATTTTGCTAAGTGTGCCATGATATTTTCATTTGCTCCTTAGGTGTGCCATTGCTTAAAAAGGTTGACAAACACAGCTCTAAATTTTAGCTTGATTTCATTTGCAATCTATGCAACAAATGTATTTAAAAATGTTCAGATTTTTATTAAATGTCTCTTAATAATTTTTAAATATTTTCTGCATGGTTGTAAATTTTTAGCTTTTGTTTTGACTTTAAAAAATGCTGTTTTTGTTTTGCTTCTTTTCTTACAAAACCTTATTTCAAAAAACATAAAGACTTTATGTCTGCACCACTTTCCTTCTGAACCTTGAATGGCATGATCTGTTATTGAGTTTGTTACGTTGGTCAGCATAGATTGTGAAAAACTACCTAACAAGATTGCATGAATGGATGGCAGAATGGGTACTGGGATGAATAGTATGGAAGCAAATATTGCTTTCAGTGACAAAAAATAGCAAATTATGGAGAGCCATGATCAACTATGTCCTGATAGACTGATAGATTTTCTACCATGAAATTAATGATAGCCTGTTTCAGTTCCTCAACAGCTGAAATTAAATGTTACCAGTGTACATATTTCTTAACATCATTCCCCAAATATTTTTTATAAGATTGGGATTTGGAGATAAAGCAGGCCACTTCGTTACAAATGAAAAGTGATCACTGAAATATGAAACAGTTGTCATAATAGCAACTCTTAGAGTTTTGATGTTTATCTAAGTTATTTCACCATACAGAGGATTTATTGGTAAATATTTCATTTATTTTATTGATTATATATACAGTTGTGAGAAATGAAATAAAATCAATAAATAAAATAAAAATAAAGAATTAAAAAAGAAAGAAATGCATTTTCTCATGATTCTAGTAATAAAGAAACTGGAAAGGATTTTTGGTCATCTGTGCAATTTTACAATCCCTATTCAAAAAAAGACAAAACTACAAACTCTTTCCACTTTTCAACATATTGTCTTCAGATGTGTTTTGCAGAACCTCCACCAAGGAAATAAGTACAGCTTTTATTTTGATTATTCCAACTCAGTGCAAAATTGATTTAAGCTCAACCATAGTGTTATTTCCTAAATGATTCTGTCCAGAAAGCAAAGGAAATAGTTATTATTCCCTTCAAACTTTACTTTTCTGACCTGGACATCAATGTTTTGAAACTAACCTATTTTCCATTACATTCCTGACAGATTCAGCACTGAGTTGCTGAAGGATAATTTTCTAGAACTTTCTAGAAGTTTTGAGAACTTTTGAAAAGTTCTTAAAAGTTTTAAGAATTTCTAGAATGCTCTAGCAACATAGATGGCAGTATAAATACAGAGAATGTAAGCTCAACAGTTCAGTTAACTTCTGGCTGTCCAAATGCAGGCAAGTCGTTGTTGATAGATGCATTTATCACAAATGGCATCAAGAGGTTGTAAGATGCATTTTGCTATGTCTCTGGTGAATTTATCAAGGCAAGAGTGAAAAAGTGCTCTATGATAACATTTGCTAAAATGTGTGAGGCCAAGAAGGTATATTTCAGAATGTCTGTTGGGGATCAAGACAAATCCTGGGCACTTCATTTCATCTATGAACTTGTCTATAAGATAACATGGATAGTTTTGCTTGTTGGGATAGTCAGATTTTAAGTGTAATGGTTTAGGAATTTTTTTTAATTTAAATATTTTTTTTTTTTTTTTTTTAAACTAGTGTATTAAATGTTTCATTATGCATTGGGGTCCAAAGTACCATAGATATTTTCTATACTGGATCACTGGAAAGAACAATAAAATATAGAATATTTCAGTATTCAAGATTCTGTATTTTTGTGGCATTTGCTACATTAATTGGGATCCTGTCATATAAGACATAAATGAATGGAATCATCTGTTTATATAAATAAGCAGAGTTAAGTAGAGTGGAGGTGTTTTAGCATTAGGTCAATTGCTAAATGTACCTTTGTGTAGTAAAGCTTCTATTTCATTACTTACCTATGAATTTGTCTTCTTTATTGATTTTCCTCCATTATCTTAAAAACACAAGATACAACAGATTCCAAAGTCAGAATTTTACATATCCAGCACGTGTTTTTAGAAATTTCAAAAATCAAAAATGTAATTTTTTAGAATTTTTCAATAACACTGGGTGAGATATATTTGTATTTTTATACTCATATTTTTATTTTGCTCTTTTGCAGGATGGTACAGAGGAGAAAATAGAGCTATGAATTTGGAGGAAACCAATTGAATACTCAAGCAATTATTTCTTTTGCATGGTAGACACTTGTGAACATCGAGCTAGCAAGAATACACTATCATATATCCAGACTTTCTGTCATCCATCATCCCAGTGCCACACTGCAGTGAACTCCCTATATCCACTCCTTCAAAGAGAGAGGAGCCATCTTCGGAAGAGAACAGCAATTCAGAAGAGGATAAAGTCATTGATCCAGATTACAGAAGTGCAGCTGAGGATAGAAACTCATCTTACCCCAATCAAAAAGACCTCAGTGACCTGATCAGAGATTTTGGTCTCACAAAGTCCATTGTCAAGCTTTTGACATCAAGACTCAAAAAGTGGAATTTATTAGATGAAAGTGTGCAAGTTGCAGATTGGAGAAAGCTTTTTCACCTGTCAGGATGGGCTTTTCTTCTACCACAATGTGATCAGTCTGTTTGAGGCAATTGCAACCACCTGTAACCTCAGTGAGTGGCACTTCTTCATTGACTGCTCATCCAGCAGCTTCAAAGCCATGCTACTTCATAATATGAACATGTATCCATCTGTTCCCCTGGCTCACTCACTGCAGCTCAAATAGTAATACAGCTGTGTCAAGATCTTGATTGAAATATACAGAGTATAGTTGGGAACTTATTGGAGACTTAAAGATGGTGGCTTTCCTGATGAGTCTCCAAGATGGCTTTACTAAGTTTCTGTGTTATCTTTGCTTTTAGGACAGCAGGGACACCATGGCACACTATCACAGGCAGGACTAGTCACAGCAGTCTGAGTTCAATGTGAGGAGGAACAACATCAAAAGGGAGCCACTGTTTGACCCTTGGAAAGTATTGTTTCCTCCACTGCACTTAAAATTGGGCCTTATGAAACAATTTGTCACAGCTCTAGATAAGGAGTCTGAAGTCTTCAAGACTTCTTCCCTAAGCTGTCTGTGACAAAAGTCAAAATCAGTATCGTCATCAGACCACAAATAAAGATCATAGAGTATAAGGAGTTCCCGAAGAATCTCACTTCAATGGAGAAAGCAGCATGGAACAGATTTGTCACAAATTATTTTTCTATTAAAAAGATTTGTTATCTTTTATCTTACATACATAAAGCAATATTTAAATTTTTCAGTTGGAATCCATTAATTTCTGGGAGCTTTGAAAGGATGCATTGACTCCCCTTGAATTCAGAATGCCATAAATTATACTAATCTTTTTTTAACAAGTCCAATGTACATGAAGCTTGATTAACCAATGAAAATAAACCTAAAATCAAAATAAAAAATACCAGAATTTCTTCTTTTTTTGTCATATCTTTGATGAAGATTTAATAAAAGCAAAACATGTTAGATTGATAAATGCTTCCTATTTGATCTTTATCCTGTTATTTTTTTTTATGTAAACAACAAAAGCACAGGTTAGATTTATTAAATAAATACATTGAACATTTTACTCATTCTAGTCAGTTCATATTTAATGCTACAGCAAATTCTGGAAATAGGTGTAAAGAAAGAAGTAATGCTTATATTTTAGTACTGATTACATTTAAAACAAACCTATATATGCAAACCTGTAGCCTACTTATTATACCCACTGACTTTATAACTACTCCACTAATCATCTTCTTAGTTTCAATGATTTTCTGCATAAATTAATTATTTTTATATGTTATGGATTAAAATTCAGTAAAAAAAAGGAATTGTCAGTGATCAAGGATTAATGCAAATATTAAATGTATAATAAAGCTATTTTGTATATAATTTAAATGTATTGCTAATGATTTTACTGTAAAAAATATTCAAGAAAATTGACATATAATAATGTAAAAGGCTGAAAGAAACAGTATATGAGGAATACAGTGACACAGTAAAACAGTACTGTTTGTTTTTGTTTCTTCTTTTCTTTCTCCTTGTGAGTGGACGTTGGAATGAAGAGAAGCTAGACAATGTATATTCATAGAATATTGTAGCACCAAATTACTTTTGAAGAAAATAAATAAAATTCTAATTGATATTTTTAAAAAATTCTTCTTATTTTGATTTTTATGAGTTAAATAGACAGTCTAAGGTGTGAGCTGCATATTGTGGACACCAAAATCCAGCAGATACATAAATTTAACTATCTGGGTAATGTAATAAGAGACAATAGAAAGTGTGGGACAGAAATCTAAAGACATATAGAAATAATGAAAGATGTGTTCCAGAAACAAAGCAGTGTATTAAGAGATAAGAAATATCATTAGAAACAATGAAAAGAGTGCTGAACTGAAATGTAATATATAATTTTCTATATAGAAGTGAATATTGGACAATCTCCTGACAGATGAAGAAAAGCTTTGAAGTGGCAGAGATGTGGTTCTACCAATGAGTACCAAGAATACCATAGACTTAACTAATAAGGAAATTTTCAGGAAAATAGGAACTACAAGGAAGCTGATACTTAAAATCAGAAAGAGGCAGCTGGAATTTCTGAGACACATAAAAGTGTAAAGAGTGCCAAAAGAATTTAACACTCATAGAACATGATTTATATGAAAACCTGAAATTAATCTGCTACAGAGAAAAAGAATGATTTATAATAGGCTAAGAGTCAGATGCTGACATTAACAACAAACTGGCATGAACAGTTAAATTGGTATGGACCCTAATAAAATAGTTGAAAATTGTAAACTTTACACTAAACTAGAATATAAGGCTTTGATAAAAAGCTGATTCAACATTCCATGGCAATATCCAATATAATGCAAAAACAAATAACAATAGAAAAATCAAAGTAGTGTCAATTTATCACCCAATAACTGGCACACATTTATAGATATTACCTAAATAAGATTAATATTGTGAACAATTTACAATATAATTTAGTAACAACAAACTGATTATACTGAAAATTACATGGAAATTCATCATAATAGCTATCAATCTATAGCAGTTACTTTAGATATTTCTAAATATAAGATTAATATTGCATATAATCTCCAATACAATTTAATAAAAATGACCTGACTATACACATAATGGTAATTTCAGTTCTTTAGTATAGCTGTCACTCTAGAGTTGGCAGAGTAATTTAGTTAGTTCTTCTCATAAAATTAATATTGCAAACAATCTCTGACATAATTCAATAAGAATACACTGCCAATACAATCAACAAGAATTCATGTACATCATAATATCCATCCTTCTGTAGCAAGCTTACTAATTTATCTATTTACCAATATATGAATAATATTACATTCAATCTCCAGAATATTTCATTAAAAAAACTGATCATACATGGAAAGGCAATGTCACTTATCAAGATAGCCATCAACCTAGCATATTTATTGACCTTGTAGAATACAGAAACTACTCTGCAATTTAGCAAGTTTATAGTTTGTAATGATTTCAGAGAACTAAGTAAAAGACACAGAAAAGGATCAAAATAAACTGCAGATTCTAAGAAAAAGCTGCCAAAAATAAATCAAAAACTAAATTAAAAATTATCAGATATAGTAGAAAACTGATAAAAAGAAAGAAGTATAAAAAACATTTTCAATTAATCACTGTTGTCATGAATAAATTAATTTTGCATCTTCTGGAAACAAATAATTGAAAACTTTGCAACAGGTCATTGTCAATCAACTCAGAAATGGCAGCTTGTGTACACAAATTAATACCCATCAATTTACTTACACTAAAAAGATTAATGAAGTGGTTAGAAGTCAAAACACTTACTAGCAGAAACTACATGCCACTTTCACTAAGTCAATATGCTTGAACTTCCTTTTCTCCTGTAAATTACAAGTAATGACTTTTACTTGAATGTGTGAACTTTCTTTATATAGATACTTGTCCATTCCTATGTATATTTCAAATAATATGACTGTTTACTATAGAAAAATACATCCTCAAAAATCAAATTACATTTTTACATACAAAAACTTTGTTATAAAATATAAATAAATTATTGTCTCAAATTTTACCCCAATTACAGGAAATTTATTTACTAAATAAATTGTGACTATGCTATAAGCTTATTATTGCAGCCCATCTTTAATATAATTTTATAAGAAATTATGATATCACTGAAATTATGACTGACCAAAAATTGTATTTACAAAATTCCATGAAGTTGAAGCAAAGAATTCATCAGGATATCTTTTGCTTGATATCAGACAAACTATTTAAACTATTTTCTAAAATAAAATCAATATCGCAAACAATCCCCAATATATATGTAGCTGGTATCATACTGTCACTGCTCCATGCTCTATAAGAAAGAACTGGCAAAACACTGTCTATAACCTATACAAGCCTTTCCTTCAGAGAACATCAGCCATGGTCTCAGCTGGTGGGGTATGATCTCCTGCAAGCCTTTTTGCCCAAGACTTACTCATACATGAATGAATACCTCTCTAGATATTGGTACACAACTGAGACACATGGAGGAAGCTAATCAGGATTAGAAGATTAGAATTCATGCCTTAAGTGTTTAATAATTAGTTCAATACCTTATTACAAAAATAAAATAAGCCATGAGGGAAAACGATTAAAACAGCCCATACATTATATCATGGATACACTTCCAAATGAGGATTTTTGAGTAGACTCTGTATCTGCTGTAGAACAGCTAGGGACACATGAAAAAGTCAGGATTTTCCAAAGTGACTGTAGGAGCTGGACAGATGGCCGGAGAAAATTTAGATTTTAAATAACTGCCTCTTTTCTGTTGTTTTCAGATTGTGGTTGGATTCAGTAAGGAAGTTATCTTGGAATATTTTGTCATTCTGTGATAACCTGTCAGCAACCTGTACTTCCTGTGGTGGTAATCAATTCCACAAGTAACAAGAGTTCATTTTAAGTAATCCTTCTATCTTTTTCAAAGGATCATTGACACAGCTGTATTTTTGCAGTATTTCCTCAAAAATATACACATGCACACATACAAACCCATGTGTGTGTGTGTGTGTGTATAGCAACTAAATATAAAATAAAATAGCAAGAATCCAAATATACATTCCAATTTACTCAAAAATTAAACGTAAAAGTAATATAAAGTAAATTAAAATAAATGATTCATATGTGCACAGGTTTCAAAATAATGAGTGTATCAACATTATTTAGAATCTATATTAATATACTGTACATTGTTTTAAGGTTCTAAAAATCACACTCTTCTTGCCCTTTTGAAAGGCAATTTTTTATTTTCCAAGATGCCTTTGAATTTTTGTCATATGGTGTATACTAGGTGGTATCTGTTTGTGCTTAATTCTTGAAATGTTAGTATAATATAAGTGTGTATTAAAAATTGTATTTATTAGTGCATTTTAATTATATGATAAATATGATTAATGCATGAAGTGAATGTTTAGACTATATCATCTGCAAATATTTAGATGTCATATTATTCTTTAAGTATAGATTTTACAAATATTGTTGATATGAAGAAGTGCTTCTGATGGGTATTTATTGTATAATGATTATTTATCAATATTACTTCTAGATATTTTCTCTATAATAGGTTATGTTCATTTGTTTACTCAGCTAGCATTTTTAAAATCAGAATTATAATCTCTTTTATTTCTCTGTGATACTAAGGAATGTAATAAGTTATCCTAACAGAAATCTATTATGTGTTCAAAAATGCAGGTTTTTAAATTTTCAAAAGCTTGCAAATATCAGATGGCACAGAAAAACTGAAAAACCGGAATATAGCAGCAGTGGACCCAGCCGGTGGAAAAATACAATGTCGTCTGTTCTATGTATGGGATAAAAACACTGGACTAAAGTTCCTCATGAACACAGGAGCAGTGACAGTTTGATACCTGCTACATATAGTCACACCTTCAAATCCACCTTGTTTAAGCTCCAAGCAGCTATCAGTTTCCACATAGAGACTTATGGTACAGAAGCTTTCACCTTAGACATTGGCATGCAACATGATTTTACATGATCATTTACTCAAGGTAATGTCAAGACACCCATACTTGAAGCAGATTTCTTGGCATATTTTAATTTGGCAGTGCACTTGAAAACTCTGTTGGACAAAACAACAAGTATCTTTATCATTAACACCCACTGATGATTGCCACTGCATAAATATGATTATACAAAGAAAGAGTTCCAGAAAATGCTGAACAAAGGTATCATCCGTCTGGTACTGAAACACAAATGTATAGATTTTCAAGTATGCATTGATTACAAGAAACTCAATTTCTCAACCATCCCTGATCGCTAACCACTCCCCCATATCCATGACATTGCATCAGGACTGCAGGGTATTCACATATTCTCTAAAATTGACCTAACCAAGGCCCACCTCATGGCTCCTGACAACATTCCCAAAACAGTGGTTACCATGCCATTTGTCCTACACAAATCTGTAAAAATGCCATTCGGACTGAGGAACGCTTCTCAGACATTCCAATGTCTAATTGATGACATCAATGCACATAAACAACATCTCCATGAAGTGTTTCAACGATTTTCTCATTTTGGTCTTCAGATCAATTTAGACAAATGTGTCTTTGGTTCACCAAGCATCAACTTCCTTGGACATAATATTGATCCTGATGTTATCTTGCCTATATCAGTGAAGATTAAAACCATTCAGGACTTTCCTACATCAACTTCAATCAGAGAACTATGATGTTTCATAGAAATGTTCAATTTCTACCAAAGATTTGTGCAGAATTGTTCAGAAACACTTAACACATCTTCAGAAGAAGAAGAAAAACATCACACTTTGGTGGGTGATGCAATGCACGCATTTAATATTACAAAAACTGCAGTCACCAACTTCACAAAATTGTCATTTATTGACAATTATCCATAGACAAAATATTACACATTTGACACAGAGATAGCTGTGAATGGGTTGAGATAGATAGATAGATAGATAGATAGATAGATAGATAGATAGATAGATAGATAGATAGATGTCGAGAGAAGAAGAGATATTGTGTATTCATTAAATTATGGATATTAAAAAACTGTTATTTAAAAATGATGATTATACAAACGTAAAAAATAACATAAAGATTACTAAAATGGAAAGAAATACTAAAAATTCATAAGAATGAAATGGAAGAAAGATATATAACATTCAAATTGAGCAAATAAAAATGTAACAAGATTCAAACAAAAACAATGACAATATCTTTTAGAAATGTTTCATTTTTATAAATTCTTGGGGTCACTTCCAATGAAGTATATCATTCTTAACACAGAATGAATGATTTCATTGAACATTTGAAAAATATCAATTTTTTTCTTTTTGACAATTGCTTCCTTGATAGATTATATATATGAAGAAATCTAGAAGTCAATAACAATATTATGATAACAACAGAACAAAAAATCATTAGAATGAAAAATCATATTTTTCAAATTATAAATTGCATCGTAAATAAGACAAAAAAGAAAAGAGTTTAAGTAACAATTACAGTAATAATGATACTTCTCAAAGTTACAGAATATTCTTAAAAATTAGAATTAGATCAATTGTCTGAACAAAAACTGGAAATATACTTTCTCAAAATTATGTATGACTAAAACAAAATCAATAACATCAATCATCTGAACAATAACTGAAATGATAAAAATTTTTCTCAAAATTACAGATAAATTTTTAAATAAAACGAGGGAGATTAATAGTGTGAATAACAATTACAATGGTAATTATTCTTTTCACCATTACATATGACTTCAATGATCTGAACAACTGGAATAATAATGACCTTTCACAAAATTACAGATGATCTCTGAAATAAAAATAATAGAATTGATGACCTGTATCACAAATGGACTGGTCAAAATTACTGATAAATTCTTAAACAAAAAGAATGAGATCAGCATTTTGAAGAATAACAAAAAAATATAATGATTCAACTCAAAATTAGAGATGTATTCTTCAATAAACAGAATGTAATAAATTGTCCACCAACAATTGGGATAATAGCAACTCTCTTCAAAATTATAGATGAATTCTTGAGTAAAAGGAATGTAATCAATTGCGTAAAAAAACAATTGGAATAATAGTGAGCATATTACAAACTACATATAAGTTATTGAACAAAACAACTGAGACAAGATCAATTGTTTAGACAACAGTTGGAACAATAATGACTTCTCAAAATTATAGCTGATGTCTTAGGCAAAGAAAGGTAGATCATGCAATTGGAATGTTAATGACTCAAAATTACAGATCAATGCATAAATAAAATAAAGAATTTCATCAAATTTTATGAACAGCTACTGGAATAATAATGGTCAGTCAGTTATGTGCTATGCATGATACACGCTTAGGCAGATTTTTTTTCCTGCAGTAGGTTGCCATTTCTTTCTGTGGTAGGCCAGTTGCCATCCAAGGCTATAGAACCTGGTTTGTCCTGGTGGGGAGAAGAAGAGTATTCATACCTTTACCAAGGGTATTAGCATGTAAGTGAATGTAATGGTTACAACTGGAATTCGGACTCAGTTCTTCGATTCCTCAATCCATGCCGCTATCCATTACTTCACCATGCCTCCTAATAATGGTACCATTCAAAATTACAGATAAATTTTAAATAAAGAGAACAAGATCAATAGTGAAAACAATAACTGAAATTATGACGATTCTTCTCAAAATTACAATAACTTCTTAAACAAAATGAATGAGAATAGTCATTTGAATAACAACTGAAAAAGTATAATTCTTCCCAAAATCTTTCTTGCATCTTAAATATTAATTGGAATAATAATCATTTTTCAAAAATTTATAGATGACATCTTAGATAAAAAGAATGAGGAAAGAGCAACAGTTAAAATAATAAAGACTTTTCTCCAAATTACAGACCATACAATGAATGAGAAGAAATGTCTGAAAATAAAACAATTGGAATGAAAATTTACAGCTGAATTCTTTAAAAAAATCTTATCAATCATCTAAAGAAGATTTGGAATGATAAAGACTTTTCTCAAAATTACAGATGAATTCTTTAAAAAACATCTTATCAATTGTCTAAAAAAATTTGGAATGATAAAAGATTTTTCTCAAAATTTCAACTGACTTTTTAAGCAAAAACAGTGAAATTATTTGAATAACCACAATCCATCTCAAAATTACAGATGATTTCTTATAAAAAAAAGAATGGAATCAGTTATTTGAACATAAAATGAACAACTAATGGCTATCTACACAATTACAAGTCACTTCTGAAACAAAAAAAGATCAATTGTGTGAACAAATGGAATGCTAATCGTTCATCTCATAATTACAGATGAATTAAAAAGAATGAAGTCAGTTATTTGAACACCAAACATAATGATAATGAAATGATTCTTCACAAATTATAGGTAACTTCTTAAAAAAAGGAATGTGATCAATTGTTTTTAAAAAAAATCAAATAAATTTTTTAAACAAAAATTGGTAAAATAAACACATTCTTATTATATTATAATGAATTATTAAACAAATGAATTATTAAACAAATGAATTATTAAACAAATGAATGAGTAAACAAATGAATGAGATCAAATTTCACGATCAATTGGAATTATAGTTTCTTTTCAAAATTGCAAAAATGATATAAAAAATTGTGAGATCAGTTGTCTGAACAATTAGAATAATAATGAATCTTCTCAAAATCATTTTAACTTTGTAAAAATCAATAAATGAAGAATAAGATGAATTGTCTGAACAATTGAAATGATAATGATTTTTTCACAATTACAAGCAGCCTCTAAAAAGAATGAAACAATTGTCAGAACAGCAAATGGGATTACAATGTTTATTCATAAAATTTAATATTTAAAAACTATTAGCTCAATTATCTGAAGAAAAAACAAACTGATAAAGATTGTATGCAAACTTACAGATGACTATCAAAAACAGAATGAGATCAGTTGTTTAAACAAAATCTGAATGAGATTTATTCTTCTCAAAATTACAGAGGAACTTTAAAACAAAAACAAAATGAATCAAATGTCTTTAGATTACCTTTTGTTTTAGAACAATTTGAATGATAATAAAAAGGATGAGTGCAATAGTTTGAACAACAATGACAATTATAGTGTCTCTTCTGAAAATTATGGAAAATTCTAAATTAAAGATTGATGTCAATTGAAAAACAATTGGAATGAAGGTCATTTCCTCAGATTTATAGGTGACTTCTTAAACAAAGAAAATAAGATCAATTGTCTTATAAGGATACAGAAGGCAATTATCTCCCTTTAGTGGTGATAAGCCACATGAGTTACATGATGGCCACTTAGTGACATTACTCCTTACAGTGATGAAAGCAGCAGTCAATTTTCAGTTTGTTTACAGTAGCCCAATTGAAAGGTTCTTTCTTTAGCCAGGCCCTACATGGCTAAATCTACCTCCTCAGCTCCTATTGTGCTGTTTTCCATTTGGAATATATATTTACCAGATATAGAATGAAATTCCAGTATGCAGTCTTCAATTTGGGAAAACCCAAGACTTGCTGTTTCCCATTCGTAGAATGTCTTCACCTGGGATATAGATGAATCCAGGCTATGCTTTCTCGGAAATTCTCATTCAACACTCAACTCTTCTGGTGTACCCACACCCATTTCCCCCTTAAAACTGAGGCTCTATTGAGCAAGTTGCATATAACCCCATCATCGGTATTGGGAATTATCTCTAAATTAGACTCCCACAAGACTAGTGGTGGAGATGGGATTCCAGCCATTGTCCTGAAGAAATGTATGCCTGAACTGGTCTCTGCCCTCTCCAAATTATATAACTACTGCCTCAATGAATCTTGTTTTCCAGACTGTTCAAAGTCCTCATCCATTGTTTCTGTCTTTAAGAGCTCTGGAGACCCTTCTAACCCTTCTAATTACCATCCTATCAGTCTCCTACCCCTCTTTGGTAAAGTCTTCAAAGCTTTAATCAATGCCAAAGTGGTTAAGAACCTTACATTTCGTGATCTGCTCTCTAACAAGCAATATGGTTTCCACATGCCCATTCTACAGCTGATGTGCTTACAGCTATAACTGAAATTGTTTACCAAGCTCTTCATAATAATGGAGAAGCTCATGCCGTGACACTAGACATGTACAAAGCATTTGATAGGGTTTGGCATGCTGGCCTTCTTCGCAAGCTTCAGGGTTACGGAATTTCAGGTTGATTGTTTGACTTAATACAATCATTCCTGTCAAACCATGTATTGAAGGTCGTTCTCAATGGATTCTCCTCCAGCTCCTATCCCACGAATGCAGGTGTTCCCCAAGGCTCTATCCTAGGCCCTACTCTGTTCCTTATCTTCATTAATGATCTTCCCGATATCATAGGTTCCCAAATAGGTGTTTATGCAGATGATACTACTATTTACTTCTGCCTCAAAAATAAATCTAGTGTCGCTGACAAAACTAACCTAGCCATTTGTCTCAAAAAGGACCTCCAGTTGGTTGTGGACTGGGCAGGAATTGGCTGGTCAACTTTAATGCCTCAAAAACAAAACTGCTCTCTATTACTCACCACAGAGAACCATCCCTGCTCCCTATTAGAATGTTTGATGCTCAACTCCACGAGAGCACCTCTTTTCAACTGCTCGGTCTCACACTGACTGCTGACCTGAGATGGAACAAATAGATTGAGTCAATAGCTTCGTCCACCACAAGGAAAGTTGGCTCCCTGTGCCATGCCAGGAAATTTTTCTCACCGGAGTTGATCCTTCAAATCTATAAATCAACCATTCACCCTTGCATGGAGTATTGCTGCCATATATGGTCTGGAGCCCCTTCTGTTTGTCTCAAGGTCCTTGATAAAATCCAGAGATTGATATCCAATGTAATTGGCCCTGATCTGGCATCTCGTCTGCAGTCACTCTCTCACAGATGTGCTGTCAACTCCCTCTGTCGTTTTACAAATACTTTCACGGTAACTGCTCCGATGAGCTGCTTTTGCTGGTTCCCTGACTTCATGAATTTAAGCGTTCAACTAGGTTAGCATCTTGCTCACATGCTTTCAATGCCGAAACTGCTAAATGTAGCCGTCTCTTCTACTCCAATAGTTTCATGTCTCGCACTTCTTGCCTGTGGAACTCCTTCCCCTTTTCCTGTTTCCCTGATAGCTATAATCTCCAACTATTCAAATGTAATGTCAACTGATGTCTCCAGATGCCTTGATCTATCCCCTATTCTTCACTTCATCCTTTCCTCTATCACTCTTCTTTGCTCTCACTCCAACTCTCTGTAACCCCTTGCGTGCTAGTGGCTTCCCACCTTGCTTGGGGTGAAATGCTTCAAAAAAAAACTTTCATTATAGGTAACAAATTATTTTGTATTTCATTATAAGTAACCAATTATTTGGTATTCCATTGCAAGCAACCAATTATTTGGTATCTCATTACAAGAAAGAATTATTTGATATGGCATTATATATTATTATATTATAAACTACCAATCATTTGGAATTTCATTATAAGAAACAAATTAATTCGTATTTCATTATAAATAACCTATTATTTGATATTTTATTAAAGGTAAGCAATTATTTATCATTTAATTAAAAGTAACAAATTATTTGGTATTACATTAAAAATAAACAATTAGTATTTTATTATAAGTAATTATTTGGCCTTTCATTAGAAGTAACCAATTATTTAGCATTTAATTTAAAGTAAGTAATTATTTGGTATTTCATTATGAGTAACCAATTATTTAGTATTTAATTTAAAGTAAGTAATTATTTGGTATTTCATTATGAGTATCCAATTATTTAGCATTTAATTTAAAGTAAGTAATTATTTGGTATTTCATTATGAGTAACCAATTATTTAGCATTTAATTTAAAGTAAGTAATTATTTGGTATTTCATTATGAGTAACCAATTATTTAGCATTTAATTTAAAGTAAGTAATTATTTGGTATTTCCTTATGAGTAACCAATTATTTAGCATTTAATTTAAAGTAAGTAATTATTTGGTATTTCATTATGAGTAACCAATTATTTAGTATTTATTTACAATTAACAATTATTTACAATTTGGCACTTCATTATTTGTAACCAATTATTTGGTATTACATTATAAACAACCAATGATTTGAAATTTAATTATGAAAAACAAATTATTTTGTATTTCATAAGTTACCAGTTATTTAGTATTTCATTATAAGTAATCAATTATTTAGTATTTCATTGAAGTAATTAATTATTTGGCATTTTATTACAAGCAACCAATTATTTGTTATTTCATTTCAAGTAATCATTTATTTGGCATTTCATTATGGATGAGAAATTATTTGGTATATTTTTATAAGTAACCTATTATTTGACAATTCATTACAAGTAACCAATTATTTTGTATTATATTATAAGTAACCAATTATTTTGTATTTATTTATAAGTTACTAATTATTTAGCACTTCATTACAAGTCACCAAATAATTGGTATCTCATTAAAAATAACTATTTATTTGGTATCTTATTACAAGTAACCAATTATTTCATATTACTAACTAATTAATGGGAACTTAATTATGAGTAACAAATAATTACACATTACATTACAAGTAACCCATTATTTGTTATGTCATTATAATTAACCAATTATATAGTACTTCATTGCAAGTAACTAATTACTTGGCATTTCATTACAAGTAACCATCATTTGGTTTTACATTACAAGTAACCAATTATTTACATTTCACTATAAGTAAATAATAAATTGGTATTTCATTGAGAGTAACTAATTATTTGGTACTTCATTACAAGTAACAAATTACTGTCTCATTACAAGTAAATAATTATTTGGTATTTCATTATAAGTACCAATTATTTACTATACCATTACCAGTAAATAATTATTTTGCATTTCCTTACATGTAAGTAATTATTTGGTATTTCATTTAAGTAATTAAATATTTGCCATTTTATGACAAATACGTAATTATTTGGCATTTCAACACAAGTAACCATTATTTGGTATTATATTACAAATAAACAATTATCTGGTATGATGTTATAAGTAACTAATACTTTGCTATATATTTACAAGTCACTAAGTATTTGACAATTCATAACAAGTAACCAATAAATTGGTATGATATTCTAAGATAATGAGAAAATCCTGAAAAATAGGTAATTATTTCGTAATACATTACAATTAACTAATTATTGGCATTTCATTACAAATGATCAAATATTTGGTATTTAATTACAATTAATTTTGTTCTCTGCATTATAACATTTTGGTCACTGTAAAACACGGATTTCATTTTCTCAGAATTTCCAGATATATTGTTCAAATATTATACAGAGATTCATTGAGACCAGTTTCCTCAACTTTGTTTCATTCTTCTAACATTTTGGTCAAAGGAACCTTCCGCCTTCTTTCTACCTGAATTTCTCAGACAAGGCGTTGTTACAATTACACATCGAATCATTCAAATAGGTTCCCTCATTTATGCTTTTTTTAAAGCAACATTTCAGTCATTGTACAGTCAGGACTCCTTTCGAGCGGAATTTCTTAGATGAGTTGTTAATATTATACATTGATTGATTCAGACCACTTTCCTCATCTTTGTTTTCTTTATTATAGCATTTTACTCACTGTATGCTCAGGCATTCTTTCTATCTGAATTTCTCAGATGAGGTGTGGTTACTATTATACATTGATTCATTCAGACCAGTTTCCTCATCTTTGTTGTCTTTATTATAACATTTTGGTCACTCTACCCTCAGGCCTTCTTTCTATCTGAATTTCTCAGATGAGGGGTTGTTACTATTATACATTGATTCATTCAGACCAGTTGCCTCATCTTTGTTGTCTTTATAATAACATTTTGGTCACTGTACCCTCAGGCCTTCTTTCTATCTGAATTTCTCAGATGAGGTATTCTTACTATTATACATTGATTCATTCAGACCAGTTTCCTCATCTTTGTTTTCTTTATTATAGCATTTTACTCACTGTATGCTCAGGCATTCTTTCTATCTGAATTTCTCAGATGAGGTGTGGTTACTATTATACATTGATTCATTCAGACCAGTTTCCTCATCTTTGTTGTCTTTATTATAACATTTTGGTCACTGTACCCTCAGGCCTCCTTTCTATCTGAATTTCTCAGATGAGGGGTTGTTACTATTATACATTGATACATTCAGACCAGTTTCCTCATCTTTGTTGTCTTTATAATAACATTTTGGTCACTGTACCCTCAGGCCTTCTTTCTATCTGAATTTCTCAGATGAGGTATTCTTACTATTATACATTGATTCATTCAGACCAGTTTCCTCATCTTTGTTGTCTTTATTATAACATTTTGGTCACTGTACCCTCAGGCCTTCTTTCTATCTGAATTTCTCAGATGAGGTATTCTTACTATTATACATTGATTCATTCAGACAAGTTTCCTCATCTTTGTTGTCTCTATTATAACATTTTGGTCACTGTACACTCAGGCCTTCTTTCTATCTGAATTTCTAAGATAATGTGTTTTACTATTATACATTGATTCATTCAGACCAGTTTCCTCATCTTTGTTGTCTTTATCATAACATTTTGGTCACTGTACCCACAGGCCTTCTTTCTATCCTAATTTCTCAGATGAGGGGTTGTTACTATTATACATTGATTCATTCAGACCAGTTTCCTCATCTTTGTTGTCTTTATCATAACATTTTGGTCACTGTACCCTCAGGCCTTCTTTCTACCTGAATTTCTCAGATGAGGTATTCTTACTATTATACATTGATTCCTTCAGACCAGTTCCCTCATCTTTGTTGTCTTTATTATAACATTTTGGTTACTGTACCCTCAGGCCTTCTTTCTATCTGAATTTCTCAGATGAGGTGTTGTTAATATTATTCATTGATTCATTCATACCTGTTCCTTCATCTTTGTTGTCTTTATTATAACATTTTGGTCACTGTACCCTCAGGCCTTCTTTCTATCTGAATTTCTAAGATGATGTGTTGTTATTATTATACATTGATTCATTCAGACCAGTTTCCTCATCTTTGTTGTCTTTATTATAACATTTTGGTCACTGTACCCTCAGGCCTTCTTTCTATCTGAATTTCTCAGTTGAGGTGTTGTTACTATTATACATTGATTCATTCAGACCAGTTTCCTCATCTTTGTTGTCTTTATTATAACATTTTGGTGACTTTACCCTCAGGACTTCTTTCTATCTGAATTTCTCAGTTGAGGTGTTGTTACTGTTATACATTGATTCATTCAGACCAGTTTCCTCATCTTTGTTGTCTTTATTATAACATTTTGGTCACTTTACCCTCAGGCCTTCTTTCAATCTGAATTTCTCAGAAGAGGTGTTCGTACTATTATACATAGATTCATTCAGACCAGTTTCCTAATCTTTGTTGTCTTTATTATAAAATTTTGGTCACTCTACTCTCAGTCTTCTTTCTATCTGAATTTCTAAGATGATGTGTTTTAGTATTATACATTGATTCATTCAGACAAGTTTCCTCATCTTTGTTGTCTCTATTATAACATTTTGGTCACTGTACCCTCAGGCCGTCTATCTATCTGAATTTGTCAGATGAGTTGTTGTTACTATTATACATTGATTCATTCAGACCAGTTTCCTCAACTTTGTTGTCTTTATTATAACATTTGGTCACTGTACCCTCAGGCCTTCTTTCTATCTGAATTTCTCAGATGAGGTGTTTTACTATTATACATTGATTCAGTCAGACCAGTTTCCTAATCTTTGTTGTCTTTATTATAAGGTTTTGGTCACTTTACACTCAGAGATCCTAGCAACCTGAATTTCTCAGTTGAGTGGTTGTTACTATTATACATTGATTCAGTAAGACCAGTTTCATCATCTTTGTTGTCTTTATCATAACATTTTGGTCACTGTACCCTCAGGCCTTCTTTCTATCTGAATTTCTCAGTTGAGGGGTTGTTACTATTATACATTGATTCAGTAAACCAGTTTCCTCATCTTTGTTGTCTTTATTATAACATTTTGGTCACTCTACTCTCAGGCCTTCTTTCTATCTGAATTTCTCAGATAAGGTGTTCTTATTATACATTGATTCATTCAGACCAGTTTCCTCATCTTTGTTGTCTTTATTATAACATTTTCGTCACTTTACCCTCAGGCCTTCTTTCTATCTGAATTTCTCAGATGAGGTATTCTTACTATTATACATTGATTCATCCCGACCAGTTTCCTCATCTTTGTTGTCTTTCTTATAACATTTTGGCCACTGTACCCTCAGGCCTTCTTTCTATCGGAATTTCTCAGATGAGGTGTTGTTACTATTATACATTGATTCATTCAGACCAGTCTCCTCATCTTTGTTGCCTTTATTATAAGATTTTGGTCACTGTACCCCCAGGACATCTTTCTATCTGAATTTCTCAGATGAGGTGTTGTTACTATTATACATTGATTCATTCAGACCAGTTTCCTCATCTTTGTTGTCTTTATTATAGCATTTTGGTCACTTTACACTCAGAGATCCTAGCAACCTGAATTTCTCAGATGAGGTGTTCTTACTATAATACATTGATTCATTCAGACCAGTTTCCTCATCTTTGTTGTCTTTATTATAACATTTTGGTCACAATACCCTCAGGCCTTCTTTCTATCTGAATTTCTCAGATGAGTTGTTGTTACTATTATGCATTGATTCATTCAAACCAGTTTCCTCATCTTTGTTGTCTTTATTATAACATTTTGGTCACAGTACCCTCAGGCCTTCTTTGTATCAGAATTTCTTAGATGAGGTGTGGTTACTATTATACATTGATTCATTCAGACCAGTTTCTTCATCTTTTTTGTCTTTCTATTAACATTTTGGTCACTGTAACCTCAGGCTTCTTTCTATCTGAATTTCTCAGATGAGGTGTTCTTACTATTATACATTGATTCATTCAGACCAGTTTCCTCATCTTTGTTGTCTTTATCATAACATTTTGGTCACTGCATCGTCAGTCCATCTTTCTATCTGAATTTCTCAGATCAGTTGTTGTTAGTAATATACATTGATTGATTCAGACCAGTTTCCTCATCTTTGTTGTCTTTATTATAACATTTTGGTCACTGTACCATCAGGTCATCTATCTATCTGAATTTCACAGATGAGGTGTTGTTACTATTATACATTGATTCATTCAGACCAGTTTCATCATGTTTGTTGTCTTTATTATAAAATTTTGGATACTGTACGCTCAGGCATTCTAGCTATCTGAATTGCTCAGATGAGGTATTGTTACTATGATACATTGATTCATTCAGACCAGTTTCCTCGTCTTTGTTGTCTTTATTATAATATTTTGCTCACTGAACCCTCAGGCCTTCTTTCTATCTGAATTTCTTAGATAAGTTGTAGTTACTATTATACGTTGATTCATTCAGACCAGTTTCCTCATCTTTGTTGTCTTTATTATAACATTTTTGTGACTCTGCTCTCAGGTCATCGTTCTATCTGAATTTCTCAGATGAGGTGTTCTTACTATTATACATTGATTCATTCAGACAAGTTTCCTCGTCTTTGTTGTCTCTATTATAACATTTTGGTCACTGTACACTCAGGCCTTCTTTCTATGTGAATTTGTCAGATCAGTTGTTGTTACTATTATACATTGATTCATTCAGACCAGTTTCCTCATCTTTGTTGTCTTTATTATAACATTTTGGTCACTGTACCCCCAGGACATCTTTCTATCTGAATTTCTCAGATGAGGTGTTGTTACTATTATACATTGGTTCATTCGGACCAGTTTCCTCATCTTTGTTGTCTTTATTATAACATCTTGGTCACTGTACACTCAGAGATCCTAGCAACCTGAATTTCTCAGATGTTGTTACTATTATACATTGATTCATTCAGACCAGTTTCCTCATCTTTGTTGTCTTTATTATAACATTTTGGTCACAGTACCCTCAGGCCTTCTTTCTATCTGAATTTCTCAGATGAGGAGTTGTTACTATTATGCCTTGATTCATTCAGACCAGTTTCCTCATCTTTGTTGTCTTTATTATAACATTTTGGTCACAGTACCCTCAGGCCTTCTTTCTATCTGAATTTCTCAGATGAGGTGTTGTTACTATCATACATTGATTCATTCAGACCAGTTTCCTCATCTTTGTTGTCTTTATTATAACATTTTGGTCACAGTACCCTCAGGCCTTCTTTCTATCAGAATTTCTTAGATGAGGTGTGGTTAATATTATACATTGATTCATTCAGACCAGTTTCCTCATCTTTGTTGTCTTTATTATAACATTTTCGTCACTGTACCATCAGGTCATCTATCTATCTGAATTTCACAGATGAGGTGTTGTTACTATTATACATTGATTCATTCAGACCAGTTTCATCATCTTTGTTGTCTTTATTATAAAATTTTGCTCACTGAACCCTCAGGCCTTATTTCTATCTGAATTTCTTAGATCAGTTGTTGTTACTATTATACGTTGATTCATTCAGACCAGTTTCCTCATCTTTGTTGTCTTTATTATAACATTTTGGTCACTGTACCCCCAGGATATCTTTCTATCTGAATTTCTCAGATGAGGTGTTGTTACTATTATACATTGATTCATTCAGACCAGTTTCCTCATCTTTGTTGTCTTTATTATAACATTTTGGTCACTTTACCCTCAGGACTTCTTTCTATCTGAATTTCTCAGATGAGGTGTTCTTACTATTAAACATTGATTCATTCAGACCAGTTTCCTCATCTTTGTTGTCTTTAAACATTTTGCTCACTGTACCCACAGGCCTTCTTTTTTTCTGAATTTCTCAGATCAGTTGTTGTTACTATTATACATTGATTGATTCAGACCAGTTTCCTCATCTTTGTTGTCTTTATTATAACATCTTGGTCACTGTACACTCAGAGATCCTAGCAACCTGAATTTCTCAGATGTTGTTACTATTATACATTGATTCATTCAGACCAATTTCCTCATCTTTGTTGTCTTTATTATAACATTTTGGTCACTGTACCCTCAGGCCTTCTTTCTATCTGAATTTCTCAGATGAGGTGTTCTTACTATTATACATTGATTCATTCAGACCAGTTTCCTCATCTTTGCTGTCTTTATCATAACATTTTGGTCACTGTGCCCTCAGGCCTTATTTCTATCTGAATTTCTCAGATGAAGTGTTCTTACTATTATACATTGATTGATTCAGACCAGTTTCCTCATCTTTGTTGTCTTTATTATAACATTTTGGTGACTTTACCCTCAGGACTTCTTTCTATCTGAATTTCTCAGATGAGGTGTTCTTACTATTATACATTGATTCATTCAGACCAGTTTCCTCATCTTTGCTGTCTTTATCATAACATTTTGGTCACTGTGCCCTCAGGCCTTATTTCTATCTGAATTTCTCAGATGAAGTGTTCTTACTATTATACATTGATTGATTCAGACCAGTTTCCTCATCTTTGTTGTCTTTATTATAACATTTTGGTGACTTTACCCTCAGGACTTCTTTCTATCTGAATTTCTCAGATGAGGTGTTCTTACTATTATACATTGATTCATTCAGACCAGTTTCCTCATCTTTGCTGTCTTTATCATAACATTTTGGTCACTGTGCCCTCAGGCCTTATTTCTATCTGAATTTCTCAGATGAAGTGTTCTTACTATTATACATTGATTGATTCAGACCAGTTTCCTCATCTTTGTTGTCTTTATTATAACATTTTGGTGACTTTACCCTCAGGACTTCTTTCTATCTGAATTTCTCAGTTGAGGTGTTGTTACTATTATACATTGATTCATTCAGACCAGTTTCCTCATCTTTGTTGTCTTTATTATAACATTTTGGTGACTTTACCCTCAGGACTTCTTTCTATCTGAATTTCTCAGTTGAGGTGTTGTTACTATTATACATTGATTCATTCAGACCAGTTTCCTCATCTTTGTTGTCTTTATTATAACATTTTGGTGACTTTACCCTCAGGACTTCTTTCTATCTGAATTTCTCAGTTGAGGTGTTGTTACTGTTATACATTGATTCATTCAGACCAGTTTCCTCATCTTTGTTGTCTTTATTATAACATTTTGGTGACTTTACCCTCAGGACTTCTTTCTATCTGAATTTCTCAGTTGAGGTGTTGTTACTGTTATACATTGATTCATTCAGACCAGTTTCCTCATCTTTGTTGTCTTTATTATAACATTTTGGTGACTTTACCCTCAGGACTTCTTTCTATCTGAATTTCTCAGTTGAGGTGTTGTTACTATTATACATTGATTCATTCAGACCAGTTTCCTCATCTTTGTTGTCTTTATTATAACATTTTGGTGACTTTACCCTCAGGACTTCTTTCTATCTGAATTTCTCAGTTGAGGTGTTGTTACTATTATACATTGATTCATTCAGACCAGTTTCCTCATCTTTGTTTTCTTTATTATAACATTTTGGTGACTTTACCCTCAGGACTTCTTTCTATCTGAATTTCTCAGTTGAGGTGTTGTTACTGTTATACATTGATTCATTCAGACCAGTTTCCTCATCTTTGTTGTCTTTATTATAACATTTTGGTGACTTTACCCTCAGGACTTCTTTCTATCTGAATTTCTCAGTTGAGGTGTTGTTACTGTTATATATTGATTCATTCAGACAAGTTTCCTCATCTTTGTTGTCTTTATTATAACATTTTGGTGACTTTACCCTCAGGACTTCTTTCTATCTGAATTTCTCAGTTGAGGTGTTGTTACTATTATACATTGATTCATTCAGCCAAGTTTCCTCATCTTTGTTGTCTTTATTATAACATTTTGGTGACTTAACCTCAGGACTTCTTTCTATCTGAATTTCTCAGTTGAGGTGTTCTTACTATTATACATTGATTCATTCAGACCAGTTTCCTCATCTTTGCTGTCTTTATCATAACATTTTGGTCACTGTGCCCTCAGGCCTTATTTCTATCTGAATTTCTCAGATGAAGTGTTCTTACTATTATACATTGATTGATTCAGACCAGTTTCCTCATCTTTGCTGTCTTTATCATAACATTTTGGTCACTGTACGCTCAGGCCTTATTTCTATCTGAATTTCTCAGATGAAGTGTTCTTACTATTATACATTGATTGATTCAGACCAGTTTCCTCATCTTTGTTGTCTTTATTATAACATTTTGGTGACTTTACCCTTAGGACTTCTTTCTATCTTAATTTCTCAGTTGAGGTGTTGTTACTATTATACATTGATTCATTCAGACAAGTTTCCTCATCTTTGTTGTCTTTATTATAACATTTTGGTGACTTTACCCTCAGGACTTCTTTCTATCTGAATTTCTCAGTTGAGGTGTTGTTACTATTATACATTGATTCATTCAGACCAGTTTCCTCATCTTTGTTGTTTTTATTATAACATTTTGGTGACTTTACCCTCAGGACTTCTTTCTATCTGAATTTCTCAGTTGAGGTGTTGTTACTATTATACATTGATTCATTCAGAAAAGTTTCCTCATCTTTGTTGTCTTTATTATAACATTTTGGTGACTTTACCCTCAGGACTTCTTTCTGTCTGAATTTCTCAGTTGAGGTGTTGTTACTATTATACATTGATTCATTCAGACAAGTTTCCTCATCTTTGTTATCTTTATTATAACATTTTGGTGACTTTACCCTCAGGACTTCTTTCTATCTGAATTTCTCAGTTGAGGTGTTGTTACTATTATACATTGATTCATTCAGACAAGTTTCCTCATCTTTGTTGTCTTTATTATAACATTTTGGTGACTTTACCCTCAGGACTTCTTTCTATCTGAATTTCTCAGTTGAGGTGTTGTTACTATTATACATTGATTCATTCAGACAAGTTTCCTCATCTTTGTTGTCTTTATTATAACATTTTGGTGACTTTACCCTCAGGACTTCTTTCTATCTGAATTTCTCAGTTGAGGTGTTGTTACTATTATACATTGATTCATTCAGACAAGTTTCCTCATCTTTGTTGTCTTTATTATAACATTTTGGTGACTTTACCCTCAGGACTTCTTTCTATCTGAATTTCTCAGTTGAGGTGTTGTTACTATTATACATTGATTCATTCAGACCAGTTTCCTCATCTTTGTTGTCTTTATTATAACATTTTGGTGACTTTACCCTCAGGACTTCTTTCTATCTGAATTTCTCAGTTGAGGTGTTGTTACTGTTATACATTGATTCATTCAGACCAGTTTCCTCATCTTTGTTGTCTTTATTATAACATTTTGGTGACTTTACCCTCAGGACTTCTTTCTATCTGAATTTCTCAGTTGAGGTGTTGTTACTATTATACATTGATTCATTCAGACCAGTTTCCTCATCTTTGTTGTCTTTATTATAACATTTTGGTGACTTTACCCTCAGGACTTCTTTCTATCTGAATTTCTCAGTTGAGGTGTTGTTACTATTATACATTGATTCATTCAGACCAGTTTCCTCATCTTTGTTGTCTTTATTATAACATTTTGGTGACTTTACCCTCAGGACTTCTTTCTATCTGAATTTCTCAGTTGAGGTGTTGTTACTATTATACATTGATTCATTCAGACAAGTTTCCTCATCTTTGTTGTCTTTATTATAACATTTTGGTGACTTTACCCTCAGGACTTCTTTCTATCTGAATTTCTCAGTTGAGGTGTTGTTACTGTTATACATTGATTCATTCAGACCAGTTTCCTCATCTTTGTTGTCTTTATTATAACATTTTGGTGACTTTACCCTCAGGACTTCTTTCTATCTGAATTTCTCAGTTGAGGTGTTGTTACTGTTATACATTGATTCATTCAGACCAGTTTCCTCATCTTTGTTGTCTTTATTATAACATTTTGGTGACTTTACCCTCAGGACTTCTTTCTATCTGAATTTCTCAGTTGAGGTGTTGTTACTATTATACATTGATTCATTCAGACCAGTTTCCTCATCTTTGTTGTCTTTATTATAACATTTTGGTGACTTTACCCTCAGGACTTCTTTCTATCTGAATTTCTCAGTTGAGGTGTTGTTACTATTATACATTGATTCATTCAGACCAGTTTCCTCATCTTTGTTGTCTTTATTATAACATTTTGGTGACTTTACCCTCAGGACTTCTTTCTATCTGAATTTCTCAGTTGAGGTGTTGTTACTATTATACATTGATTCATTCAGACCAGATTCCTCATCTTTGTTGTCTTTATTATAACATTTTGGTGACTTTACCCTCAGGACTTCTTTCTATCTGAATTTCTCAGTTGAGGTGTTGTTACTATTATACATTGATTCATTCAGACCAGTTTCCTCATCTTTGTTGTCTTTATTATAACATTTTGGTGACTTTACCCTCAGGACTTCTTTCTATCTGAATTTCTCAGTTGAGGTGTTGTTACTATTATACATTGATTCATTCAGACCAGTTTCCTCATCTTTGTTTTCTTTATTATAACATTTTGGTGACTTTACCCTCAGGACTTCTTTCTATCTGAATTTCTCAGTTGAGGTGTTGTTACTGTTATACATTGATTCATTCAGACCAGTTTCCTCATCTTTGTTGTCTTTATTATAACATTTTGGTGACTTTACCCTCAGGATTTCTTTCTATCTGAATTTCTCAGTTGAGGTGTTGTTACTGTTATATATTGATTCATTCAGACAAGTTTCCTCATCTTTGTTGTCTTTATTATAACATTTTGGTGACTTTACCCTCAGGACTTCTTTCTATCTGAATTTCTCAGTTGAGGTGTTGTTACTATTATACATTGATTCATTCAGCCAAGTTTCCTCATCTTTGTTGTCTTTATTATAACATTTTGGTGACTTAACCTCAGGACTTCTTTCTATCTGAATTTCTCAGTTGAGGTGTTCTTACTATTATACATTGATTCATTCAGACCAGTTTCCTCATCTTTGCTGTCTTTATCATAACATTTTGGTCACTGTGCCCTCAGGCCTTATTTCTATCTGAATTTCTCAGATGAAGTGTTCTTACTATTATACATTGATTGATTCAGACCAGTTTCCTCATCTTTGCTGTCTTTATCATAACATTTTGGTCACTGTACGCTCAGGCCTTATTTCTATCTGAATTTCTCAGATGAAGTGTTCTTACTATTATACATTGATTGATTCAGACCAGTTTCCTCATCTTTGTTGTCTTTATTATAACATTTTGGTGACTTTACCCTTAGGACTTCTTTCTATCTTAATTTCTCAGTTGAGGTGTTGTTACTATTATACATTGATTCATTCAGACAAGTTTCCTCATCTTTGTTGTCTTTATTATAACATTTTGGTGACTTTACCCTCAGGACTTCTTTCTATCTGAATTTCTCAGTTGAGGTGTTGTTACTATTATACATTGATTCATTCAGACCAGTTTCCTCATCTTTGTTGTTTTTATTATAACATTTTGGTGACTTTACCCTCAGGACTTCTTTCTATCTGAATTTCTCAGTTGAGGTGTTGTTACTATTATACATTGATTCATTCAGAAAAGTTTCCTCATCTTTGTTGTCTTTATTATAACATTTTGGTGACTTTACCCTCAGGACTTCTTTCTGTCTGAATTTCTCAGTTGAGGTGTTGTTACTATTATACATTGATTCATTCAGACAAGTTTCCTCATCTTTGTTATCTTTATTATAACATTTTGGTGACTTTACCCTCAGGACTTCTTTCTATCTGAATTTCTCAGTTGAGGTGTTGTTACTATTATACATTGATTCATTCAGACAAGTTTCCTCATCTTTGTTGTCTTTATTATAACATTTTGGTGACTTTACCCTCAGGACTTCTTTCTATCTGAATTTCTCAGTTGAGGTGTTGTTACTATTATACATTGATTCATTCAGACAAGTTTCCTCATCTTTGTTGTCTTTATTATAACATTTTGGTGACTTTACCCTCAGGACTTCTTTCTATCTGAATTTCTCAGTTGAGGTGTTGTTACTATTATACATTGATTCATTCAGACAAGTTTCCTCATCTTTGTTGTCTTTATTATAACATTTTGGTGACTTTACCCTCAGGACTTCTTTCTATCTGAATTTCTCAGTTGAGGTGTTGTTACTATTATACATTGATTCATTCAGACCAGTTTCCTCATCTTTGTTGTCTTTATTATAACATTTTGGTGACTTTACCCTCAGGACTTCTTTCTATCTGAATTTCTCAGTTGAGGTGTTGTTACTGTTATACATTGATTCATTCAGACCAGTTTCCTCATCTTTGTTGTCTTTATTATAACATTTTGGTGACTTTACCCTCAGGACTTCTTTCTATCTGAATTTCTCAGTTGAGGTGTTGTTACTATTATACATTGATTCATTCAGACCAGTTTCCTCATCTTTGTTGTCTTTATTATAACATTTTGGTGACTTTACCCTCAGGACTTCTTTCTATCTGAATTTCTCAGTTGAGGTGTTGTTACTATTATACATTGATTCATTCAGACCAGTTTCCTCATCTTTGTTGTCTTTATTATAACATTTTGGTGACTTTACCCTCAGGACTTCTTTCTATCTGAATTTCTCAGTTGAGGTGTTGTTACTATTATACATTGATTCATTCAGACAAGTTTCCTCATCTTTGTTGTCTTTATTATAACATTTTGGTGACTTTACCCTCAGGACTTCTTTCTATCTGAATTTCTCAGTTGAGGTGTTGTTACTATTATACATTGATTCATTCAGAGAAGTTTCCTCATCTTTGTTATCTTTATTATAACATTTTGGTGACTTTACCCTCAGGACTTCTTTCTATCTGAATTTCTCAGTTGAGGTGTTGTTACTATTATACATTGATTCATTCAGACAAGTTTCCTCATCTTTGTTGTCTTTATTATAACATTTTGGTGACTTTACCCTCAGGACTTCTTTCTATCTGAATTTCTCAGTTGAGGTGTTGTTACTATTATACATTGATTCATTCAGACAAGTTTCCTCATCTTTGTTGTCTTTATTATAACATTTTGGTGACTTTACCCTCAGGACTTCTTTCTATCTGAATTTCTCAGTTGAGGTGTTGTTACTATTATACATTGATTCATTCAGACAAGTTTCCTCATCTTTGTTGTCTTTATTATAACATTTTGTTGACTTTACCCTCAGGACTTCTTTCTATCTGAATTTCTCAGTTGAGGTGTTGTTACTGTTATACATTGATTCATTCAGACCAGTTTCCTCATCTTTGTTGTCTTTATTATAACATTTTGGTGACTTTACCCTCAGGACTTCTTTCTATCTGAATTTCTCAGTTGAGGTGTTGTTACTATTATACATTGATTCATTCAGACAAGTTTCCTCATCTTTGTTGTCTTTATTATAACATTTTGGTGACTTTACCCTCAGGACTTCTTTCTATCTGAATTTCTCAGTTGAGGTGTTGTTACTATTATACATTGATTCATTCAGACCAGTTTCCTCATCTTTGTTGTCTTTATTATAACATTTTGGTGACTTTACCCTCAGGACTTCTTTCTATCTGAATTTCTCAGTTGAGGTGTTGTTACTATTATACATTGATTCATTCAGACAAGTTTCCTCATCTTTGTTGTCTTTATTATAACATTTTGGTGACTTTACCCTCAGGACTTCTTTCTATCTGAATTTCTCAGTTGAGGTGTTGTTACTATTATACATTGATTCATTCAGACAAGTTTCCTCATCTTTGTTGTCTTTATTATAACATTTTGGTGACTTTACCCTCAGGACTTCTTTCTATCTGAATTTCTCAGTTGAGGTGTTGTTACTATTATACATTGATTCATTCAGACAAGTTTCCTCATCTTTGTTGTCTTTATTGTAACATTTTGGTGACTTTACCCTCAGGACTTCTTTCTATCTGAATTTCTCAGTTGAGGTGTTGTTACTATTATACATTGATTCATTCAGACCAGTTTCCTCATCTTTGTTGTCTTTATTATAACATTTTGGTGACTTTACCCTCAGGACTTCTTTCTATCTGAATTTCTCAGTTGAGGTGTTGTTACTGTTATACATTGATTCATTCAGACCAGTTTCCTCATCTTTGTTGTCTTTATTATAACATTTTGGTGACTTTACCCTCAGGACTTCTTTCTATCTGAATTTCTCAGTTGAGGTGTTGTTACTATTATACATTGATTCATTCAGACCAGTTTCCTCATCTTTGTTGTCTTTATTATAACATTTTGGTGACTTTACCCTCAGGACTTCTTTCTATCTGAATTTCTCAGTTGAGGTGTTGTTACTATTATACATTGATTCATTCAGACCAGTTTCCTCATCTTTGTTGTCTTTATTATAACATTTTGTGACTTTACCCTCAGGACTTCTTTCTATCTGAATTTCTCAGTTGAGGTGTTGTTACTATTATACATTGATTCATTCAGACAAGTTTCCTCATCTTTGTTGTCTTTATTATAACATTTTGGTGACTTTACCCTCAGGACTTCTTTCTATCTGAATTTCTCAGTTGAGGTGTTGTTACTATTATACATTGATTCATTCAGACCAGTTTCCTCATCTTTGTTGTCTTTATTATAACATTTTGGTGACTTTACCCTCAGGACTTCTTTCTATCTGAATTTCTCAGTTGAGGTGTTGTTACTGTTATACATTGATTCATTCAGACCAGTTTCCTCATCTTTGTTGTCTTTATTATACCTTTTTGGTGACTTTACCCTCAGGACTTCTTTCTATCTGAATTTCTCAGTTGAGGTGTTGTTACTATTATACATTGATTCATTCAGACAAGTTTCCTCATCTTTGTTGTCTTTATTATAACATTTTGGTGACTTTACCCTCAGGACTTCTTTCTATCTGAATTTCTCAGTTGAGGTGTTGTTACTATTATACATTGATTCATTCAGACCAGTTTCCTCATCTTTGTTGTCTTTATTATAACATTTTGGTGACTTTACCCTCAGGACTTCTTTCTATCTGAATTTCTCAGTTGAGGTGTTGTTACTATTATACATTGATTCATTCAGACAAGTTTCCTCATCTTTGTTGTCTTTATTATAACATTTTGGTGACTTTACCCTCAGGACTTCTTTCTATCTGAATTTCTCAGTTGAGGTGTTGTTACTATTATACATTGATTCATTCAGACCAGTTTCCTCATCTTTGTTGTCTTTATTATAACATTTTGGTGACTTTACCCTCAGGACTTCTTTCTATCTGAATTTCTCAGTTGAGGTGTTGTTACTGTTATACATTGATTCATTCAGACCAGTTTCCTCATCTTTGTTGTCTTTATTATAACATTTTGGTGACTTTACCCTCAGGACTTCTTTCTATCTGAATTTCTCAGTTGAGGTGTTGTTACTATTATACATTGATTCATTCAGACAAGTTTCCTCATCTTTGTTGTCTTTATTATAACATTTTGGTGACTTTACCCTCAGGACTTCTTTCTATCTGAATTTCTCAGTTGAGGTGTTGTTACTATTATACATTGATTCATTCAGACCAGTTTCCTCATCTTTGTTGTCTTTATTATAACATTTTGGTGACTTTACCCTCAGGACTTCTTTCTATCTAAATTTCTCAGTTGAGGTGTTGTTACTATTATACATTGATTCATTCAGACCAGTTTCCTCATCTTTGTTGTCTTTATTATAACATTTTGGTGACTTTACCCTCAGGACTTCTTTCTATCTGAATTTCTCAGTTGAGGTGTTGTTACTGTTATACATTGATTCATTCAGACCAGTTTCCTCATCTTTGTTGTCTTTATTATAACATTTTGGTGACTTTACCCTCAGGACTTCTTTCTATCTGAATTTCTCAGTTGAGGTGTTGTTACTATTATACATTGATTCATTCAGACAAGTTTCCTCATCTTTGTTGTCTTTATTATAACATTTTGGTGACTTTACCCTCAGGACTTCTTTCTATCTGAATTTCTCAGTTGAGGTGTTGTTACTATTATACATTGATTCATTCAGACCAGTTTCCTCATCTTTGTTGTCTTTATTATAACATTTTGGTGACTTTACCCTCAGGACTTCTTTCTATCTGAATTTCTCAGTTGAGGTGTTGTTACTATTATACATTGATTCATTCAGACAAGTTTCCTCATCTTTGTTGTCTTTATTATAACATTTTGGTGACTTTACCCTCAGGACTTCTTTCTATCTGAATTTCTCAGTTGAGGTGTTGTTACTATTATACATTGATTCATTCAGACAAGTTTCCTCATCTTTGTTATCTTTATTATAACATTTTGGTGACTTTACCCTCAGGACTTCTTTCTATCTGAATTTCTCAGTTGAGGTGTTGTTACTATTATACATTGATTCATTCAGACAAGTTTCCTCATCTTTGTTGTCTTTATTATAACATTTTGGTGACTTTACCCTCAGGACTTCTTTCTATCTGAATTTCTCAGTTGAGGAGTTGTTACTATTATACATTGATTCATTCAGACAAGTTTCCTCATCTTTGTTGTCTTTATTATAACATTTTGGTGACTTTACCCTCAGGACTTCTTTCTATCTGAATTTCTCAGTTGAGGTGTTGTTACTATTATACATTGATTCATTCAGACAAGTTTCCTCATCTTTGTTGTCTTTATTATAACATTTTGGTGACTTTACCCTCAGGACTTCTTTCTATCTGAATTTCTCAGTTGAGGTGTTGTTACTATTATACATTGATTCATTCAGACCAGTTTCCTCATCTTTGTTGTCTTTATTATAACATTTTGGTGACTTTACCCTCAGGACTTCTTTCTATCTGAATTTCTCAGTTGAGGTGTTGTTACTGTTATACATTGATTCATTCAGACCAGTTTCCTCATCTTTGTTGTCTTTATTATAACATTTTGGTGACTTTACCCTCAGGACTTCTTTCTATCTGAATTTCTCAGTTGAGGTGTTGTTACTGTTATACATTGATTCATTCAGACCAGTTTCCTCATCTTTGTTGTCTTTATTATAACATTTTGGTGACTTTACCCTCAGGACTTCTTTCTATCTGAATTTCTCAGTTGAGGTGTTGTTACTATTATACATTCATTCATTCAGACAAGTTTCCTCATCTTTGTTGTCTTTATTATAACATTTTGATGACTTTACCCTCAGGACTTCTTTCTATCTGAATTTCTCAGTTGAGGTGTTGTTACTATTATACATTGATTCATTCAGAGAAGTTTCCTCATCTTTGTTATCTTTATTATAACATTTTGGTGACTTTACTCTCAGGACTTCTTTCTATCTGAATTTCTCAGTTGAGGTGTTGTTACTATTATACATTGATTCATTCAGACAAGTTTCCTCATCTTTGTTGTCTTTATTATAACATTTTGGTGACTTTACCCTCAGGACTTCTTTCTATCTGAATTTCTCAGTTGAGGTGTTGTTACTATTATACATTGATTCATTCAGACAAGTTTCCTCATCTTTGTTGTCTTTATTATAACATTTTGGTGACTTTACCCTCAGGACTTCTTTCTATCTGAATTTCTCAGTTGAGGTGTTGTTACTATTATACATTGATTCATTCAGACAAGTTTCCTCATCTTTGTTGTCTTTATTATAACATTTTGGTGACTTTACCCTCAGGACTTCTTTCTATCTGAATTTCTCAGTTGAGGTGTTGTTACTATTATACATTCATTCATCCACGTCAATTTCTTAACTTTACTATTTAGTTTGAAATTGTTGTTGAATTTATTTCTTTTTATGTATAATGCATCTGATAAATTGTTGTGTATCATAATTATTATTTGCTTGGTCTGTTGTTAGGAAATTTGAGTTCATTGTGAGGTACTCTATAATTTTTTCCTGACAGAATCTTTTAGATATTCGTCCCATGTTTGAATATAACCGCAACATACTTTCTACTACTTGTGGTATATATTTAAAGATTCTTAATAAGATACAAAGATGAATCTGCAGTGTCATTGGTCAGCTGCATCTGCTTTCCAAATGCCATAACATAGTTTCTCCCTGCCTTTTCTAGAAGTACTTTCATGGTAATTGTGTGATGAATTTTCCTCTTTGGTACCTAGACTTTATGAATTTAAATACAGATTGTTGGCAAGATCTCATCATTTTACAGTTGAAATGTCCAGGTGAAACTGTAAGATCTATATTAACAGTTTCTTTTATCACACTTCTCGTTTGTGGAACTCTTCTGGCTTCTTGCTTTCCAGTCACCTTGTTATCACCTATCTTCTTAATTTCTTTATCGTTCTCTTTTCTTAATAGTATTTTTTCTCATATTCTTTAATACTCAGTAAATACATATCAAGGGCATCAAAATTAAACTATTGTGGAAATTCAACTATATGGGCAGTTTAGTAACAGATGATGGAAAGTATAAGTGAGTATTCATTCTGAAATTACCTAGAAATACCAAAGCTGAAAGAAATATTAGATAAGCTAGTTGAGAAAAATGAAAAGAAAGGAACCTGATCCCAAGAAGATAGAATGTATAGAGACAAGTAAAAGTGACTGTCCATATGTGAATTGCACATCAGAGCCATCAAAATTAAAGAAGTTTAGAAATACAACTGTATTGGCAGTAAATAACAGGTGATGTTTAAAAGTATAAAATGGAAGATATGAATGTAGAGAAACAGTAAAAGCTACTTTTCAGTAACTGAGTAAAGTACTATGGAATTCAGGAATAACTTTAAAAATAGGGAAAAGAATTCTGAACAGTTATGCAATGTTTAACCTCATGTAAAGCAGTGAAAACTGGAAATTATATCGCAAATGAAAAAAGGTTTGATGCAACAGAGATATAGTTTTACAGGCAAATATTGGTAATACCATTGAACATATGAGAAGCAGAAAACTTCTAAGGAGAATAGGAACTATTAATAATAATCTGAAAGAAACAGAAGTTTTAAGAGGAAAGATGGTTTAGAGAATTTAACATGCATACTGCATATTAAAAACAAGAGAAGAATTTTGTCTAAATGGATGAAAAAATGCTATGAGAACAAAGGGAAATTGTAAAAGAATAAGTACTACTGACAGCAAAAAATACAGGAAGCTGTGGAGAGACCTGATTGCCCATGCCCTGGAGAAAATGAGGACTTCTACAAGTTACACAAATTTATTCTTTTTAGAAATTTTTAGACATATACTCTTGCTCATCACATTTAGCTTTTAGTTTTAAAGGTAACCAACAAAGAAGAAAGAAAAGGTTAAAACTAAAAAACCTAAAAGTATTTTTGTATACATTGGTGCTGTTAGTCAGAATTGGTATTATTCAAATTCAGATTCCTAGAAGAAATTCATCATAATCATAACTGGTAGGCAGATACTTTGTATTTTAAATGTCAAAGTTAGAATTAAATTATTGTTTATATTTTTGTGTGTATGTCAGTGTGTGTATATGTCCAATATACATCCTTACTTCTCTTTTACATACACACAAAAACTCGAAGGTATTTTTCATTTTTACAATTTTTCCAAGGTACTTTTGTCTCTTCTAAATTTTATTACTTTGAAAATTATGAGATGTTCTGAGCAAGCTGCTTCTAGAAAGGTGTTATTGTAAGAATAAATCTATTAGAGATACTAAGTTCAAAAATAAATTAAAAATAAAGACCGGAGAAGACCCCCCGCCCCTTATAAATCTTACCTGCCCTACCCTTTATGAAAAAAAGCCGCCTTATAACCGAGTCCGGAAGTAAAGAAGAGGGAGTAGGAGGAAGGTTTAAAAAAAAATGAAAACTAGGCTAGAGAAGTAGAACATTTGTACAAGACACCCACCCCGTATTTTCTTCTCACACTTCAACTCTTACCTCTTCTTTTATATATTACCCTTTTTTGCCTGATTCTTTCCTCTTTAATGCATTATTATTACTCTTTCCATTACTTTCGAAAGTGACCCGACTGTGATGCTATAAAGAACCACCAGTACTAGTACGAAATGACTAATGATACCACTATTAATATATAAGTAACTATTACTATAACTACAACTATTATTGCTATTTTAGTTACTACTACTGCTACTAATAATCTGGTGTTGTTATCACTATTGCTATATGTAAGCGCTGCTGCTGTTTATTGAAGTAGTAGTATAACTTGTTACTACGACATCTACTGTTGAAAGTGTTGCTGCTGCTGTTTGTTAACTTCGCTTGTGTGGTGTTATTGGAGTCTACCTACCTGGGTTGGATTTTTTTTTATTTTTACTTGGACACCAGCAACGGCTACTATCACAACAACAATTCTAACTACAAGTGGTCGACATACATTTTTACTTCAGTTACTACTATTATTACTATTACTACCACCACCACTACCACCAGTTATTATTACTACTACTGTTACTATTACCACTTTATTATTGTTATTATTATTATTACTTTTCTTTCGAATATATTGTGCATTTATATTGCTAATTTATCTTCACATAAAAATTGAAAAATACCTACAAACAACTGGACATTTACTTTCTTAACTTAGTTTCCTCTTGTAGTTCTTGTCTTGTGCTGTTACCAATATTACTCAGGTAGGTTTAAAGACTTCGAACGAACGAGAAAAATGAATTGAGAACGTGACAGATTGAATGAGTGAGTGTGACAGTGAGAAATACTTTGTAGGGTTGGGGAGGTGTTCCTTTTCTCATTCATAAAAGCCGGATGTGATGTTTGTGCGTAAGTGTTAGTGTGTGTGTATATGCGTATGTGTTTGTTACCAAATAAATCTCAGTTTCATGTCGTTCACAAAATTCTACACAAATTAATAAATGAAATATTTTCTTTTGATTTTTAAAAGCTATCTATCTATCTATCTATCTATCTATCTATCTATCTATCTATCTATCTATCTATCTATCTATCTATCTATAAGCCTCGGCCTCTTCATAACACCTCTCTCTTTCTCATTCGTAATTAAAAAGTTAATTGAATGTACACATAGTTGTAAATATTTTTTATTTCGTAAAAGAAAAAAAACTTTTATCATTCATCTGGGCCTCCCTCCCACCTTTTGCGATTTTAAATTTACCCATTCCTGTGAAGCACACCATTATTTACTAGTACTTAGTCGCTTTATCATTCTTAAAAAGCGCATGAAATTTTGCTTACTGTCGTAATGAAACTTGTAAACACATGCACACACGTGTGCACATTTGACTTATACACGCGCACAAACGTGTTGCATTTAAAAAAGAATAGCATTCAATTTTAAATAAAATAATGCATCATTATTTAAAGTACAATATTAAAAAATACGCTTTTAAAACTAAAGAAATATTTTATTTTTATTTTGAAATTATAATTGAAAATTTTTCTGATTGAAAACTAAAAGACAATTGAATAGTGTAAATGTGCGCACATTCATCACTATAATTATTATCATCATCATCATCATTATGTGAAGGATATATCTTCATTCACAAATTGTTTAAAAATGACCCAACATCAGTAAGTTAGGAGAGGGTAGTGTGAGTAGTGACCATTTTTAAATAAATACGCATCGTGTAAACACCCACACACATAATGTCATTTATTTATTTTGTGTATTTACACACACACACACACACTTATCTGCGTATGTACATTTATGTGTGGTGGGCTTGAGGTGCAATTAGATACTTCTGATGACTGTCTTGTCTGAAAGTTATGTGTGTGAGCTGCCTTCAACACCCCCACCTACGATCACCCTGTACCTGCTGTAAGTCCGGAAGTGAATAAGAAAGTGTGTCTCCCCCTCTCTCTCATACATACGCACACGCATATACACACATTCATGCAAGTACAAAATGATAGTTATATTTGCCTCCTCACACACACACACACACACACCACCACCCTTTTCTCTTGGCTACTCGAGTTAGAGAAAAACTTGTAGTGATGGTCTGAGGTGTTACAATTAAACTACTACTGATACGACTAATAACATTAGTAACTACCACGATTTAAAAATGATTTACTGTATACTTCTACTAAAGTACGACTTTTTGCGCAAGTTATAGAAATAAAATGGTAGTTTAAGTTTGGATATTATCGACTTGTGTTGACTCTTTATGCTTACATTTTTTTACGTGCAATTTGTATGCATTTGCTGTACCTTAAAAAAATAATTATTTGTAAATTGTACAAGCTAAACAGTTACACTAGTTTTAAATTTTAGCTTTAAAATACCTTCACTCAGGTAAGTGATAGTGAAGTTGAAACAAAAACACAAGTTTAAAAAAAAAATTAAATTAAAACACCATGTTTGCATGTGAGTCTTTAAAAAATGAATAGCAGGTCTCTTTTTTAAGAGTTCTATTCTACCTATCACACCACCGTCAACATTTCGTCCCTTGCTACAGTCTTTCTCTTTTCTCTCTTCTTCATTTACTCTCTCACTCTCTAATATGCTTACAGTTACACTACAGCCAGATTTTCCTCTTCTCCTCTCTATAATTTTCTGCTTATCTACCTCTCCATCCATTCCTCACTGCTTCCATTCACTCACATTGACTCACTCACTCGATGTTTGTTGGCTAAGTAGTCTTCCCTCCTGTTGTATCTTTTTCTCTCCTCATACTTTCACTCCTCCGACTCTTCTCATTCATAAATGCCGGATGTGATGATGGACGGACTGCCTCCTGTGTCTTCCACTCTAACGCTTTTTCGGTCTGACTCCACCGATTAAGTCCTGCTTTCCTCACCATATCACTCATTAACTTGTCTATGTATGTACACACTTACGTTTTTATCTATTACATTTGCTTTACTTTCTCTGATGTCTGCTTATATTTAACATATATCTGTAAGTGTCAGTCTATATGTACATGTATGCATGCGTATGTGTGATGAAATGTGTAAATATACGCGCGTAGCTTCAACAAAATTCATAAAGAAGACAAAAATATTCCGTGTATGAGTAGGGAAGATATGTGTTTGAATATGTGTAGACGGTAGGTTTAAATATATAAGTATAAATGAAGAAGATACGTAGATGCTTACTTACCTATATACCAACATAGATGTATGTACACTTCACAATGTTGTTGGATGACCATTTTGTTGTTAAGTTTTAAAGTTATCTTTCAGTACTTCTAAGCCTATAACTTTTGTAATGATACTTACCGTGTATGCAATGTTATTTTAATCAGCACATGCTTAAATATCTTGTACTTCTTTACAAATGTTTTTATTAAATATATGAATGTGTATATATTTGTCTCCGATTTTAACTATAATGTTAATTCATATCAGCTTTATTTATGAATATATATAACCCAACTTGTGCCTCTGTTTCTACTTTGCTATCAACCCACATAATTTCTATAAATATTTGTTCGTATAGTACAGCTGTACGAAATGAATGTGTATATTTAAAAAAAATAATGTGTAAGTAAGTAATCTATATAGTGCATACACTTTCAGGTTTTGAGTCAGAGTTCTTGAGTTATTATTATTAATAACAGATTTCTATTGAAACTGCAAGTATTACTTTTTAAAAGTTTGGTTCATTATTTGACATCAAGAGTGAATGCTGTTTTTGTAATTTCTTTTTATCATTTGGAAACTACGTTTTTGATGAAACACTTTCATAGATTTTTTTAAAACTACATACATACTAAAGAAAGATGAACTACTGACTCCGACTGCATCATTACATACAGTAGGGCGTTAAAGCTTCATATATATATATATATATATATATATATATATATATATATATATATATATAAATGTATATATATATATATACGTGTGATCACTTTGAAAGTGCCAACTTAACTTTTAGAAATTGTCAGCTAAAAAAAGCAATAACATTTTTTAAACTCATATTTTGTAATAGAAGTAGTAAATTCCATTCAAAGTTACTTAAATATTTATTTATTATTATTATTTGTATTGTCAATCTCTCCTACCCGTCTATTTGTCTACCTCTGTTTTTATTTGTTACCATGTTTCGAGATTTAAGTAAAAAATGTATATCTTTTTTATCTATTTGTTTAGTTTTACTTTTTAGAATTAATTTTTCTATTTATTTTTATTCTTTATATTTTTAATTTATCTGTTTCTGTCTCTGATAACTAAAAAAGTATATTTCTTGGTCCGTTCGAGATCATCATGTCTCATCATTGTCTATTTGTTTATCTAGTTGTTTAGTTTATTTGTCTTTCAGTCTACCTGCTTCTTCTTCTTATCTGTTTATCTATTTTTGTCTATTTAGTCTATATATTTATTTTTGTCTATATTTCTATCTATATTTGGCTATCTTTATATATGCCTTTAGTTTCTTATTATATACACTTTACAGGTGTGTTTAATTATTTTAAAGTTATTTTAACTAATTTTGTAAAGAAGTGATAAAATCATAATCTTTACAGGTGTGTGTGTGTGTGTTTCTTGAAAAACGTGGATAATATATAGACGTCTATTTTACAATACATATCCACGTAAAAAAGTATTAAAATTGTTACATGCTATATGTCGCTATGATCTGTAATAATAATTATATTTAATTATATCTTTTTATTTTTTATTCTGTGTCTATTAATTTACAATTAATTTTATAAAATTCTATGAACACTTACAATACAATTTTTATTTAGGAATCTGTACACAAACTTTAAAAATGTTTTGTTTTCTTTTAAAACCTATTGTCTCTATTCAGTAATGATTACAAATTCTCTTTAACTTTTTAAAATCATTTTATCAAAGGTGAATTACATTTTTAAAATGAAAATATCTCTTAGTCTTAAGAATTAGGATTTAAAAAAAGATGTAAACACTGCTGTACTTTTTTTGTTAAAAGTATATATAGCTATGCTTAAAAACTTTTAGTTTTAAGATTAGTGTTGCACAAAGCCAAATATTGAGTAGGAAGAATATGCTGCGCCAATCTTCTAGCAATGCTGATGAAATTGAAATGCAATCAAACCGCATTTTCCGCAGAAAAAACTTTTATATACAAATTGTGAAACCCTAAAAAGTTCATTTTTTAAAACTTTTCATTAACAACTTATAATATTTTTCATTCAAATATTTCATTTGTCTATATTTTATCTTATTTAATCGTGCACACATTTTTTTAAATTTTTACTTAGCTGCCTGCTTTTAAAGTTCTTTGCTTGTTAATTTTTGTTTAGGAGGAGGAGGAGGAGGAGGAATGTCATTCATATCTTTATTTATTTTATTTTACTTTTCGCTTTTGTTGAAAGAGCATCGCTCTGAAATTCATGCCGAATAGCACAAACGTGGAAAACATTATTGAACTTTTTTCTTTTTTAAATGAACAATAGTAAAGAAACTAATTTTTAATTTAAAAATAAAATAAATGTACTATTAATGAAAGCAACAAAAACAAAATAAAAAAGCAAATTTTCATTTATTTTTTTCCATTTTTACAATTTAAAAAAGAGACTTTGTTTCTAACTTAATTTAAAAATAAAATATAGAATTTCTTGTTTTTAACAAACTTTCTTTAATCTTTCTTATTGATTTAAGATATTTTTCAAGATGAAGCCTTTTTTAAATCTTTTTTGTGAATCATTATGCAAATCAAAATTGAAAAAAGTTTTTTAAAATTCTGAATACTTAGTTTTTTTCATTTTAAAGTTGTGAACCAACTAGGAAGTTTGTGAATTTTTAACTGAAGCAATATCATGCCCCCGTCCTTAAAAAGTGGTTGAAATATGAAACATTTTTAATTTCACTGATTTCAATTTTTAATTAAAATTTTCTATCTACGTTTTTTTAATTTTTCACTATAAAAATTTATAAGATTATTGTACGTTTTTACATGAAAATTATTTCTGCAGAGAAAAGCTTTCTTGAACTTAAAAATGTGTTAGCTAAAATAAATTTTATTTTAGTAAAAAAATTTCATAAAATGAATAGAACTGAATTTGTAGGGGATTTTTTTTTTTACCTAAGTCAGTTTGTAATGCTACACTCTTAGTCTTCTTCTTCTAAGTCATGCAATACTCTACGAATAACCAATGTATTCCTTTTTCTTTTTTTTTTTTTTTTTTTTTTTTACTGGAAATGAAGATTTATGGATTTTTTATCTTAAAACAATATCACACTTCATAACCAAGTTTACTAATGTGGCCAAGTATGAAGTAAAAACATTTTTTTAAATTTTTATTTATTCACCGTTATCCGATTTTTTTTATCTGGTAGTTAAAAATAAAAAAAGTAAAAAAAAAATAAAGGAAGACGGATAATATATTATCAACTATTTTATATTTATTATAATGCTAGTTATAGTAACTAGTTCACTTTTAGCTTTTGAAGCCTTCCATAGTTATTAATGGGGAATCAGCTGGTTATTTCAGTGCCAGTCTTTGTGAATGAGATTATAAAGTCTTACTCTCCTTAACAGTTCGCTTCACTACAAGTGGTTTTCGTTCTTTGTAGATTACAAATAGTTCACGAAAAGTATCTGGACAAATAAAAACATTCTTTTGTGAACCAATGAATTACAACAAATTCACAGAAATAGTCACAACTGACTTTGCTCTCTTTCTCTCTCCCACGCACACAATTTTGTGTGTGTGCTTTTGACTAAAAAATGATAATTTCAAATTAATTTCTAAGTCTTGAATTCTGCATATAGACTGAATTGCTAAAAATTTCATAAATGTACACGTATGACCTAAGTTTACAAGCATATGCACAAACACATTATATAACAATGCATACACACTCACACACATGGTAACATTACAACTTTTTAAAAATTGTTTTATAAACATTTGTGACATGAAAAATGTAAAAATACAATATTGACCACATCACATTGAATTTGGGGTGTGGAAAATATGATCAAATTTTAGATGGCTTGTCAAATTCAAAACTAAATTGTCCAATGAGAGATGTTGATTGAATAGCAAGTACCCACCCCTTTATAGTTTGTTTTTCTTTATATGTATCTTGATTAGTTGCCTGTTCTTTCTAAGATATTAGAATTGGCATAAAATGTATTTGCACCAAAGCAGTTTTTAACTTTCTGCTTTACGGCTTAAGAGGAGATGGACCTTGGGCAATTCAGTTTTTCTTTGTTTGTTTTTCATTTATAGCAAATTCAACAGGTGTAAGTAAGTGTCTTTATTATATTCTAATATCTACCTGAATATATGTATATACATATATTTAAAAAATTTTTTATAGTTTCTCTGCTTTAGCATTTCTTTTTTAAATTTATTTTATAATTATATATGATTATGTTTTTATTTTGCAAGAAAATGTCTCTTAAATTAATTAATTAGAATTTAAGTTAAAGTTACTTGGATGTTTTAATTTAATATTATATTAGGTATATTTTATATATCTATATATATATTTCAGGTATATTTGTAATTTAGATATTTGTGTGTATATGTGGAAATTTTTGTGAACAAATCTAACAAAACAATTGCTATTATAGAAAAATGTGAATAACATGCAGGAAAGTGAATTTTTTTTTTTCATTTTCATCATTTTAAATATATGCAAAATACCTGTTTTAGATAAACTGTTCTGGCATAAAATTTCAGATTCAGCAAGTAAAACATTACTTTTTTATTTATTAATTTTTAGGAAACAAATAAGGGAAAAAGTTTTTAAAAAATTGATGTGGATGGAACAGGAATATAGCACATGTAATGCTTGAGGAGTAGTGTAAAGTTTTCAGCCTAAGCAAGAAACTGTTTCTATAAAAAAATAGAGCCAAAAGCTTTCAGTTTCTCCTTGTATCTGATATAATGGCTCAAATGCAATTTTTTGAGAAATTACATTTTTATAATTTCTAACTTTTAACAATGTTATACAATTTTATTTCTGTTCTTTAATAAATTTCTAAATAATCAAAAATTGTCTACATAAACGTACGTTTATTTTTACTTGCATTTTTAATTTACAGTATCTTTTTTATTCACCTTTTGAAAATAAACACTGCACAAGCATAAGTTTTTTACATTTATTACATAACATATAGCAAATTGGTCATATGTCCCTTCAGTCTTTTTTTTTTCACTTATTTTCAAGTGTGTGTGGTGAGTGCGTGTGATAATTAGCATTATTCTAAAATCCCTATTTATCTATCTGAAACCATACAGTTTTATACTTATTCAAATCAGCATATTAATATTTTTGAAAAAAGTAATTAAATGAGTAAATTTTGAATATTTATTCATTGTTGCGAGTATATCATGCATCTTCTAAACTGTGGAATATATGAATATATAGGTAATGTATATGCCTATATGTATGTGTGAATATATATATATATATATATATATATATATATATATATATATATATAATATATAATATAATCTTATCTCTGTGAAAGAAATTATGCAATCCTCTTTTTTTCTCTCTTTTGCTTTACACACACACACACACACACACACACACACGAACAAAATATATATGCATTTATACAGATATATTCAGTTTTTAAACTGAATATATTTATATAAATGCAATTACTTTTTGTTTTTCAGTTTTTTTTCTGCTTTTTCCATTTTGTAAGCTAGACAAATTAGTGTTTGAGCCAAGTAAAACAATATTTTGAATGAAAATGTTCAAGGAAACTAGCTTGGTCATATACAATTAAAGACCTGATACAACACAATTTTTTACTGTCTTACTCTTCACTATTTGCAATTCTGCTCTACTAAGTTAATCTTTGTTAATATCATAATAATGATTTTATTATTCATAATATGTTGCACCTCATTTGTCTTTTTAAAATATTTTTTAATCAATCTTTGATCATTAAATAAAAAGTTGTGTTATTAATAAAATATAATTCTAAAATTATTAGGTTTTTAACATTAAAATATTTTCATTTTACATAAATTCTTTTATTTTAATTTAAGTCTTTTTTCTTTCTTTTTTTGTCTTTATTCTGCAGGAATATACCATTAATTCTGGAGCTCTTAGGAACAGTAGTGTCCAAATTGGGCCAAGTTTTTAACTGAACAACCATGGCCTTTACTTAATGGTAATTGAATATTTAATTTTTGTTTTGCATTAAGAACTTATTTTTGAAAATTGCTTTTCATATTTTTTATTGTTTTTATTTATTATATTTTGTTAAAAAAACATTTCTTGAATTAATGATGATGATAAATTCTTGTTTGAGCTTTTTTGTTTTCATTTTTCAGTAATTCATAAGATTGCAAGAATAAAATTGTATTTAAAAAATATTTGAGAAAACACACACACATGCATACACTTCATTTGTGCTTCTGAAGACATTTTTTTTAATGAATAAATACTGCAAATTCCAGTTTAAAGTTTGAATATTGTTATTTTCTAATATTTCAAAACTGACTAAAGGTTGAACCAAAAACATTATGAATAGTGGGAAGGACTAATACATTTCTTATCATAATACTTGACTGTTTTCAAAAATTATTACTATTATTTATTTATTTCTCAGAAGTAAAAGAAATAATCATTCCTCATTGATTAAATTTACTTAAATATAGTATTTCCACCTAAAAATTATACCCTTTTCTTACTTAATACATACTACATTTCATATATAACAATTTACTAAGCATAGCTTAGATGTGAGACAAGGCTGAAAGTATGGACCCCCCCTACCCCATGAAGATCGAACTCAAAACAGTTTCAAAATTGAGCTAACGACAGAAGCTTGCCAACCATTACACCATATAGAAGAATCTATACATTTTATATACATGCCTATCATTGTATTTGTTTACTTTTATAAAAAGAACTTTGAATATATTAAATATTTTCAGAATTTAAACATTTTACAAAATTTAATTTCTTTCCTATTAAATGAAATTTAATCAAAATATTATGAAGAATTTATTGAATAATTAATGAGTTATTAATGCTATCACAAAATATTTAGTATGTATGTATGTGTATCTACAAATGATTACTCAGCATAGGTAATTTAGTATATGTAAGTGAAATCTTTTTTTAAAAAATGGATTGGATTTTGAAATTTCTTTCCTGCAATTTATGCTCAAAATGTTTATAAAGAACTCAATAATTTTCTAGATTCTATTTAACATTAGAATTAAAGTGAGAAAGTTTTCAATTGGTAATAATTTAAAAAGTTGTTTATTATAGCTTAATTTGTAAAATCTATACTGCTTCCATTGTTGCAGTGATTACACTACATGGGACTAATAATGTGACATAATAAATTTATAAGTTTGTTGACCTTTTATCTATTTTTCTGGTTGTCGTCTTATAAAATTTGTTAAATACAAATGTCTAAGTACTTATTGAATTTGAAATATTAAATTTTGTAATAAATTATGACATAAATAAATTTATCATGAAACATTAAAAAAATTAATTTCAGTAGATTATTTTTTGATTGACTACTTCTCAGGGTTTAATGAAAATTAAAAACTAATAAACTGATATGGTATGAGCAATGCTAGTATATTTATTAACTCTTAAATTAAATTCTCACAGTTTATCTACTAAAAGCAGACTTTTAAAAATAATAATAATAAATAAATGATTAAATAAATAATTAAAATTAAATTTAATTAAATTAAGTCATTAATTAAATAAATAAAATAATAATTCATAAATATTGCAAAAATATACTTAAAAATACTTTGCCAAAACATTGACTTTATTACAAAATTTCCTTTTTGGATAATATTGGCTCAAGGCCAATTTTATGGAGACATACCTAATAGAGAATCTTTAATCTTTTAAGATTAGTTTTGGTTTATGATTACTGACAAATTCTCAATACCAACAGACACATGAAGAAAGTCAAATTGTACGACAACCAAAATGAGGAAATTAATTCAAAGAAATCAAAGTATAAGAGTGATTTTTATGTATCAAAACACAGGTAAAGTAATTGGTCATAATAGTAATAATAATAAATATCAACAGTAGAAGCAATAATATTTCAAAATTTGATTTTTCCTTGATATTGGCCATTGAAATAATTTTATTTTGGATTTTGCTTGAATATATCATAAAACATATGTTACTTTTTTTTTTTTTTTTTATAATTTACTATGACTTTTTTCTTTAAAGAAATATTAAGTCCAAACAAGAGATGCTTTGAAATTAATGTCTCTTATTTATTTTTATGGAAATTATAACAAATACAGGAAGCACAATAATGATAATGAAATGAGTAAGTTTTTAAGCTACAAACTATTTTTTACATAGTGACTACCATTATTAGTTATACAATTTAAGAAGTTACCACGATTATTGATTATACATTTTCAAGGTGTTCTTTATTTTGTTAGTTGTGCTGAGTCAGTTGAAAAATGGCTTGTTACACACATTGCTGTTTCCACTGCTGAAGCATATTACCTACATCCTAACTCACATTCACAGTTTGGTCTCTCTATATACTGATGAATGTCAATTGGTGTAATTTTTTTTTCACAGGAAGGAATTTAATGATACACATTTGTTTTGTATATACTTTCATATCAGATGTTATTTTGCCAAACTGCTGTATGTAAAAGATATGAGAAGTTTCAATGCAGTCAATATGCACCTGTGTATATAAAATAAGAATCATTACTTTCAGAACAATTCTCATATATACAAATGCTAACTAAAACAGATGATTGCAAATGCTAGTATGAGAAAGAAAATTATATGTTTTACTATTTCAGTATTTAGTTGCATTTTTTGTTTACAATATGCTTGCATGAAAAATTTAAATGTACAATTTTTTAGAATTTTATTTTTATGGTGTTTATTTCAATGTCTTAATGTTGTAAGCTTGAATAAGATTTAACATTTAACTGTTTTGTCTGTACATTTGCAGTCCATATGTATATATATATATATATATATATATATATATACATAAATAAGATATATATATATAAGTGTGCATATATGTATTTCATTTTATGCGCACACACACATTTGCTTGTTTAATAAATCTCATCCATATTACATTATATAAACAGCTAGTGTGTGTGTATGTATGCATGTATATAACTTGAGATAACATGAATAAGATTTATTAAACAAATACGTCTTTCATTCACTCTAATGATTACATATATAGTGACACAATAATTACTAAGAGCATATATAAAGATACATTGCAAATTATTCTACTTTAGGAATTATTAGAAAATTAACTGTTTTTATAACTATTTTTGGTAAGATTTATTAAGTAAAAACACTAAAACATTCATTCACTTTAATGATTACATAGATAGTAATGATTACATAGATAGTAATGATTACATAGATATCAAAGTAGCAAATTCTAGTGACAGGAAGAATATATGAAACAATAATCACAGTTGTACTTAAATTCTGATTGCATTTGAAACAAGTAAATATCGGTGAGATTTTGTTTTGTTTTTTCAAATTCTTTTACTTTTCTCTAACTTAACCATTAATTCACCATTTCCTTGATTTACTAGTTTATTATTATTGCACTAATAAGCAAAATATTTCTGATGGTAACGGAAAAATGATTAAACACTGAATTTTTCATCTTTTCTCTAAAATTTCTTTAAATAAATTTCAGTACTCGCCTTGTTTTATTTTAGAAATGAAGTAAAAAGTGATTGTCATTAGTAAAAAAGTGATAAAAACATTACTGATAGAATAGGGATATTATGTTTGATGGAAATCCATTACTAATGGTCTAACTATGGAAGTCCATGGAAAATTAAGAACAAATGTAAATTATTACTGATAAAAATATATATCTTTAAGAAAATATTACATATTTATAGAAAATGCATTAAAAATCAGGAAGAAAAAGATTACTGTTAGGAATGAGTACAAACATTACTAACAAATTAGTGTTATTTTATGTATAATATAAATATACTGTTAATGGTTTTACTTTAGAAGGTATTGAAAATCAGGAATAAAGAGATTGTCAGTGACCGGGAATTAATGCAAGCATTACTAAGAACATAGAATTTATGTGTATGATGTAAATGTATTTTAACTTAGAAATCCGTTGTTATTTAGTTTTACTGTAGGAATTCATTGTTAATCACAAATCAAGTGATTATTAATGATTAACTTCAGCATTTTTATATGTTTAACATACACATGCTAAATCTGAATAAATCATAAACATTTGATTTATTATGAAAAAAATAATGAAATTTTTTTTCATAGGCAATATAATACCAGAACCTTTTATAAACTGTAACAGTCTCTATATAAAATTTGCAATCTAAATGTTAAACAGAGCAGTTGATTTACTGTGAAATATGTTAGTTAATTCTCTTAAAAAAAACATTGATTTCACCTTCTTGTCAATTTGACAAATTTTGATAGTGATTTTATTTATGTTACTCCCAAATTTGAATAGAAATTTTTGTTGATTTTATTGTTGCAATTCATATAGGCACATGTTTATATATGTACTCATGTATATAGATTGTATGTTTAAGTTGGAAAACCCTATAAAGAGTATCTCTTTAAATATAATATTAAACTATTTATAATTTACTGTTTTTTCAAGCTTAGAAATATATGCATGAATATGAAAATATTTGTACTCTTATATACATTTGGGTATAAAAGATACATATATACTTTCCTGTAATCCCTTTCAAGTATTCATTTGAATACATACACATACATATATTCACATATATGATCAAAATTTGGGCACCTACCACCACAGTTGTTAACAAGTTTGCTCCACAGTCCAGTATGTGTAATGAGTTCAAGCCTCATTCAGTACACCACTACTGTAGCTTTGTGCTAAACTGAGTTAAGCTTATAAATCTTAGTAAATAACAAGCCATAAGAATTATATGCATTTTCTACTAGTGTCAGAAGTACATGTTCAAACCCAAGTAAAAATCAGTGCTGAGAATGCTGATTTTCAAAGCAGGCTAACAGGTCCTCCACACTTTGACACACTATACTCATCCTTCCTTTGTTTTCTTAGGTTTGGCCTTGTAGTGTACTATATCTTAATGAAAATAACATGACCTACTTGATGAATTAGATTGTTGCTTATTACCTATTGGTCTTAATGACTAGTGTTAAGTCCAGGTAAAAGCCAGAATTCTGTATGTATGCATGCTCTGCCCATTTGAAGGATTGACACAACATGATCTTTCTCTCCCCATTTAAATAATGCTGTACTCGGTTTAGTAAATATCAAAACAAATAATATTTTTCCCTTCCTCTTCATTAAAACTTACAAAAGTTTTGAAGAGGAAGAAATAAAATTACTCATTTATAAAAAATAGACTTACTTATAAAAATTGGCATTCGTGATTTTATTCTGCAATTACAAGGGTTAATAATTTCTTGAAACTTGAAATTTTCTCATGAATGAGATAAATTGAAGGCTTACTTGTTTCCTGACAAAAAATGTATACACATTTTTGTTTGCCTCTGGATTTAATTTATGCTTTTGTTTTCATATTTATAAGATAAATTTTCAGTCTTCAGTTATAAATCTGTTATTTCAGAAGATAATTTTCACCTGTAAAAGAGTTATATGATGATAAAAAAAATTGTCTAAATGTTTTTCACACATTGTATTCTGTGTTAAACTTCTGATTTTTGTACATGTGTGTATATATATATATATATATATATATATATATATATATAGTGTGTGTGTGTGTTTATAGTTAAATGAACTAAATATACACATACACAAATCTAAAGCATATATCATGTCCCAAAAACAAATTTTTCTTTCCTGTGGATTGCTAATCTATTTCTTGCTTTGCTATACAATTAAATATTTTCTTGTATTGCTTTCTGGAATCACATGCATAGTTAATTAAAGTGTATGCACACACACACACACACACACACACACACACACACACACACACACACACACACACACACACACACTTGTGTGTGCATACACTTTAATTATCTATGCATGTGATTTCAGAAAGCAAAGCAAGACAATATTTGAATGTATAGTAAACCAAGATAAAGATTAGTAATCTATAGTAAATAAAAAATTCAAAAAAAAGATTTATCATATTTAATGTTAAATTTATGGAATATTTTTTTCCTCTCTTGCTTTCACGATTCATAATTTAAATTTTCAAAATGGCTGAAAAATATTTATTCTTCTATGGTCATATGAATAATGTATTTGCAAGTATTGTTGCTTGATTTGTTAAATTGAAACATTATTCCTTGCTTGTTTTATATTTATTATTATATTTAATTTCTCCCTTTTGAATTCCTTATCCAATATCAAAGATCATCAATTCTCCATTGGATACCAGAAAAGGTAAAGAATATAGATACATAACTTTAGCAACATTGGGACTCAACAATATCCAGTCCATATCAAATACCTAAAAACATTAATCTGCAAAATAAAGGAATATATTTTTAATATAATTTATATAATATAAATTATTTAATAAAAAATGAAAGTTATCTGTGCTTTTTAATTGATTATAATAAAAATAATTTATCAGATTAAAATTAATAAATACATGTCTAATTTTAAAATAAAGCTAAAAATTGTTCAAGTTCAATTTGATTTCAAACTGCATTAAGATTTTAGGCATTCAGTTTATCAATTCATTTTGCAAATTGCTTAAGTGCAGTTCAAAATGTGGTTTAAAACCAAATCAAAGAACTCTAGTGGTAAATCCACAAACTAATTGGCAACATATACTAAAACATCTGGGACTAGAGAATTTAAGATTAAAAAAGTACAACCTGTATAATGAAAAAAATAGTTATTATTGGATTTAAATTTTCATGTCTCCTAGGTATTTTACATTTTCATTCAATTTTTTGTTATTTTTTAAAGAAGCAAACAATTATTGCAACAAATCAAATGAATTCTTGAAAATAAATTTTTCATGGTTCTTTTAAAATAAATTATACTTTTTATAAGAGCAACAAAGGAATGTCAGTATTTTATTGAATATTTTTTATATAAGCAAAATAGAATTAGATAATCTTATTTACTAAATTGGAATTTAGGGAGATTAAAACTTTTATTCAAAATGGACTGAAACCAACATCTTTATTAAATCATTATTATTTAAAAAGAATATTCCATTTAAATAGACCAAAGCCTAACAGTATCTGAGTAGTATGCTATCACTAGGTAATTTTTTGGCCACCCCCCTGTCTAATAAAACAATATACAAACTTTGCTCTAAGAATATTTGAAAGATTATATAAAACAATTCTACTCTTTATTGTTTGATTATTAGAGGAAATTTTAAGGAGTAAGAGACTTCTACTCCTGGAACTACAAATGAACTATTGTTGTCAATTAGAAAGAGATATCTAAACTTTTTATCATTTATCATTTATATAATGTTTCATTTTTATTTAATGGTTAATATTTTATTTGTTTTTGCCTTGGTGTTATATATTGAAGTATTAATTATGGTGGGTTAGGTTTGGTCATTTTTTGGTTTGATTGTGTGTTTGTGTATATACATGCACCTATGTTTATTTTAATTTTTAAAACTAATTATTGTTAAATATTCATCTATGCATAATTTACAATTTTTACTGTTAATACTGTAGGGGGCTGCTCTTTTTATAATTCCTCATTTGATTTTGGTGGGGATATTGTTTTCTTTTTGGCTCCATATGTATTTCGATAGGGTTGTCCGTGGCCCCTATGTAATTTTTTCCTTTGTGTTAATGTTATTATTTACGATGGCTTTGTATATTATGTTATTGGTTAAGCATTTATTGTTAAGTTGGCAATTTTCTTTGTTTCTGCAATTATATTTAATGGTGTTATTTTGCTGTATATTATTGTTGTAATTGTTATTGGTTTTGTTGAGTATTTTTTTTTTTTTTTGTGCTTAGTTATTATCCATGCAGCTGTAACTAATTTTTATTGTACTTTTGTTGATAATTTGCTGATTTTGGGGAATTGTTTGTCAGTTATTTTGAGGAATATTTTCCCTATTTTTGTTTTTATTGTATTGTGTGTGGTTGTGTGTGTGGGGGGGAGGCTTGAACCAAATTATATTTCTTTTTCTGTTGTTTTTCTTTGAATTATTTTTGTTTTTGTATTTTAGTTTGTTTGAATATCCACTGTTTCTTAGGGCTAATTCATGTTTTTATTTTCATTAGATATTTTTAGGCTACTACAATTTGTTGAAATTCTTTCACTTATATATATATATATAGGTATTTGTTTGAATATGTTGGTGGTAACAGAATTTTTGTTAATGTATATTGGATTGTTGTTCAGTTTTCTGTATGGTTTGTAGGTTCTGTTTAGGTTGAATGTTATATCTAAGAAATTTATTCTTTTTTGATTTGGTTTTATATCTATTGTAAATCCTAGGGTTTTGAAGGTTTTTATTATTTCTTGTTTTATTTTTTCTTTAGTTCTCTTGTTGCAGTTTCTTATGATTAATAGACTGTCATCCCTGTATAGACCTATATCATTTTTGTTAATAATATTTGTCAATTTATTGATTATGGGTATGCCTATGAGTTTGCATACTTCTCTGCCTTTGCTATCATTTTGTGAATAAACAATACCTCTGTATGATTAACATAAATATTCATATTAACTTACTGTTACAGACATGTTCACATTCTCCTGCTCAAATACTTGAACCAACCCTGTTTATACCAGTACAATCAGTTGAAAGATTTGTTTGAATTGTGTTTAGTTTTTTGAAAAACTTCATGAATTTTATGTGTGTAAATTTAATCATTTTCAAAGTCTATCATAGGGCATTTAATAATATCAATTCTCTGTATTGTATAGTATATCTTTAGACATGAATATTTTTTCACAAAAAAAAAAGAGTTATATATACAGAATATGTTTACATCTAAAAAGAAAACACATTTTATAATTTAATATTATGTTTGTAGTTAAAAAGATACTTAACTTGACTATTGTTTCTACTATATATGAGAAAGATTGTTTTTCTTTTCTTCTTTTTCCATGAATGTGTAACTAGATATATTATTATACTTAATTAATGTAAACAAACATAAATGTGATAGACAAAATGAATTTATCTACATTATTTCAATGAATTTGTAATTTTGCAAATATTCTATAGAGTTTTTATTTTACTACATTTAAAAAGATTTTTTTATCATTTTAATGACTCTTTTACAAAAACAAAGTCAAACATTTGCAAAAATGAATGCAATTTTGTAATGAATTCATATTTGATGACTTGTAGGTTCTTTTTTTTATCTCCTTACAAAAAGAGCTTAAAATTAGTTCCTGTGTTTTATATGCAGTTGAAATCTCTGATAGGCTAATGTTTAGCCATTGTAGGCGACTAGTACTTGAACCAGGCCTAATTTTATAATGCTTTAATATTAAATATAAATAGTGTTGTGGGTTATATGCCACTAAATATATGTTCTCAGATTTAAAAAGAAAAAAATCTCTTTTATTTGTCCAACAAAGTTGTATCATGAATTTCTCAGCTACAATTCTCAAACTTGAAGAAGTGTTTATTCTTTCTTTTTAGATTTTTAACATTGCATTTCCCCCAAAATATTATCAGAAAACAAAATAGTGTGAAAAATATTCAATTATTAAATTATTAATTGATTTAAGGAAACGTAGATTTAAAAAAAAATGAAGTGAGAATACAGAGTAATTTTGTATATTATACATGTTTACAAGTACACACATATGAATGAAAATATATATATGTGGGTGTATGTGTGTGTGTGTGTGTATGTATATGCATGTTTGTTGGGTATAGAATCCAAACAAAATTGAATAAGTGAAACAATGTGTAAAGGCTTTTTAATGACAATGCATCTGACCTGAAGATGCCTACCAAACACATGAAGGTGAAACACATTGTCATTAAAAAGCTTTTCCACTTTGTCTTGTGCATGTGTCTGTATATATATATATATATATATATATATATATTGTTGGTTTTGGATGTGAAGGACTTATTCTAAATGGCCACTCCTAGGCTTGGATCCAAGCCAACCACTTTACCAAAATGGCTTAGGAGAAACCAATTTCTTCACTAGGCTAGTAGTAATTAGATATTTATACCACTTATTGCACTTTGTGCACAGACTAGTTACAGGAGGCATAGGGATTGAAAACTTGCCTAAGGACTAGACAGATGCTTGTAATCTTAAATTTTAACATTTTCATATTACTGTTTATCTAGTAAATTATGTTCTGTATAGATTTTGTAAGTAGAAAAATTAATAGATTTTTGACAAACATAGTGTATATATCTTGGTTAAAATTATAGTTATATATATTAGTAATGAATTTTATCTTGAATAAACTATAATAACATTTCTTTGAATCATAATTAGTACTTAAATTTTTTGGGACACTCTAAAAAAAGTCTATATTTCAAAAATATTACTCAAAACTATTTGCATGATAAATTTTAGATGAAAATAATGCACTAAAATTTCAAACAGCATTTTAATCTAATTACAATTTTTGTTTAATTTATTAGCCAAAACTATTTCATCTAGCTTTTCAAAAAACAATATTCTGTTATGAAGAGTCTTAAATACTGTATGGACTTTTTAGTCTTGTCTAGATTCTCTATAAAACAGATGGTCTTAAATAAGAAGTCATTTTGCATTTTAATGGTCATTATTTATTTTATTGGTCATTATGCATTTTAATGAATGCAACAAGACATCCTTAACCTTTGTTCCTATTGCAAAAGAAAAAAAATTTGATGATTAAAATGAAATATTGTTAGCAGAACTTCCTTGTATGTATGTCAAGTGTACACTGATATACTTTTTCCTGCCTTAGTTTCACATCTTAGCACCAATCTTTGCACTAACCAACAAGGGTGGTGCCATCAATTCTAAGAACCACTAAGTGAGCTACTGATATTTTATACTTTTGTCAGTATTGCTGATTTTATCTGTACAAAACTGACCACTATAGAAAAGGACAATTTTTCACAACCTAGTGTGTAGAACTTCAGTACCAGTGTTATTTTGGTTATTATATATATTTTTTCCTCCAAAACTGTTCTTGATATGTAACAATTTATATCTCATTATCATATATATATATATATATATATATATATATATATATATAGGTACCACTAAAAATTCACTAAAAAATGAGCATACATGATGAAAAAAGAGCTAAACTTAATAAAATCAAACAGCAAAATCTTTGTTATTAAGGATTTGTTATCAAAGGATTTTTTGATTATTCATTTATATTTTTTAATCCTTTTAGAAGCTTCAGAATTTTGGTTAAAGATTTTTTTTCTTGTGACTATAAATTAGTATAGAAAATTGTAGCATCTTTTGCAGTAAAAAACATTAATTTTGAAATTCTTTCAAAAATCAAATAATTGCTGAGAAAAATATAGTTAAATTACACAAACATTCTGTCAACACATCTTGACAACACCCACCTCCTTGTTAAAAAAATTATTTTCTGTAATATTTAAAACTAAATGTAATACTTGTTTTAAATCAGCTAATCTTCCTCAAAATAAAGTTTTTCAGAAAAGTATATTTTATTTTTGAAAGATTTTTTAATAAAGAGAATTAAGTTCGGCTGTGATAATTGTAAATATGGCTAAAATCAGTAATTTTTAGAAATTAAATATTCCACTCAATTTAAGTTTGTTTTGAAACACAGTAAAGTATTAGGCTTATTGGAAATATTAAATTTAATCTATTAGCTTGAAATTAAAACTAAACTAATAGGTTCAAGAAAGATTTTTCATTTGAAAAATTCATTTTAAGCCTTAAGTATTGTTTCTTTGGCGGTACCTATATATATATATATATATATATATATATATACATATATATATATTAATAAATACACATATATCAACATTTGATGTGTGACTCAAATTTTGTTGTTTACCCAATTCATCAGGCACAAGCTTTTGCCCGATGGATTGGGTGAACAACAAAATTTGAGTTGCACATCAAACATAGGTATATGTGTATTTATTAACATATATTTCTTTGCTCTGTATAATCACATTGAGCACTATTATGTCTACATCGCTTGGCTAAATTTGATAATTATTTATTTGCCTACTAGCATATGCACACCAGCGCACATGTATACAGTCACTAATATCTAGTTATCTCATTACCTAACCCTATACCTATGTGTGTGTGTGTGTTACTCTTAGCAAATGATGGCTGCCTTCTCATTAACAACCATGACCATTACACATCTCACAAAGATCTACCAGTGCCACACATGGACAACCTGACTTTTAAGCCCAGTCAATGATTGGCATTCTTTTCCACACACAACATTAAGTAGATTTTCTGGAGTATCTGTAATACTGTTGTGATTCATTATAATAGTCATGCCCCCTAAGGCTTCAACCACCCTTATGTGCTACACAGAAAAATCCCCTAAAACATTGTGCCATGCCTGTGAAGAAAGGGTCAATACCATTTTCTGAGGAAGACAAGCAATGATCCAAAAAGAAAAACATCATTGGTTGCTAGTTTGTCACAGGTGTTATGTTGTTGGAACATCTCCCTTATTATAGGATTTCTCTCTCTTACAATGGTCCTTATCGGTGGGATTGACATGCAAGTGAATGCTGTCTATCTGACGGCTGCATATATACACACACACACATATATATGGAATGGATTTTTGTATTAAGCTGACATTTTTTTTTAAATATTCTTTAATAAGATTTCATGAACATTCAGGCCCGTAGATGAAAATAAATAAATATATTGTTTAATAAACAAATCATGCATCTACTCAAATATGATTATCCACTAAATATAACATTTAAAGTGGTGTGTGTGTGTATGTGTGTATATATATATATAAAAACAAAACAAAACCAGGGACAAAACCTTGAAAATGGCTGTAGATGTGGCCGAAAGTGACTGGGACAATAAAAATTATGGAAAATATTTGTACTCTCTTACTTTTATAAAACAGAAGAATTTAAGGATGCTGGAAAAAGTTTTAAAAAATTAATTAAATCTTCATTGTCTGCTATATTTAATGAAAAATGTTTGAAAGAAAGGTTGCTGCCCAAATATATATATATATATATATATATATATATATGCACACACACATGGGGTGCCAATGAGTAATCTTTATCTCTGAAAGAGACACACACATATACATATATTATACATGCATACACCCACATGCACACACATATAATTTTATATATACATACCTTTATTTTACACCATGTCTTGGTATGCTTAGTAAATAACAAGTGTAAGTGATAGAGAAAGTTAAAAACTGAGTGGATTTTGGGGTTTTATCCTAAATATTGGTTATGATTTTTACCAAAGTTTGCATTACATGAACCTTCAAAGCAAAGGAAGATATGCCATTCTAGAAAATAAGCTTATGAAATTTTAACTTTCTGCTGAATTTGAAAGCCAACCTCTTGCCACATTAGAAACTATCTCATTCATAATATAGTCTCATTCAAAATCTTGGATATGCATATAAGGAAAAGAAATATTTAGCTAGAAATTGATTCAAAGACTTCTAAGTTGTAGTGACTTACTTTAAAAGCAGTTTACAAAAACATTTGCAGCTACTTTATTGTCTTACTCATACTAAACTGATAATATTTGGAACAAGGAATTAACTAGTTTTTGAATATTAAATTAAATCCTGTTGATTCCAGGAAATTAGTCTAATACTATTAAGAAATTTCTTTACCAGTTTTATATGTTGTAATTCTCTACAGATTTAGAGAAATGGTGGAAATTCTATTAAAAGAACCCATTTTCTTAGCTGAATTATAACTATGTATACCTGAATGTGGTTTGTAATGATTTGTAAAATATCCTTGAGCTCTACTTAGTCAATATAGATAAGTGTACCAGGCCAAAAATAAGTAACCTAGTCCCATAGACAACTACTGATGTAGACTGTTTGATCCTTACTGGATGACATTATGCCATAATAAACTGAGCTTAGTAAATATCAATAAGGGAACCTCACCATAGAGCAATGGTTAGCAATCTAGTCTCCTAGGCAATTACTACTGTAGTGAGTGATTCTTACTTGATGGCCTTTTACACAGAGCTTGTGCCATAATAAACTGAGCTTAGTAAATATCAATAAGGGTACCTTGCCATAGAGCAATGGTTAGCAATCTAGTCTCAAAGTCTATTACTACTGTAGTGAGTTTGATCTTCACTGGATGCCCTATTACTGTGGCCTTGTGCCATAATAAACTGAGCTTAGTAAATATCAATAAGGTCACCTCACCATAGAGCAATGGTTAGCAATCTAGTCTCACAGACCATTACTACTGTAGTGAGTTTGATCCTCACTGGATGCCCTATTACTCTGACCTTGTGCCATAATAAACTGGGCTTAGTAAATATCAATAATGGCACCTCACCATAGAGCAATGGTTAGCAATCTAGTCTCACAGACCATTCCTACTGTAGTGAGTTTGATTCATATTCTGTGAAGTTTGTGTTGTGACAGAGTAAGTCTTATCTTGTCCTTTTTTTCTTTTTAAAAATATTTTTATTTAGAGATATATGTGCATGCATATTGCCCATGGCACACTTAACATAAGTTGTTTTTTCTGTGTTTCTGTGGACATATATATATATATATATATATATATATATATATATATATATATATATTATAATAAAAAGAAATAACAGTAAGATATATAATCCAGTGTTCTTATTGATATTTTTATTTTTGCAAAACAGTGCTCAATGTAAATTTACAGAGCATAAATATTATAAATTAACTGATTTAAAATATGGTTTCTTTGCTACACAGGAATTGCCATGTTTCAAAAACCGAAGCTAAAAACTTTAAATTTAATTATAGAATTAAATTAAAAGCATTAGTTCTGTTTCATCTTCAGGTGAATTTTGGAATAACTTATTTTTAAATTTACTGAGTTTTAAACGCACATACAATTCATAATTTTTTGTTTCCAAGGATACAGAGAAATCCAATCATTTAGACAGGGGTGATAGCATGTTCATTTTTATTAACTCTTATTGTATCAATTATGAGATGTTCTAAAAAGAGGTTAAGTCTAGATAGGGTAGTGGTGTATTTTTCAACGAATTTTGACATATATACTTTTGATATATATACTCACACACACACACACACACACAAAAGAAAAAAAAACTTGATCGAGTTTGTTATGCATAATTGTTTGCAATTATAAATGATTAATTATTACACAGAAGGAGTGGCCAATGAAACAACCTAGGACATTATGTCCAAATTCATAATTATCAGTAATGATCCGGACATTAGAGTTTTTGTTATACCATTAGTTAACAGTCATTGTATGGGATCATTTTTAAATTATTTGATGATGATAATAACTGTGTTGACAAATGTTGTGCAATGGATCCCTTTTGGATTTTTTTTAAACATGTTGACTGTTTTAAAATTAGAAAAGAAAAATATTTTTAAGTTTGTTTCTAAAAGCTTACAGTTAAATTTGCAATATTTGATAAGTAAGTGTAACTTAATTTGAAACTAGTAAACGGCTATTATTGGTTATGGATATTGTTTTTATAGATAGATATGAATGGATATTAACAGATAGATAGAACAGGCTGACAGATATTGATGTGTGAGCAAAGTTTTAAATTGATGCATCAACTTTTTTGTATAATGTACAAAATTTACTATTGCTACTAAAAGAGTATTGTTGTTACTAGCAGTAGTTTTACTAGAGACTGCTTGTATCTGAACTTATTTTTGTGCATCTATTTTAAAAGATTTCGAGTTGTTGCATTGCATTTGGTCCATCATTGCATGTGGTGGGGCTGTCTTCGTTATGCTTGTATGTTTAAGTTCATTGTGGCTGTGGTCTGGTAGCAGTATTGTCAGCCTATAAGATATCTGTGTGCCTCCTTTCTTTCAGCTTAAAAAGCTCCCTGACTGACTGTGACTGATCATCAGGTCACCTATCTTTCTACCCTCCACACATCTGTCTCTGTCTGCCTCTCTTTCTATCTATTTATCTATATCACACACACATACACACGCACACTTGATTCAATATCACCTTTACTGGCTATGTCATGATGTCAGGGATGAAATAGGGGTTGAGTTTTTTCTATTTTATGTGAACATGTGTGCGTGCGCATACGCGCGCGTGTATTGGTGTGCACATGCACATAAGAAAAGCTGTCTGTCTCTGTGTGTGTGTGTGTGTGTGTTTGTGTGTATATATATATATATATATATATATATATATATATATATATAATCACACTGAATCATTGCCCTTGCTAATGTTTGGGTTTGAAGCATCTTGACCTCTTATGACCTCATGGGGTCATGTCTTTCTTTCTGTTTCCGGTTGCTGTGTAGTTTATACTGCTTAAATACTTCTTTTTTTTTTTTTTTTTTTATCTTCAAGTAAAAAAGAAATTAGTCTAAAAAAGAAACCGATTTATGTGTAACTCTTTATCTTCAATTATGTGTATGAAGGTGAGAAAAAGGACGCTTAGAGCTAAAAATAATAAATAGAAATACTCCTAAATTTAAACAATACATTTCCTCCAACTATTTTCTTTTTTCCACTTTTTAAATCAACATTTGATATCCTTTTTTCTTTCAAATTGTATTAAGTTCTTTGTTTATTAACAAATACTACAAATATATAAATTATATTAATTATTAAAATTAATTAATGAAATAATGTTAAGTACCACCAAAATAAAAGCAAAAATTGCTAGCTACTGTTTTAAAATATTTGCCAAAAATCGGGGAATTATCTGATTCAAACTAAATTTTCAGTACTTATTCATTAATTAATGCATTGTATACTGAATAGGGTATTTTATTAGAAAACGTTGTGGATATAATTTTGTGGGATCTGTTTCACACCCCCTTTCAATATCTCATGTACTTTTTAATTTAGAAGATTTTATACATTCTTTTAGTTATATAAAGAAAAATCCCTGAAGGATGTTATTTCAGTAAAAAAAATTTATGCAACCTTTAAGTGTGAATAATATATGGAAAATGTGCACGAAACCTTACTAAAAATAATTCACTAAAACTCAAAAAATAATTTTTCTTGAGAATTAGTGCTTCCATAAATTAATTAAATGCTTTATTTTCTTTCAGATTGGACAGGAAAAACTATTTATACCTTAATATTTATTTTAAAAAAAATCACTTTTAATTCTTCAGTGCAATTTTGAAATCCACCCCATTGCTATTGTTAAGAAGTATTTTTCTATTATTAAATAAAGACATGAAGAATTGGAAAATGTAGACTTAAATGACATTTTTGATTGTGAACTGCTTTATAAAAAAAAAAACTTTTTTTCACTTTAGTAACTGTTAGATAATTTTTTGTATGGATATTCAAAAAGGAAATAATTCTGAATTATTGCCTTTCATTGACTACTTTTCCCTATTGGAAGAGTAATACTCTTAAATTCAGAATAATTATAAAATATCACATTGGATACAATTAAATATTTTATGACATCAAACAGGTAAAAAAATAATTAAAAAATATAAAAGCAGTGTATTAAATTCAAAAGCATCAATTAAAAAAAAAAAAAAACTATAATGTATAAAAAAAAAATTTCATTCTACTAAGTTTCATAAAATCATATAGAAATAAAAATTAAATATTGATTATATTAGGTAAATTTATTTTTAAAAATAATTTCTTAATTATTGCACTGCTGGCGCTCCTCATTTTTCTTTTTGTGCATCATATTTTAAGAGAGGAATTTAAAGAGATATTTATAATTGTTGACTTTTGACTTCACATTACCATGCATAAATAAACCTCTGTTTTATATTTTAAGCAAATTGTAAGCATTGCATTTACAAAATCCAGTTAATTAATCCTGAAATTTACTGTGTTGGAAACCTATCTCTAGGAAAAATATTAGATTTTTAAGAGGTTTTTAAATTTGCTGCTTACATTTTCCATCTATAATGGCAGATCAGTGAGTGACGAATGAATGTACCAATGTTTTAAAAATGCCTAAAATCTTTATTTACATTCGGAAATTAATTATACTTCTAATATGGATTAATTTTAGGCTATTATTTTTCAAATAAAACCAAAATGTAAGTTAAAAAAGGGCATTTAAATTATTTAAAATGTATTTTTATGTTTTTAGGAAGTCCATAGCAGTACCTATATAATGCAATTTAAGAGCAAACATGATTTGAAAAAAAAACAAACAAACATGTGGAATAAAGATCTATGTATTATATAAGATTATAAAGTCTATTGCAGAGAAACTAAAATAGATATTACTGCATAAAAAATTAAATAAAGAAAAAGATTATATAACAAAAAACTAACTAAAGACTATGCAACAGAATGGAAATTTGTATTAGGTTGGTGTAAAAATAATGACGTAATAATGTCGTTTTTTGACGTTAAAAATACGTCAAAAAACGACCTTATTACGTCATTATTTTTTCACCAACCTAATATATTTGCAAAAGAATAAAACAAATCCAATCAAAGTATTTCATATTATTTAAGCAATATAAAATTCAACTATATGTATCTTTATTGATCTAAAAATAAATCATCTTATATTTTATCAAGAATCAGGTATTGTTAATAGTTAAAGTACCTGAGGACTTGGTAACATAGCTGAGTTCTGAAAAGTAATTCTACATGAATTTTCATTTGATGTTGAAATAAATATATAACTAAGACTAAAAATTGTCTATTTTACATTCTTTACAGTTATTTTTCAAATTTGTTATTGTCTTTTTCACTTAACATTCCCCCCCAAAATACCGATTTTCTCAACATATATGTCCACTTGCTGTTGATGTCCAAAAAGCAGAAACCTTTGATGTCACTTCTAATATCAAAAGCACAAAATTCATAGTTTTACCCTCAACATTCTATCAACAAAATTTGAAAATAAATTAATTATCCCTAACTCAGGGTGTTAACAACCATCTCAAAGGCAATTAGAGATATAGTTAGGAAGAAAAATAGATCCAACACCACTTCAGATCCCTGGATTTATGTAATAAAGTGCCTGAAATGTAGACAGTTACATTGGCGACACATCAAGGAATCAAAAATCGTACATCTATGAACATAAGTGAGACCTATGTTGGGATAACCTTTTAAACATGCTTGTAACACACAGGAACAAAATTGGCCATAACTTTATTTTTAATTGAAAAGTTAACATTTCTTTAAGTAGGAAAAACTTTGAGGGGATTCTGATAAATCTCTTACCATTTATAAACACATATTAAATACTATATTACATCAACAACTTTTATAAAATTCATACTTAATCTAAAATATGCTTACTTGCACTCACTACGACAGTATTAAATAAAAACATCAAATCAACTTGCATGCAAACACCATACATAAATAAAAATGCCTACTAGAGATGTACACACATTTGCAAACAAATATACTTTATCATCTGAATCCCAAATATACGAACAAGAATCATGATGCATTTGCATAAATTTATGCATAAATGCTGTTTTACAAGACAAAATTCATGTGAAATCAGTTTAACTAATGTAATACACACAAAATAAAAAATACCAGAATTTTTTTCACCAAATCTCATTCTCTGATGAAGCTCTAATTAAGATTAAACATGTTAGATTTATAAACATTTCCTATTAGTTCCTTATCCTATCATTCTGTCTGATTCCAATCCATATTTGACCTATATTTGATCCCAATTCATATATATATATACATATATATATATATATATATGTATATTTAGGCAGCATATCTTCATTCAAAATATTACTTTGAATAATATAGACATATTGTGTTTATTTTTTATATTGATCCTTTCCAATCTAATCAGTTTCTTGATATTTTCTGATACTAACTTCTAGAAAAGTGACTTGTTGTGCCTTCACGGGCTCACGTTCTCTGGTGACATGAAGTGGAAAGACTATATTGAATCCATTACTAGTTCAGCTGCCAGGAAGGTTGGTTCACTGTGTTGTTCTAGATGGTTGTTCTCTATAGTGTTTATCTTATACATCTATAAGTCTACCATTCATCCATGTTTAGATTATTGCTGCCATATATGGTTCGGTGGTGCTCCTGCTATTTACCTTGATAAAATCCAAAGAAGAATCAGCAATATTATCAGTCCTGATCTGGTGGCTCAGCTTCAGTCATATTCCCACTGCTATAAGGTTGCCTCTTTGTGTCTTTTTCTATAAACACTTTCATGGTAATTGTTTGGATGAGCTCTTTGCTATGGTAGCTAGACTTTTTGAATTTAAGCAAAGTACTAGATTGGCATCAAGATCTCATCAATTTATAGTTAAGCTGGCTAGATGTAGCTATAAGTTTTATGCTAAGTTTCTTTTCTTGTACTTCTCTTTTACTTTGCAGCAAACTTCAATCTGCAACAATTTAAATGCAATGTCAATTGCTATCTACTGTTCTGATTATTCTTTTCTCTTCCTACTCATTATTGTTTCTGTTCTTAATTCTTCCACACCCTCTAACCCTTGTGTCTTTGTGGCTTTCCTGTCTTGCATAGGGTGATACCAATTAAAGAAAAATTAAAAAAAATGAATTCATTTATATATTTCAATTTCTCCCCTTCATTTTTATTAAATTTAATGATAATTGTAAGTCACATAAATATAATGGTAAATATAATTGTTTGATATAATTAGTGAAATTTAAATGTGAGGAAAATTTCTTATTAATTTTGTAAGAAGAAAGAAATTTAAAAAATCTTCCCTTTTTTTTCTTTTTTTTTTATAGTTTAACTATTTACTGAATTTTTAAAAGAAAAATCAAAGTGATATAGTTTTTATATTCTAATTTATTTCTTGCAGAAAACAATTCTGCAAAGAAACTAAAAAAAATCATAAATTAGGTTAGTCCTAAATCTCAACTGGTTGATACAGTTTAAATCGAAAATCTATGGAAATGAAGTTGGTGTGTGAGATATGCAGTTCTGTGTGAAGGACTTTAATTGAAACAAAACCTAGATACATATCTATTCTTTTTTAATGCCTAAGAGACATTGTGAATTGGTAGAAAATGATTAATATTAATTAATGTTAATGATTTTATTGTCAAGTACTGAAAATTCATCCAGTAACTCATTTGAAAAAATACTTAGTTTAGTATCTTTACATTACATCACTTTATGATACATCTGCAAGGTCAGATCATCATGCAAATAATTCTTACCACAAACAAAAAATCTGAAAAATGAATAGCTTATATTTTCATTTTTAGTAACCATAAAAGATATATTTTCAAGATCCTGGTTATTGTAAAATAAAGTATTTGATTACAGTGTTAGAAAATCTCCATTTGCATCCAGTTTAAATCAATTTAAGACTGAGCTTTTAATACCACTACTTTATTAATATCAATACTTTATTAATATCAATACTTTATTAATATCAATACTTTATTAGAACTATGGACATAAACCTATTTCTTGTCTTTGCATTATCTTAAAGATATAAACATTTTTGATTTTATAAATATCAGACTGCTGCAACAAAGGAAACATTTTAAAACTCTATTTCAACAGCCAGAAAGTAAAATTCATAATAGTGGCTTGGTATCATTTTTTTTAGGAATACTAATAAATTGTTTTGTCTATCAATTTACTATTTGTGTTTAGAACATTAGTTCCAATCATGTGACATGGGTTTGAATCTCCCATGTTCAGTTCGTCGGTTGGTGGGGTGGCTTCTTGATAATATCACTCTGGGAAGACAATCACAGTATGCAGCATGTTGGTAGGGCGGGGGGTGACAAAAAGCATACCACAGTTTGATCCAAGCCTTGTGAATTAAATTGGGTAGTCAGAAGCTGTTGATCATTGCACTCACTCAAATTCAGAAGTCATTGTGACTGAGGTTTTGAGTAGACTGACCTTCTTCAAAATGGGTATCATTTCAGATTATGCACACTATCTCAGAAAATGTAACTGTGGTTCACTCATTATAATTGCAGTATAAACCATGGCTTGGCTCTGTAGATGCTGAAGAAACACAAATGTGCCTGAGTAGAGACCTACAATAGGGATTAACAAGCAAGCAGAGTAACATACCTAGATATAAGTGACAAGCTATACTATAGTTGCTATTTAAATACAAAAATGTTCAGTGGTCTTGTTCAATATTCCTTAATATTTGTTTTCATTAATTTTACTTTTCACTGGTTATACAGAGCATTCTATAAAGATGGGACTCAGGAAGTATCTTTGATTATAAAAATGACATAGACTACCAAATATCATATTTATTAGATAACTGATATACAAGAATTCAATATATTTTGCTATTTCCTACAGGTATCTGATATCTATTTTGCTGACAGTGGACCCTCATAATGTTTGTGTTTGAAATGAGAGAGCATGTTCTTTTCATGGTGGTGACCATCTCAGAGATGTAAGATTCAAATCTTAGATAATACGTTGAATTCTTCCATTTTAGATAAATATATTTGGTAATCTCTGTCATTTTTATAATCCAAGTTACTTGCATTTAAAATGTGTCTCACCATTATGGGACACCCTGTATAACATGTGATTATATATATATATATATCAGCAATGATTTATGAACCAAGTATATTAAGATTTTCAGTCATGATAATAACGAAAGAGCAGATACTAAAAGTAGATATTTAAATTCCTTAGAAATGATTTTACTATAAAAATTAAATGGAAATTATTTTAATACAAAAAAGCATTCAAAATTCAGGTTGAAAGAGATATGGCAATGATCAGGAAATAATACACACAGCATGCAGCTATAAATTGATTACGTAGTAATTCCTGCAGTCTTTTGATATGCATCCATTACGTCTGTTCATGAAATTGTTAGCTTTTAAAAATTCTCTAATTTATTAAAACTAACATAAATAATGATAAAATATGCAATTTTACTTTATTAATTACAGTAATTATCAATAGTAAAAATTAAATGCATTTTTAGTTAAAATATTCAGTCATTTATTAATTGAATTTTTCTGTATTTGTGGGCATAAAAGATGCATGTGTATATTCAGTTTAAAAGTTTTTAGTGCATTTAAGCATGTGATGTTTGAAGCAAGCTAATAGTACATTACAAAGCACTTTTACAGAAAACATTACTGTATATAAAAAGCAGCTGAACATAAAGCAAGAAATCATAATGTAAACCCACCCACCATCATCACCATTCATTCTTCCTTTGCTACCTTCATACAGTGGACATATTCTTATGTAGTCTTAATGTTATATTTCTCAGGTTAGTCTTTTATCATTTGGGGATTTTCTTTTGGATTATATCTCTTTCTTCTGTAGTTTCCAGATGATTACTGATTGAAGTGTATTGAGGTATAGTTAGGCATAATGATAATGGTAATTCCTTTTGACAATACTGGTGGTGGTAGTAATAGTAGTAGTAATATCATCATCAACGACAGTAATGGAGCTGGACTATTTAAAAGTAACTACCTGAAGTAAAATTATAATGTATGTCAATGAGTGTTGGGGTTAAAATTAGCCTAAAGGAGAGCTCTATTTTTCATATAACATACAGGGAAAGTTTTTAGCCATTTTTTAAGTGTCTTATATGCCATATAATATAGTAATTACTACATCAAATGTAGGCACATCAACATAGAATTAAAAAACAAAATGCAATCATAATTTCCTGGGTAATGTTGAATAGCTTTTGTATTGGATTTTTTTTTCTCCACTTAAAAAAAGACAAACAAACATAAAAACAAACATGACCAATGGACTAAATAATTCACTTGTTACTTATGATTGCTAAAATAAATACTTTAATTATTATTTCACATAGCTTTTACATGAGTTTAACATGCAGAAACTGGGAACAATCAGTTTCAGAAAGCAATAGAGAAAGAGCACAATTAACATTAACATAAGTATGAAATAATTTATACTTATAGATGAATGAAATATTCAAGAACACATTTTTTCTCACTACCTTTTGCATTAAGAACTAAGTCAATAGATTCTTGTAATCTCACCTAACTTCCTTGCATATTGTCATTGTAATATATCTCCAAGGCTAAAGTTTATAATTCTTTGGCTGCATAAGATCTACACACATAATCTACTATATATAGGAATTACGCGCACACACACACACACACACACACACCTATTAGGTTGGTGCAAAAAATAATGACGTAATAATGTCGTTTTTTGACGTATTTTTTAACGTCAAAAACAACATTATTACGTCATTATTTTTCCAACCTAATATATATAATTTCAGATAGAGTATATATGTAAAAGGACTATGAATGACGACAAAAGGATAAGTTAGCTGACACATTTTGTCCTCTTAGGGACTTTATCAAGGCAAATGCAATGATTTTATTTTGCAACAAGTATTTATATACAAAAGCACAAATGTCATAGGTTTTTTTCAAAATCTTTAACTATAAGATTTAATATATTAGTTATACATAGAAATAAGTTCAACCACAACTTTGATCTAAGGAATGCTGCACTTATTAAAAAAAAAAGTAACTTACTTAGACAGAAAATTCTCAATAGTGCCACCATCAAATCAAATGGATTTTTTCCAATATCTCCATTCCTAAAAGATTTATTCCTATCCAAAGCCAACATGCATGACTATAAAAATGTTAAAAAGTTTAAAGAAAATGGATAAATTCATAATCTCCTGTTATTTCAAATAAATAAAACATAAATTAATACCAAACAAAAAATAATTTAAATACTAATTTGCATTAAAAAAAAAAATAATTCAAGAATATCATTTACTCACTTTCATTTATTCACCATTGAATTGTGTCACCTGGCATCCTCCATAGTTTACTTAGACTTTTCAGCTAATCTGATGGATATTTATGAGGGTTCTTAAATTTTAAAATTTCAAAAAAAAACAATAATATTTTTGCTCTTCTATATAAATACTTGTCACATAATAAAATCCTTGCATATGCCTAGATAAAGTCCCACAGAGAATTAAATATGTCAGCTAAGTTTCCATTTTGTTTTTATTCACACACACACACACACACACACACACACACACACACACACACACATTACTAAAAATATCTTTTGATAGTAGTTTACCCATGCCATCAAAAATGATAAGGTCTTTAGAAAGTTTTCACATCTGAGATTTTAACTGTATGAATATATCTCCTATTTATTATCATGGAAACTACAACATATACAGGGAGCACAATAACATTATGGGATAGAAGAAGTTTGCAGCTAGAAAACTTTTTTTCAATATAGTCATTACATTGCCTGTTCATTTTCATCACTAATGAAATTTTGTTGTTCATTTCATGTCATACTTTTTTACATACAGTGTGCGATAGGTAAATTGTTGCCATTTTATATTTTTAATTTCACATATGTACATTGTCTGTTTTTGAAATAGCATTCTGTGCAGCTTTGCATTTGCACCAGAAGCTCTAATACAAACATTTCAGAGTATTTGGGTGTCAATCTGAGGACAGTGCAGAGGATTCAGAAAGAGTTGGAGGGGTCTAATGGTGATTATGATGGTACAGAAGCTCAGAAAACTCACTCTGATTGTTCTGATAAAAAAGAACACCCAAATTTGTTGGTGAGGGCCTCAGACTTAATATGGAGGCCTAGATCAAGTGCCTTGAGGAGGTAGTGGTTCCCTGGGTCTAGAGAATGGCTGCTGGAAGGCTCTATGTCAGGCAACAGGATTCTGAACCATGTCACAGAAGCAGGAGGACCCAGTCATGGCTGTCAGACAATTTCTGTGACCATATCACTCCTTACATCTGACCATATAACTCTCCAGACTGAACCCCCTTGATTATTATGTATGGGGCACAATTGAGTGAAAGACCAAGAAAACTCCTTGTAATACCAAAAACAAACTGAAGAAAAGGCAGCATTCATCAACTTAAACATGAAGATTGTCCAGAATAGTTGCAGGTGATTCTGAAGTTGTCTGGAGGCTGTGATTGAAGCCAATGGTGATTTTATTTAATAAATTTGCTTTTAGTATTTCAAGATATTTTTGTGTAATTTTGGTAAATATATCTGTTAAAATTAGATGTCAGTGTTATTTTCATTTTTGTGTAACTTAGACGACAATTTATCCATCGCACCCTGTATATTGCCACTGCTGAAATGCATTACCCACTGCATATGCTCACATCCATTTTTTGATCTTTGTAAACATTTATCACTGAATATAGGTAGGTGCAATTTTTCCTGCATGGGGAAATTCAGTGTAAACCTCTGTATTGTCTGTACTTTTATGTCAGACACCATTTTGCCATACTGCCATTAGTTTACTATATATGACAAGGAAAACAAAAGTTACAAGTTGATAACAGGAAGGTTCAACCTCTACTGCCGTATGACCAATTACTGTCTGTAATATTGTTGCTAAACATAATAAAATAGAAAACATTAATTTTCTTAAGCTATATGTTGAGACATTATTCAGGAAGTCAGATGCTTTCATAATGACTTTATCCATGACAATACTACATCTTGTTCAGCAAAGAAAATCAAAAAATATCTGAATAAAATGGATTTAAAAAAAAATCATTTGATGAAGCGGCTGCTTTGTTTGTCTTGTTAAAAATTTGTTAAGCATTCTCAAGACGAAGTTTTACACTGTAAAATGGCAATTTACCAGCAAAGATGAAGTTTGGAATGCTATTCAGGATGCCATGTTGCCTATTTCTTAGAAATAAGAAATATTTGTTACAGAACACAAAATAACTTAAAAATCGTTCATTTCACATTAATGTTGTTTTTATAATTTTGCTGTCATTACGACAATGTTTAATTTTTTTTGTTGAAAACTTTTATTCTTCATGTTCTGTAATTATAATTTTTAATTAAAAATGTAATAATTTTTAATTAAAAATGTAATAATTTTTAATTAAAAATGTAATGCCTTTGGAGTCTCAGTGGATAAAATCTGAAACATGCAAAATCCAGTAAAATTTATAAAACTTAACATTTGTAAAAGTAATATATACAATTTATATTTACAAAGTAAAATTCCCTTTTATAATTTATACATATATGAAATATACATATGAATAGGGCAAATATTTCTGTAAATACCTTCATTTGTTTTCAAAAAAATTAGGGGAAATTAAAATTGGGTGAGAGACAGTGTGTATGCATGTGTTCATAAACTGATCTCTCTCTCTCTCATAAATGTGTGTGTGTATTCATTTTTTCTTTTTATTTCTCACGTATTATTCATTTTTTTTTCTTTTTGTTTCTCACATACTATTTTCTGTCTTGTGTTTATTTGATCCCAGCTACACTTATTCTCATTACCTGTTAAGTTTCGCTCACTTTTACTCACAGACAATTACACTCTATTTTCTATAACTTCAAACTGATTTCTTGGCATGCAAATATTTTCCTAAGTCAAATATTTATAAATTAACTAAATCTTTTTTCTCTTTTAGCAACTCTATTTTCAGTAAAAGAAAAATTGTTACATTATTCTTATACTCTTTCCATTCCTATCATTTTAAAATAACTAAATATCATTTTTAAATGTTAATTTAAATATGGAAATCATATAATTTATTATCAATAAGTAAAATTATTCCTGTTATGCGTTTTGTATTCTCTATCTATTAATTTAACTATTTGACAGAAACACACATATATATGTATATGTGCATGTGTGTATGTGTATAAATCAGCACAGTATGTCTTGGTCTGATGATGATTTACATTTAGCACTCTGCATCATTTATAAATATTACTTCCCCTTTTATTGTATATGGAACACCCCCAAAATATAATGTTTTATATTTTAGTTCTCTATATTTAAAATTGCAGTTACCTCGCGCTCAATTTCAGTCAAGATAGTTTTAGATGTTGTCATAGAAGGATATGATTACACAACCATGAAATTCAAATTCAACTTGCATTGGTAGGATTTTTTGCTTGGCAAAAATAGTCACCTACTTTTTCTTTTTCATTATTATTATTAGTAGTATTTATACTTATTCTCACAGCAGCAACAACAAATAGTAGAGAACAAGTGAAGCAAATCTCCTTTGATTCTTCCTTTGATTTCCAATACATATTTCTAAATTCTTTACTAGGCTCATTGTGGTTGTCCCCAGTTCAGGATAACTTCATTTTGACTCTAAAATAAAACAGGATGCCCAAATGTTTTTGGTTCAGTCTCAAATGAAAATTTATTATAACAATAAGTTAACTTATGCTATGCTGAGAAGTATGAGATATTTAAAAATTGTATTTTGTACTTCCACCATTTTTAACCATCAGTTATAATTTGAGTTATTTATGAACTAAATGTATAGTTTAATGTATGTTAAAAAATGTTAAAAAAAATTAACTAAATCTTAACCAGAAATATCTCTATTTACTAAAGTTTTTCATATATATATATATATATATATATATATATATATATTGTAATTGTTTGGTCCATTCAAGTTTGATGTTTTTATACAAAACCTCTCCACCTTTAGAGATTAAATGAAATCTGAAAATTAATAAATTCTTGCCCTGTGTATTTTAATATTTTTGTAATCTGTGTGAGGAGTGTATATTTTTAAGATCAAACATATTGGAGTGAAAAAAAAACATTTTATAAATTTTTATATTATAAGATGCTAAAAATTTCTTGGTCTGTTGAGAAAGCCCTAACAAAAATAATTTGAATTTTGGAAATTTGGTCAGATTTGGAGAAATGAATTGAACCAAGAACTTTTTCTCACACCATTATGCTCTTATAAAACAAAAAATGTACACCACAGGTAAATATTTGGTGGAAAAAAAAAATTGACCTGGTTAAACATTAAGGGAGATAACTCACTTTCAAAAATTGATATGGTAAGGGGTTAAAAAACAATGTTGTTAATATAATGTGAATTTGGATAGGTATGTTGCTAAAGAATATGGAAAATTTTAAGAAGAGATGTTGATATTTTTTATGCTAATCAAAAGTGAACAAAGGATTGATAGAACATGGCGACAGCTATGAACAAAAATATGATATTTACGGGCTAGAAAATATTATTTTTTACTCATTGCACCAATCCAACAACTGAGTGCATATAAGGTAAATCTTAAATTTAAAAGTAATTTTATTCAAAATATTTAGTCTAAAACTTTAATTAAATTGAAAATCAAAATATAGAAGAATTACTTTAAAGTTTAGTGACTGGGAGGCAGATGTGGTGCAGTTATGTAAACATTCTAAAGTAAACACTTACTTAAAATTAATTTCTTAGCTTAGTTGATAGCTTGAAAATTATATATATATATATATATATACGAGAGAGAGATACTTGTGCGTGTTGTAACCCATCACACCCATAGAAGCACCACATTTACTGCAGTCATGATAGATAGACAAATATGAAGAGACTGAGATAGACAGATATGAAGCTACTGAGATAGATAGATATGAAGCGATAGATGAAAGAAAATTTATACTAAATGTTCCTAATTTAGATAATATAAATTATTTAACTTTATAGATCTTATAATTGCAAAAAGTGCACTGACTATGCAGCATGTATATGGTAATTGTCTGTATCTTCCTTTAACTCCCCTGTGAAGAATTGGGCCACAAATTCACCACTGTGTTGCTGCTGTGGTTTCAAAGGAAGTTGCTAGTCCCTTAACCAACCATGTTTTGATTCAGTTTTCCTTCTCCTAGACTGTTTGCCAATCAAGGCTACATAGCTTAATCTGCCTTACTGTTTAGCCCATAGCTGGCAGGAGAAATATATTCATACATTTTCCAAATGTATTTGTACAAAACTGAATGTAACAAATTCAGCCTCTGCATGCTGTTTTTACTTTCTTCACTAGTAACCTCTATTGCTCATATAACAATATAAAAATATTTAATATTTATGTGTGTTTATATTTGTAACTTTTTCTCAAGTTACCAGTGTCCAGCACCAGCAGATAGAGAGAGAGGGGAATTAACAATTTCTATCTCCATCAGGGTCATAGAGGCACCACATTAACTGTAGCCATAGCAGCAGTAGTGTGTCTAGCACAAGGTAGTCTGACAGAGCCCAACCCTCTTCAGGCTGCTTTTCTGATTGAGTTTTCCCTAATTAATCAATAGCTGAAGGAAAATGAATTCTTTATCTTTTCCAAGAGCATTAGAGAAAAGCGAATAAAGAATCTAGCAGAAATTGAACTCGGCATACCTAATTCACTTTCAGTACCAACATCCACTACTCCATCTGCACCTCCTAAATACATATTTAGAATTCATAATTATGCAACAGTAAGTACAATGTTGTTTATTTAGTTTAATATTCAGAAAATATTGAGCATAAAGAAGAAAATTAAGGGAATCACTAGAATTATCAATCATTACGTACTGATTGAAGTAAGTAACCTTAATATTTTTATTCTTCTAAGGCTTTTTTTTTCTTTTTATATATTATGATTTTCTTGTAAGATAATATAAAGTCATTCATCATCTAGTGGACCAAGAATTTTCACAGATCCTGATGAACAGGTATTCTCTCAGGGGACAATATTGAGCACCTGCTGGGACTTAAACTCAACCTAAATTTCAATTGCTAAAAATGGTCAGTTCCCTTGTACCACTCTAGGAAATAACTTTTGCTATTCTCTACCTTTACAAGAGCCAGATAAAGCCAAAAATGAAGTATCAGTAGGTACTGCCCAGCCTTCACTTTGAAGTCTTAATGGAGTCCAAAAGCATTTCTGCATCCTTGTGAATGACAAATTATTTTCCACCCTACAACTCCTTTCCCACAGACAAAATGTTACAGGCCTCTCGTTGCACTATTACTATTTCCATGGAAAGTGTTCAGATGAACTGCATTCCTTAGTTCCATCAGTTCCTACCCTTGATGGCTAGGACCTACCCTGCCATGCACATTGGAGCAAGCAACCTTCATTCCTTTTGGATTCCATAAGTGAGATGTAAGTTCCACTTGAGCAGCTTTTTTCCATAAATTGCTGCTTTGTGGAACTAAGTCCCAAGAGGATGCTTCCTCAGTCACTACAGACTTAACCTGTTCAAGTCAACTGTTACCTTCCCCACATATCCTCATAGACTTTGAGTGGCTCTTGGGCCTTGTACAGGGTAAAAATCATTGTAAAAAAAAAATTATATGTTCATACATATCATAACATTTTTAATACTAAAATGACTATAATTGAGACTAAAACACTTGCTCTCTACATAACCAATGTTTTCTTTTATATAACAGGCAACTAATTTGACAATTTTATTTAGCTATAAGGTCATAAATTTATAGCAATATTTTAGTAATTTTGCTCTTGTATTGAGTATACTGAGTTATATTTTCTGCATAATTAACCAAGAATTTTTATCTGTACAATTAACATTATTGCTGCATATTAAAATAAATCTGTTTTTTAAGTCAGTAAAAATAAAAATATACCACCAAATTAGCAAAAAACAAAGAAATAAAATTCAATATAGTAACAACTTGATTTCTCTTATTTACTAATGAGATATTTCGTTGTTAAAGTAACACAAGACATGTTTGAATATCAACATTGCGTTTCCTGTTACTACAACAACAGAATATCTCATTAATTAGCAAATGACCTTTGCTAAAGTGGTATTTAGAATCAAAATTCAACTTTTAGTTATTAGGTTGGTGCAAAAATAATGACGTAATAATGTCGTTTTTTGACGTATTTTTTAACATCAAAAAACGACATTATTATGTCATTATTTTTGCACCAACCTAATACTTGCCTACTATTTCATCTTTGTCTTACCTCTGTTTTATTTATGTAATGTGATTGCTTATATGTTTTTAGAAGTTTTGTTGATCCTATTTTACTGTCCACTCTTGCTGATCCATTCAGATTTCATCACAGTGATCACAAAACCCTCCCCAATCTTTCAACATATACTATATTTGATGGCATATGAGATTGCAACTCCTATCTCCATTAACATTTAGTATTACAGTCTCATGGAGGTTTGGTACAAGTACTGGTAATCTATGGTACCTGAGTAATTCTTAGCTTAACAGATACCTCAACAACTTATATAAAACATGGGAGGTATTTTTAAAAAAAGAAAGGGGTTTTATGAGCTGTCAAATACAGTAATACATTTTTAGATATCCATGTACATTTTGCTTTTGTACCTGTTATTAGTCATTGTTAGTTATTAGTCATTATTAATTAGTCATTATTTATTTATAAAATGTTTGATGACTGTATTGATGATATGTTATAAACTATTGAACTTTTTTTGTTACTAAAACATTTCAGCCAATCTATTGTCCAATCTCCTTCAGGTATACAATAGAAAGATATTAGGAAAAGTTTCTTTTATCTCACCTGTCACATGAGCAAGAAAATCATAGCAAACAAAAGAAACGGTATAACTGATTTCCATACACAACACTTGGAATGATTATGACTCATCTCAAAATTGCAGAAGGAATCTGCTTTCCCTTTTTATTATTATTATTTACTCACTTAATTAACACTTTCCAGATGTACCAGCAAGATAAGCCTGGACAAATGTGTGTTTGTTTACAACAGAATTTAATGATACCCATTGGTTATATAGGGTCATATGCTATTGAATCAATCCAAGCAACATGGTGTAGTAGTAGTGTACTTTGAAATTAGAAATTTATATTATGATTTTTAGCCAGATAATCAAATTTAGATACCATGACAACCAAAAATTGGGTTATGAATGCCCAGATGACCTTGTAGGGCATTCTTGTCTCTGACAACTAGTTTAAAGAAGGGAAATAGAGAAATTGAATTCTGATGATGATTTAAAACTTTGACAACAGTGGCAGTAAGATAAGTTCATAGATTTAAAATATATTTTGTATTTTTTGTTAATTTTATTCTCTTTAGTTTCCATGGAAACAACCAAAACCAGAGATGGGTTAAAAACACTATATAGTTTAAGCATAATCCTACTACAGTATATGTAATATGGAGGAATTAACTTGTGTTAAAAGCTAACAACATGAATTTAAAGAAGGCTGGCAAACAGAGCAGATGAAAGATTGTAATAATAGCAACAAAGATGAAGACATTAATCTGAATGTAAATAATGAAAATTATTCATTCAATAAATGTAAGCAGAAGTTAAATTTAAGTTAAAAGTTAGCCTTTAATATTCTGGAGGTGATTTTGTTTGTAAAGAAAAATTTGATCATGTCACTGCAAGTGACTCAGATGAATGAATATTAGTGTTTGAATTTTGCAGTTGTATTCTCATATCCTGCTATGGCAACAGAAATTAAATATTGCAGTAGAGGAACCTTGAGAAACAGTACAGTAGAAAGGAAAGTAGTGAATAATGCAGAGTGTTAAAGGTTAGAATTTAAAATTAGCTTCAATTGTATAATAACTTAATTCCTTCAAAGAATAGACATAAAATACTAAAAAAAAATTAAATTTATTAAAATTTTTCAACGTGATCAATTCTGCTTTAATTTGCAATATGGTTCCATTGATAAACTAACTACGATTGAAATGAGCCATTCAGAAGATGAAAATCTTTTTCTACTTCTCATATAATCATAAAAGCTTATAAATAAATGAGAAGTATTTTTCTAATTCAATAAAATCTTTAAATTCTCATTGAAATGTTTAGCCATTGAAAAAAGGTACAAGCTAGGGTGTTTTATACCATTATTATGTTCACTGAAACATTGAATAGATAAATAGATATCAAATAAGTTTGATCTGAAACAACATTAAAAATATACTATATCAAATAAATTGTATGCATAGATTACATATAGATATTCAATTGACCACTTTTTTTATTAGATTTGTTAAGCAACAATTAACAGGGATTATGGTATTATCTATGTCTTTATAGCTATACTCATTTTTATCAACATCAGCTGAACTATGATGGAAATACTTTATCACAATTTGCCTCATAAATGGTTATGAGGATAATGTTACAAAAATGCTGCAGCTAATGATGATAATATATTCATGACCATACCTAAAATGCTTTGTAAGGTGATGAAAACACATTGAAATAAAAGTAAATCATTTAGTTCTTTACTATTAAGCTAAAGAACTTTTCATTGAAACTGATTTATTGTTGAGGGCCTATATGTGTTTTTGCTTCAGAAGCTAATAAATGAAAAAAAATGAATAACATCAATAAAAGATTAAATTGAAATCTAATTATCTTTTACTTGAGAGACTTTCTCTATGTAGATGACTATAATAGATTATTTTATGCAATGATGGCCAATATGGAACTAGAGTAAAACTCAGTAAAAGATACTTTGATATTTATTAAGCTTCACTTGAGAGTAAATAAAAATGGGATACAAAATATGAAGATTGTATTGCATCAATCTAACGAGTTTAGTATTTAGAGTCCAGCCTGTGATTATGAGCGGCTTCAACTCCAAACACTGTTGCCAGTAGGAAATAAATATCTATGTCAATCATAAAACAGGTGATGATAAATATTTAACCAACTTTAGATTACTTCCTCATAAAGCCTACCTTGACACTGACATAGCTGTTTCTCTTCTACTGGTTCCAGAACTGCTTAAGTTTGGGTGATAAGAAAAGTTGAATGTTAATTTTCAAAGGATTAGCACAGAACAATTTCCCTAAGCAATATCTGATATTTCTGAACTAAGGTAAGTTTAATGAATGTCAGTATCAGCTTAGTTATTCCTTCACTTATATAAAATGCTACTCCACAAAAGTTTGGTGAATTTGACTAGCATGCAAGTCAAATATACTAAATTTTATTACACTTGTGATATGCATGGAGGAGATAATGGTAACTAAGAGTGATGGTAAGTAACATTTTTTTTTTTTTTCACTCAAATTCCCTGAAATTGTGGGTGGCATCAAATATGTATATTCATTTAGATCAGATTACACATTTTTGTTGATTTTAATACATATTGGCCATGATTTTTTTACCATGCAAAGAACTAAGTTAAAGATGAAGAAAAATGAAATTCATATAAATATACAAATATTTAAAAAACAAGGATTGCTTCAATTAAAAAGAAATTAATTTGTATCATTAGTGTTATGTTTACATAGAAATCAAAATTAAAACTGTTATAGCTACCTAAATTGAAAGCAAGTCTCAATAGTAATCATCAAAGAAATTCTTCATCTGTATTGCTTTATGAAACTTAGACTAAAATATAACAACTATTCTCCTACCAAATATGTAGCAGTAAAAGCAACAAAAACATGGAATGTACTGCAAATATTAATGTATAATGATGTAATAACAAACATATGGAAACAACATGTTGATTTCTTACTTTTAAACGATTATACTCTATGAGTATCCAAAAATCAGTCCATTTTAGTAACTATAGTACTAAACAAGTGTAGAGTCAAGAAACAACCTTAATTCATTGGAACAACTTTCTTATCTTTATTGAGTTTATCAAAAGTTTTTTTTCTACTGCCATATCCTCTTATAATTAAAAACAAAATGAAAAAAAAAAACAAATTATTCCAATGTTGTCAATGAATGTATTAATAATATCTATTTCTCAGAACTATGGACAAGTTAATATTTACTATGAATAGCCAAACCAATTTTAGTTAAGTATAGTCTGAAACAAATCTCAGGTCTAACAATGATATATATTGATATATTGGAATTGCTTATCCGTGTTGACTTTATCACATGGTTTTGGTGACCATAACCTCTGGTAATCATCTAGTTGTCAAAATCTTGTAAATAATTAAGCAAAGATGAAGGCATTATTCCAGTGTAAAATTTCCATTTCTCAGACACTTGGATGAAAAATTTAACTATTTCAATCTTTCACTGTAATATATCTATGATGATCCCAAATCAATTTTAGTTAACAATAGTCATAAACAAATTACCACTTTGACTTAAATTTGAACTGCTTTGAACTACAAGTTTTTGGCTGCTGTATCATCTACATGCCAAAATCTTGTGAAGCAAATTTGTGAAAATTATTCCAATATCATCAATATATGTTTTAATAATATCCATTTCTCAGACATTTAGACAAATTTCTGGGATAAGTAGTTAGTTACTCTTATTTACACATAGACCATTGTCCCCATCTTTGTTATCATTATCAAAATAACTGAAGGTTATCCAGATTTGACAATCACCTGATGAAGGCCAGAGGGCATAACTGCTGAAACATTAAGCTAACAAACAAAAACAAAGATAGAGATATTAGTTCACCTGTAAATAATGTATGTCTTGATAAATGTTAACTATTTCATATTTTTCTATTTAATATTTTAAAAGAGGAAGATCCAAAACCAATTTTACTTAACAATGTATCTCAAGTATATTAATGGCTTCTATTGATATCTTTCTCATTTTTGTTGACTTTATGGCAAGATTTTGGCTACTGTGTCTTCTTCTATTTATAAAATTGCCAAAACTTTGTGGAAAACTAAGCAGAAATGAGGAAATTATTTGAATATCATCAATGTATATATTTGAAATATCTATTGCCCAGTCATTTAGAAAGTTGTCTATTTATTTGTTTCAAACTAATATTCACTATGAACATCCAGACCAATTTTAGGTAACTATAGTCATATACAAATTTCAATATGACTAATATTGATATAATGGAATCATTTGACACAACGTTTTTCTCTGGTATACACCAAGTTACCAAAACTTTGTGCATAATTAAACCAAGATGGGGAAATTATTCCAATATTATCAATATATACATTTATAATATCTATTTCATTTGGACAAAAAGTTACTCATTTCAATCTTTCAGTTTCAATATTCTGTTTGAACATCCAAAATCAATCTTAATTAACATTCATAAGTTTCAGGTCTATCAATTACTTATATTGGTATCTCTTTTTTATCTTTGTTGACTTTATGACAAGGTTTTGGCTACTTTATCGTCTCATATATATCTAAATTTCAAAGTCTTGTAGAAAAATATGCCGTGATGAGGAAATTGTTCAAACTTTATCAGTGTATGTATTTAAGATATATTTCTTATATATTTGAACAAAGATTATTCAGTAGTTTGCTTGAAACTAATATTCTCTAAAAACATCAAAAACAAATTTTAGTTAAGTATAATCATGAATTAATCTCCGATCCTGCAAACACCTATATTTTTTATGGTGCAATCTCATTCTTGTCTTTCAAAACTTTATTTTCATCACCTGTGTCCTCTTGTCTACATTTAGTTACCAAAATCTTGTCAAGAAGTCAGGGATGTTCTATATGAAAGCTTCCAATATTTTGGAGAAATTATACTATAGTTTACTTTTTATTCATATCTGTATCATTCAAGATATTTCAAATTGCAAAATTTCAGGTCATAAATTCTTGTAGTTTCCAAAATTTGAACAATCTCATTTTTTAGCACTTTTCCAGTTTCTGTTAAAAATCCGCCATTATGGATTTTAACTTTCTTTGAAAATTTCTGTTCTGGTGCTCCATTCTCTAAAATTTCACACCTGACCAATATTGGGGGTATAGAATCCAGAAATCCACATTAGAAAGCCTACAATTGCATAGAAAATTGTTAACATTTTTATTTATATTCCAAACCAGCAAAATGATAAATGATAACCCCAAAATAGGGTGTGCACTGCAGTGATAATGCATCTTTCTTGCACATGTAAAGTGATGCCTAAAGTTACTAAAGAAAATGAAAAAAAATGTTCTTGCTTTATTTATATTTGACAAAGTCACAAAAATCAAATTGATGTACTAATATATAACCATTCATAAGTACTTACTTTATTCAACTAACTGATATAATTGGGCATTGCCAAGTCTTTGGAAAATAATAGTTTCAATGTTGTTCCAGGGCATGAATTCTGTTATAATTGTATGTTCACTTGAAAAACCTGTTTGAATCACCTGAAGAAACTGCTGATGGTGACTATATTCATGAAGAAAACATGGATATTTCAAAAGAACTGATCACTTCTACACAAGATGGTTTTTCATATATAGCCTTCCATTTGCCAAACATAAACTGGAAAAAAACTCTTAATAAAAACTGAAGGAACTGAGGCTGAAGCTTATGGAGTGTATGTTACAGCATTACAATAACTTTGTCAAATCAACCCAAACATTAAGATAAACAAAAAGAATTGGGTATTTAGATCATTTACTGTTTCTGATGAAGGAAAAAATAAAATATTTAAAATTTAATGAAACAGTTCAAATCCTTACAAAGACTTCAGCATTTTGGTCAAGTGAGCTAGCTGCTTAGTTTTTTTTTTAGTTTTTTTATTATGTCTCTGAGTATTTAGTGTTCAAATTGGAGAAGGAAATAATGGACATGTCTTCTCAATAATTAAGAAAGAAATTATTTGAGGAGACCTGTTTACTGGTGGTTATTTTTTTTCCAGAATAGTGGGTACTCTAAACTCATGCCAGAGAAAAAAGTTTATATCATTGTAGAGACAGGCTGTACTAAAAGAGTTAGAAAAATGTTTGCTTCTCTGCAATTTACATGAGTTCTATACTGAATTCAAGAAAGGTGACTTAATTGTTGATGTTGGATTAACCAAATTTTTCAGCTTGCATCCAAAGTCGGTGTGTCAGTGTTGAATCTACTGGTACCCATTCAGTCTGTCTCACCACCAAAATGCCATCTTTTTGGTGAATGTGTCACATGGGATGTCACACCTGATGGCAAAAGTTGCTTGTAATCAGGAAAATGAGTGTATGACCCACAGATGCAGCCCCTGTACAGGGAAGAAATATTTAGTTCCCTTGTTAGACTCAATGCTCTCAAATTTGGATGATCTATTGAAGCATTGAAAAAATACAAACTGCTCAAAATTTATAACACAAAGTGTTTTAGTTGAGGAGTACAAAGAACTTTTTGTATTGCTTGAATGACTATACACTTGTATTGCTAAATGCCAGACAAAGTATCTCAAAAAATTAAAAGATAGCCTTCCTGATAATGAATGTATCATTCTTGGAGATTTCACAAAGAACTATCAATTTGTGATTCAGGATGAAATCTCAAAAAACATTAGTCAAAAAAAAAACTGTATTTTACATCCCATTGTAATATCAAAAATTACAACACCAATCAGTCTGTTTAGAACATGAAAGATGATTTGTGCATATCGTACAGTGGCACATATCTACCTTTAAAAAGTTACCAGGCATCACCAAAGTTCACAACTTTTCAGAGAGGTCTGGTGGCCAGTATAAGAATTATAACTTTCTGAACTACTATTTGCATCTGAAAAGCTGAATGAATTCTATTCATTACAGGACATGGGAAATCTCCCCATGATGGCATAAATGGCATTGTAACCCCCCACCCCAAAAAAAAATCAGTTACTAAAGCAAACTTGCAACTGACCCAAAAATTACCATATTCAGAGAGTTAAAGTCAAGTTTCAGTTTTGTTGTGAAAAATTTAAAGATATCACTTTTATCTTAATTGAAACAACTACAATGGTGACACTTTGACTAACTCTTGGTAAAAAATTCAATACAGTACCATCACCAGGAATAATAAGATTCCATCACTATGTTTCAATTTCTGAGTTATCAATTAGGGTAAAACATACAGATGAAGATCAGCAGCTGCAAATATTTAACCATTTGACTGGTACTAGTCATACATATTAATAGTATAAATGGCATAAAACCAATAGACATTGCTTGTATGCATGAACAGTCCTCATGGATTGGAATGGTAGCTGAAGGGGATTGCCAAAACAAGAATGTTTCTGTGAAGTTCACGCACTCACATGAACCATCAAATCAATTTGCATAGCCTTCAAGGTACAATATTTGCGGGGTACCATATTATAATCCAGATAACACTATCAACTGAACTAATACATATCTATGACATCAAAGAAGATTACAGTATTATTGTAACAACATATATCTAACCTTTGTCTTTCATAATAAATATTTTCCATTTAACGTTTACATTCAAATATATAAAAAGTAAGACACATTTATTTCATGTTACCTTTATATTCCTTAGTGCCATATCCAAAACTTAGATCTTGGCCATTCTTGTACACCCAATTTTTTGGTGGGTAGGGTCTTGATGGTATTCAGCCACTAAAATATTTTCAAATTGATTTTTGAGGCCTTTGCTAATAAAATCATTTTTTAACCAAGATTTTTTGGATTTCTTGCCTTTAAAATGGTCAGGTACAAATCTTCAAATCATTCAGATAAAATGCTTATGATTTTATGGCATCTTTATATTTTTTTGAGATGGCGGATTTTCAGTACATGCTTACGCTCCTGCCAAAATTTTAATTAACCATATCTTTTGAACCATTTGGTCTAAGAACCTGAAATTTTGGGAAATATAACTTCTGGGGTATAATTGTTAGAAAAAAATATGAAGACAAATTAATTTTGATGGCTTGGATGTTTTGACATGAAATTAACACTCAGCAATGATGAAATTATTCCAGTGACATCAATATACATTATAGGCCAAATATTTGGATTTCAAGGAATCACCTAAAAAGTGAAGGTTTCATGCCTTTTTCAAAACTAATTTATTAACTCACTTTGAGCCAATAGGACTTTCTCTTCCTGAAGGAATTTATCATATATTCAATAAAAATAAAAATAATCACAAATTTAACCCATTACTGAATAAAGTTTTCTTAACATTTTAATTCATTTTACCTAATCAAACTTGCTGGTTAATGGTAATTTTAAGGCTGGCATATTTTAAATTTTAGGTACCCACCCCTTCTCTAAAAAATTTGACACTATGCACTAATGGGTTAAATAGTCTCAGTATCTGAGCTTAGTAGGAGATAATTTAAGTTAAAGAAGGCATGAAACTTACTAATTATTAAATCCAGAGGATAGCCCCAAACATTTGGCTTAAAGTGTATACATTTCTAATATGGATTTCATTTGAACAAAAAATTATCCATTTCATTCTTTTAATTGAATATTCTTTCTATATACATCTAAAACCAATTCTTAACAATAGTCATAAATCTCAGGTCTGTAAATTACTTATATTGATATATTGGAATCTTCTTCTCATTTTTGTTGATTTGATCACAAGGTTTTGGCCAATATGTTCTCTCGTATACATCCAGTTGCCAAAACTTTGTGGAGAACTAAATAAAGACAAGGAAATTATTTGAATGTCATCACTATGTATACTTGAAATATCTATTTCTCAGACATTTAGGAAGTTGTCTGTTTGTCTCAAACTAATATTCACTATGAACATCCAAACTAATTTTTGGTAACTATACTTGTATACAAATTTTTGGTCCAGCAATGACATATTGATATACTGGAATGTATTTGTCACCTGTGTTGATATTAACACAAGGTTTTAGCCACTATGTCCTCTGGTATTTATCTAGTTTCCAAAACCTTGTCAAGAACTTGGCAGAGATGAGAAAATTATTACAGTGTAAAATATCTATTTCTCAGACATTTCGAGAAAATGTTATTCATTTAATTTTTTCAATCTAGAATTATCTGTGAATATTCAAAACCAATTTTAGGTAACTCTAATCTTAAACAATAACATTGATATATTGAAATTTCTTTCTCATCTTTGTTGACTTGTTTTAGCCAATGTGTCTTCTTATATTCATCAAGTTGTCAAAACCTTTTCCTTAATACAGCAAGTATGAGAGACTAATTAAGTTTAGTGTTATATTTAATCTATGTTTACTTGCATTTATTTACATTATTTGAACGGTTACCCTCATCTTCATTGCCATATTTACAATGTTTCAGCTGTTGAATGATCTGGCCTTCTTCAGGTGAGTGGAATTTTGAATTGAACCCGTTATTTTGTCTATTGGGGGTAGAGTATTCTAGTTCCACATGCCATGCCTCTTCCAGATGTCTCATTTATTTCCCTTTAACTCTTCGGCTTGGTATTGAAATCACAGCTATTTGGGTCTAGTCACTGGGCCCAGTGGATAAAAATGATGGTTAGATCCACTGACTGATTATGCCAATGAGGATGGGGATAACAGTTTGAATAATGTAAATAATACAAGTAATCATAATACCTCATCTCAGAGAGATAGACAGATATTAATCTGTTTTATATTTTAATACAAAATTTGTTTGGTTTAAAATAATATTTTCTGTGAACATTTCAAATCAATTCATTATAGTTATCAATAGTTTTAAATGCATCACAGTTTAATAAATGATTTAATTTCATTTATTGTTAGTACTTTGTTTCATTTTGATATTACTGCAAAGTTTTTACCATCATATATTCATACCAATACTAAACATTTTGATGAACATAACAAAGATGAAGAAGTTATCTGATTTTATCATTGTATACATTTTTAACTTCTGTTTCTCTATCAGTTCAACAAAAAGTTATCCATTTGTTTGTTTTAATCTTTTATTTTCTATATGACATCCAAAACCAATTCTTTGTAATTAACTATCGTTATAAACAAGTTTCAAATTCAAAAATCTACATTGATTTTTTTTGTAATAAATTTATTGTTTTGTTGGCTTTATTGTTTTTTTTTCCACAATTGTTATTTATCACCATGGAAAATATCTCATTAAAATGATTTTCTTGTATTTCCTTTTTTTTTACTTATCTTCTGAAACAAGAACCTGTATTAGGCTATATCTTAAGAAAATGAATGTTATTTTAGAAAGCTATCTTTTTAGCATAATAATACTTAATTATTGCTTTGAAATGACTTATTGTTTGATGTGTTTTTCATCCCCTTATAATGCATAGTAAACAAGCACTGACATAAACTTGAAATGTAATAGTCATGTAAAAATTGACTGAAGCAACAGCAATAAAAAAAAATTTCAGTTTTACTAGCTAACAATACAAATCTTAAATGCTCATTTGAAGATATAACAATTTTTAAAAGTTCTATTAAAAGTGTTTATATGAATTTTTGGTTTAGTGTGTGTGTTTTTTATGATCATTTGTATTGATTTTCATTGTGAAATAAAGTTTTTGCTAATTTCAATGGTAGAAACATAAGTTTGGGCAGCAATCCCTCTTTTATACATGTTTCATTAAAGATGACTGACAAGGTTAAGCTTTTTATTTTTCTCATGTTCACACAGGTGTTTTCTTTATATATATATATATATATATATATATATATATATATATAGGTAAGAGAGCATAATATATATATTTTTTTTTAAATCCACATAATCAAAGACATTTGCAATTTCTGTCTTCTTTTATATATATATATATATATATATATATATATATATATATATATATTATAGCTAATGGAAAATTATGGTTGCAGTCTCTTTAAGAAAATCTTTATTTAAATTGGTGTGAAGTAAATCTGAATTACTTGCAATACGGAGAATGTTGTACCAGTCACAGTTTGTATTTTTATTATCATTTTAGCATTTGTTAGTGATTATTATTAATCTTCTATTACTTTATATTACAACATTTTAAAGCATTTGTCATATATACGAAACATTTGTCAATATTGATATTAGTACTGTCTCTTAAATTATATATTTCTTAACTAATCAGCTACTAACTGTATATTTTAAGCAAGCCATGCAAATTTTATCTGTATAGAAAATAATTAGTAACTTCAAGATTTTTTTTTTTTTTATAAATGTAGTTACTTCAATTGCATTTTCTTTCATTTTAAAAGAGAGAATAATTTGCACATATATTTTATCAGTTACTGAAACAAGTAATATAATAATTATAATTAATTTTATTATTACTCATAAAATAATTTTCCTAAGTTTTACCATTTACAATAATGCAAAAGAATTATCTTTCATTTCTAAGAGCATTACACGCTCCTCAAATTCTGGAGCAGCTCCCCCTCCTTGCACCTTGTGAGAAAAAAGGAGCTCCTTTGGCCTAGTAATAGAGAGTGTGCTCCAAGAGTGTACTCCTTTCAGGGAGGGCTCCATAAAGCTCTGCTCTAACTATAAAACTGAAAATAGGTAATTTTTTAAAATATTATACATATTATTTTGGCTTTTTATTATTTTCTCATGTCAACTCCTAAATTCATGAAATATATTTGAAATAAGTAGCATTCTAATTAATCATTTATGTAATTAATATATATTTGAATATACATTTATGAATGTCATAATTTGAATGTTCGAAAATATAAAGTTGCTTTTTATGAATTAATTGAAATGTAAACCAAGTTAATTCAGATATTAATTTTTGATATTTCTAATATTTATCAGTTAATTTATAATTAAGTTGCTAATTTCAGTTTCAGAATATGTGAAAATACACAAGATGTAGCAAATATGGGACAATTAGTTTATTTATAAAAATCAAATTTGTAATTTGGTTCTAAGTTTCACTGTTTACTAAACTTCTATAGGACAAAAAGGTCTAAGTAACTCAGTATATTATTTACTTTATAGAATAGAGACTCAAAGAAAAACTAAGACAAGAATATGAATGAAATACCTCTTTATTTGTTAATTTTTCTTATAACTTTCTAATCTAAATTATTTCTCTGAAGAAGTTCATGTTGGAAAAACGAAATGAAACAATTTCTTTAAGACAATAACATTTAATTTTTATTTTCAACTATTCAACATGTAATTTTTTTTTTTTTTTTTCAAAAATTCCTCTTAGAAGTATTTTTATCTTTATTGAACTTTTCGTTCTTCATCTTCAGTGTCAATAAAATTCACGAAAATAACCGATTTTCTTCATTTCTGAGAGAACATTGTAAAATTGTTGTATTAATTAATTAATGTAGTGTACCATGTACAATGTTGTACATAAATGTCTTGGAACACTACTGTATATTTTTATATAATTTATTGCAAATCTACTGCATAAATAATTTTATATTTAATTGGTACTTTTTTGCTAGATCTTTTCTTTCAACCTGTTAAATCGAAATTTCCTTTTTCACCTTTAAACTAAAAAGTATTTTAATTTTTGTTAAAAAAAAAAAGAAAAAAAGTAAGGCTATACATTGATTTATAATTCCAATACAAGGCTGGAAATGTAGCACTCAGTGGGGACTGAACTCACTACAAAGTTGATTGGTTTTTGCTAGACTCGTTTTATGGTGCGGCAATCAAGATATGAGCTGAACTAGTTTTAGTCTGACACAAGGCTATAATTTACTTTTATGACAAAAATTGTTTGGTTATTGCTCCCTGCTAGGTACAGTACCTATGGCTACTTTTATTATTTATATAATGACGTTTTTTTTTTTTTTTTTTTTTTGACAGTGTTTTATTTTGTTTGTTTGATGTTCTTTGAATAATATAAAAAACTAAAAAGCAATGCTCTGTTCAGAATAAAATATCTGCAATTAATCCCAACATAAGTCTTTTTTTTATATAGATATTTTAAATATCATAAAATACCTCATAACAAAATTATTTTTATATAATTTTATTTTAATTACTAGCTATGTATAAAATAAAAAGTATTGAAATTCATTTTTTTTAATTTTTTTTTACAAGATTGCAATCAATAAGCCTAGTATTATTCTTAAAAAAATACCTTCTAAAAAGTAAAAAGTGTTACTGTTATATAACAAACAAAAATGACTTATGAACGCTTTTTTTAATTAATCGATAAAGAATGCTTTTTTTAAAAAAAATTATGTTGGACGCTTGCAGTGAACATTTTTTTTTTTTTATTTAAAAACAATAACTTTTTGGTAAGTTTTTGTAATACTTTGACTTGTAAAGATTTTATTTTATTTATTTACTTTTTGTTAAAAAAGAAAATTACATTATTAGTTCACGTGTTTCATTTACACGCTGACAATGTTACGACGTTCGTTAGAATTCCCGCCATCGGCTTTCGTTCACCATAGGATCATTGACTTGAGACGTGACGTGACTTTCTCACTTTTTATCTTTCTCTCTTAATTTTACTTCTTTTTTTTTTTTTGTTTTGTTTTCTCACGCTTTTTTCTTTTTCGAGACTACTCTTTCCCCACCTTTCTTCATTTCTTTCTCTTTCCCTCTCTCTCTTCATTTCCTTCTCAAATCTGTTCTTATTTTCTCGCTCTGCTTCTTTTTTTAATCTTTACTTTTACAACTGCCCACTCCACCCTACCTGTCACATCCCTAACACTATCTCCAACCCATGCTTCACTTTTTGTCTCTTGCTCCTCCAGGCTACCCCACTCACCACTACGTATTTTCGACACTCCTCCTAACCGAATAATATCGTAAAAAATCCCTTACCTTTCCTGCCATAATGTCTATATAACTCAACACTCTCTCTCTCTCTTTTTTTGTGAACCTTGTTCTTATTTTCTTATCATATGCGTCCATCTCTTTTCCTAATGCACATATTTTCCCGGGAAACACCACGTTACCTTTTGAATAGTAATTTTAAATTTTAGAAATCGTACTTTAATTTTTCTTGACCTACTTTTGTTTTTAAATTTTCACTTTAAAAGGTGACCTTTTCCCATCCGCACAGTTGCATCTAGGTCTCTAGCTTTTCAATTCATTCTTTTTTTATTATATTTATCTTCTGGTGTCTTAACTTTTTCTATATATGCCAACTGCTTTATTTTAGTTTTTAAATGTACTACCACCACCACAATTTCCTTTTCTTTTTATAAAACTTACTATTACGACTAATAATATTAATAATAATAGCAGCAGTAGTAGCGATAACAACACCAATAATAACTGACTTATTTGTTCGATAACTAGCCAACCGTGGAGATTTAGGAAAATGATTTTTATTCATTCATGTAGACACTTGATTTCACAATTACTTTGCTTGTTGCCTTCTTTTGTTTATTTTATTTTTATTTTTGTTGCTTTTCCTTAGCAAATACAACAACAAACAACAAAATCAGGACAATGACAACAGCAACCACGACCACAAAATAAAAAGCAAAAAAAGAGAAAGCTCAGAAAGAAAAAAGAAAAAAAAAACTTCATTGAAATAATCCTTCATTCATCTCGTCTATTCCATCGCGTGCGTGTATCTATGTTTGAGTTAAATGATATACTTTGTGTATACTTATCCTGACCCATCTGCACTGTGTATTTATGCGTGGTTTACGATCTTTTTCTTTTTTTTCTTTTCTTTGCTCTGCTTGTCCTACTCTATATTAACTTTGCTTGTCTTCTTTCCCTTCCCCCCTCCTTTCAGTCTGACTCATACCTTTAGCAGTCTGACTCATTTCTCCTTTTCTGGACTTTTCCCCTTACCTGGGATTATCTCAAGAGAGTTTTTATAGATTATTTATCTATTTATTTTTAAATCTTTCACTGATTCCTTTCTACAATTTGTACACTTTTTAAAAAGTGTTATTTTCTAAACTTTTTTAGTCCTTAGCTTCGCACATGCACACTTTTTCACACACACCATCTTTCTTTAACGACTTAATAATTTTTTAAAACCCTCTTTCGAAAATATTTACGTGTTTAGTTTTTATTTTTACATATATGTAGCACAACTCTCATATTTTAAAGCCTTACTTCTCAGTTTCAACTATAACATCTCAATTCACTCTAGCTAGCCTCTAAAAAGGGTATAAGTGACTCTCTGCTATATCAAATGACTGATTAGTATGCTTCAAAATTGGGATGTTTGTGCATTTTTCCAATACTCTTATTAAGTACATTTTGGAAGCATATAAAAAGGTACTAAATTCAAGTAATTTTTTTTTCGAGACCTCATAATTAAAAACTAAAAGCGATTTTCTTTCATTACTACTTAACAAAATTCTTTTGTTTTTTCTATCATGAAAAATTACTTCCTTTTTTTAAGAATGAAAAGAAAGATCTTTACATTTTGAGAATGTCTGAGTCTCTCTCTCTCTCTCTCTCTCTCT
>OZ010616.1:43694253-43701753 GCA_963932145.1 Acanthosepion lycidas | reverse complement strand
TGCCTTGCATACAAAGACATTTACCAAAATGAATGCAAATATGCAAATACTATCTCCTCAGATATAAATTTCAGAAAAGTTCCAAAATATTTTTTGCTAAATGAATTTATGCTATCCATTTATTTGAGCTGGGAATATATTGGCTATTCTGTATGCATGTAGGTATTTCTAATGTCCATCTTCACAAACAATATTATAATCATGAGAAATATGACTAAGAAAAAAACAAAAAACAAATTGATTATTTCATGCATCTTAAGTGGATTGACAAGAATCTGTGTTGACCAGCAAAAGATGGAATTGGTTTTATTTAATTATGAAAAACATTTGATAACGAAATTAGTATAAGCAAACAATTTCCTAGCAGTTAGAAAGTGTTAGACATTTAATTCAAATGTCTATATATTTATTACAAGTTTAATAAATTTAAGAAGACATTGAAATATTTAAGTCTAAGAAAGAAAGCGTTTTAACTAAGTAGAAAGAAAAAAAGAATGAAAATTCAGGTGAATAAAAGAAGAGAAATAATGAAAAAGAAGGAAAAATACAAAAGATAACAAACATGAAAAGAATTAAAATGTAAATGAAAAAGACTTTGGGTAAGTATGAATAAGTAAGTAATGAAATAATGAAAAATATATATTTTTAAATGGAAAGAAAACATTCTAAATTTTCAAAATTCATATTTTCTTTGCATGTAATTAATTGAATTGAAGGCTGGTAAGTTGTATAATCTGGGATTTATTAGAGAACCAAAAAATTAAGCTCTAATTTCAAGCAGTCAAGAATATTTACTGGAAATTTATATTTTATTTATTACCCTTAAAAACTATGTTTTAAAGAATTGCAAGAATTAGGTAAAAAAATCTTCATTAATTGTATTCTCATTTTTATTATTTTTTCAGCATTTACACTGATATATATATATCTTTCAATAATAAATTAATATGAAATAATCTATTTGTTTGTTTTTTGTTTGTTACAGTCATATTTCTCATGATTATAATATTGTTTGTGAAGATGGACATTAGAAATACCTACATGCATACAGAATAGCCAATATATTATCAGCTCAAATAAATGGATAGCGTAAATCTTTCAATAATCAATTAATAATTATTGAAAGATAAATACTGAAATATAAATATCTTACTATATAACATACAGGGCCATAGTAGTGTTTTGGGGGACTCAAAAAATTTTATAATTTACCCTTATGCTATCAAAGTCTGCCAACACAGTTAGCAACAAGAACATTTAAAATTTCCAGTACCTCCTTGCTTTGATAGTTTTTTTTTTCTTTGTATTTTTTTTCTTTCTTGTATTTTGTTGAAATAAAACCCTGTAAAAAATACAATTGGTAAAAATTTGGAGGGGATACAAGCACCACAAACCCCACTCCCACTGCTATGGGCATACATACCAAATGTATTTGTATATTATGTGTAACATTTAATGCTGCCAGTGCAAGGGAGATAACTATGAATGTCTCCTTTGCACTAGCAACACCAGGTGGCAGTGTTTTTGTTGAACAGAAACAAGAAAAATTCTAGGAAAGTTTTTGATATTTTATAATGAAAATTCGGCCACAAAATTACCAAGATATTGCTATCATTTTTTGACAATATATGAAAAATGATTTATAATTTTCTTTATATTATTATCAGCATTATCATCAATATACATTAATAATATCAATAGTAACAATGGATTAATCTTATATTTTATGCATAACATTTTTGCTAGTTTATGAACATGTAAAACTACCAAATTTTAACCTTATTTATATAAGGAGATGTTGACAAGTTCTTAACTGACCAAGCTCTTCCTCTCTATAAAATTCTGGTGTGTGGTCTTTGGTCATTTGTTCATATTTTGAGAAGTGGGTCACCTAATAGGAAATATAACTTGATAAATTTACTGAAACTAGAAAGGTACTGACAATCTTCTTTTTTAACTAAATTAGTGATACCATTTTTCCTTTGTTTCTCTTATTGCTAAATCACATATCTTACAAAAAGTAAATCTTTTGCTCAGGTAATTGTTATTATTTTTTGCTTTCGACCCCCCCTTCATATTCTATCAGGAATTCTTGCATTGATTTCTGATCACTATTTCTCCCTTCCTGATTTTTCAATATATTCCTATAGTAAATTAGCAATGCACTTACATTAAACATGTAATAACCCTATTCTTCCAGTAGTGATTGCAATAATTATTGACCACTAACGGTCGCTTACTTCCTGATTTCCAATGCATTTCCGAAGGAAAACAATACATTTATATTATAATAGGCTCATTCTACTAATAAAGCTTGCATTAATTCCTAATCACTAACAACTACTTTCTTTCTAGTTTTCTATTTATTTCTATAGTAAAATAACTTTCTTGTATAGATATACCCAGTTAAGTCAGATGTAGAGAGATCAAATTAAAAGTTCAACATTCCTTTTCATTAAAAAAATATATTTGCTGTCTCTTGAATTACTTTCAACCGTCTTCATATTTTTCTTCTTTATGTTCATAAAAACCCAATTAACATTTTACCTGAAAGTGACAATTAATTAATTCAACAATATAATTCTTCTTTTTTTTCATTACACCAACAGAATACCTATATCAGGAGAGTGAACAATCAAGATAATTTTTCAAGTAAAATTAATTTATCATGATTATGTTACTGCAATAACACAGGAGAAAAATATCAAATCAAATTGATTGAGGACTTGGCATAGAGAAAGTACAGAGGGTATGATATTAGTGGATGCTCTTCTATTTTAGTCTTGTGTCAGACTAGACTGAGATTAATAAATATTCAAGCTCCTACCATAGGGCAGTAGTTAGCAAAAAACTAGTTTTACAGATAATTGCTAGTATAGAAAGACTTCAATCCTCACATGTCTGTATTGTGCTTGTTCTTAGTTAAATAAATATCTATATACAATTCATTTGACTTGGTTAGCTCATATATAAATAACTCTTGATTCAACTATGCACTAAAATAATTACAGAATCAGATATACACATTCATTTAACACCTACAAATTCAACCAGTAAAGTTGTGTGTGTGTGTGTGTGTGTGTGTACTTACATGCATACATGCACACACACATTTTTAGGGCAGTGGATAAAAGTGTTGGCTGAATCCAGTGACTTGACCCAAAGAGTTGTGAGTTCAATACCTAGCTACCACTGAGGTAAACAAAAACTTGGAGAGTTAAGTTAAAGGGAGATAACTGATACTGAGACATCTGGAAGAGGCATGGCGCATGGAAATAGAACAATCTACCCTGATGGATGAAATAAAGGGCTCAGTTCGAAATTCAAATCACCTGAAGAAGACCAGAGTGTACAAAGGCCGAAACAACATGAATATAACAAAAGGATGAGCACAACAATGTAAATAGTGTAAATAATTACAATCAGAAATATAGACAGTTATTATCTACTTTTACTGGGAGAGAAGAAAAAAAAATTAATTAGTGAATAAAATTTCTGAGACGTTAGAAATATAGGGTTGAAGTAGATTTTAGAAGGAACTGGAAACTTAATCCTAAGCAGAAAACAAGGATTCATTAAACCTCTCCTCCTGATCAGACATACACACACGCATGTGAATAAAGACTAAAAAAAAACTGAAATTTTACACACACGCATATAAATAGGTATCCAGTATATTTCTGGAGGATAACATTTTTTTAAGGCAAGCAGGCGTTGTAATTAGAGTGCACAATATTAAGAAAATACGACATTAATAGAAAAAGTCAAATTTAACTTTGAACACGTGTGTGTGTGTGCGCGCGCGTGTGTGTGTGTGTGTGTATATATATATATATATATATATATATATATATATATATACTCACACAGATAAACGCCATTTCAGAATTACTATAATTTATGGCATGTATCCTCTCTGTTCAGTGCTATATGCCAATATTTTATACATGCATATGTTTATTATTAACCACAGGCAAAATCTAAGTATTGTTATTATGCATTTTTTTGTGTATACCTTCAGCTGTGTATTCTGATAGCAATCATATACATACATTAGCATGTATTTATTTATCCATATATATTTATGCGTATTGCATACACATTTAGGCCAGATTTACATACATTCCTTGGATCCTGGCATATGTTCTTTGCTACACAAACAAGAAAAGTTAACAAAAATTTGAAAAATAAAAAAATCCCCTATCTACAATCTTTAATCAAACTTAGTGTGTTTGTTGGTAAAAATACATGTGTATTTTTATAATCATTTGTACAGTGCACATATATTATAGAGATTAAAACTTAAAAGCAAAAAAACATTTCTAGTAAGATTTGGATTTGCATCATATTTCCACTAGAAATTACTATTTCATGTAGAAACCTAGTAAAAGCAACATTGTTTATGTGTCGATTGTGTATGTTTCTAGACTATACACATGTGCACGTTACTTTCATACAAATTATATATATGAATGTTGTACATAGGTATCACATATCAAGATTTACTCAATGCAGTACATATGCACATGCATTTATGCAAATGCATAAAAAAGTTGAAAGCTTGGATCATATTTCAATCATGCACTTTTCTTCCAAAATGAACTTCAGACAATTTCTGATGGAATTTCTGTGTGTGTGTGTGTGTGTGAAGGATTATTCGTAACTTGTAAAAGTTGATCATTAAAAATTAAAATGCAAGTCGTTTTTAGTATTAAAGAACATTTGCTGCCTAAATACACAGAATAATATCGCTATATGTATATACAAACTTGTATAAATACAAAAACTTTTGCGACTACAGTCACTGTGTATGTGTATGCATACTTTTTTTTTTTTTTACTATCATTATTAAAAAAATGCTTTCTTAAGCTTTCCTTTACAAGTTCCATAACCCCACCCCATCTAGTCTGTTGTTGCAATGAAAAGGTTATAAAGCATAGATAACAGACAGACTGACTGACTGACAAGCTGGTGAACAGAAGCAGCAGCAGGGAAAGGCAAATGTTGTGTGTAAGGTACTAAAAGCGGCATCAGTATCAGCAGCAGCAGCAGCAGCTATTCCGAACAGGAAGTTAGGCTATTCTACATTGCTAATTCTGTTTGATTTATCCATACAAGAAGGAAGTGAGAATGGGAGATAAGGTGGGGAAGGGCTGGAGTGGAGTGGAGTGGAGTGGAGTGTCCTTCTGGGTGGAGGATGAGAAGAGGTGAGTGCCCCGGTGGGGTGGTTTGGAGCATGTAAAATGAAAAACCGGGAAGGGGTGGAACTAGAGCAGAGGTTTTTTAAAGTATATAGTTGGTTGGGAAGTGTTCCAGTGTGTGTGTGTGTGTGTGTGTGTGTGTAAGCGGACACACTTTATGAAATGGCCTGGGATTTTTTTAAAAAATGGGTTCAATGTGCGTTCTAATAACTAATAATCTCCAATGTTGTATGAACTATGAAGTAACTTTAGCAATTATGCTCCTTGCGTGCGTATGTTTTTGTGTATATGTTTTTAGTTTTACTCACTGTTTGTGTGACAGAAGTATATGTGCATCACTTTGTATAAGCATGCAGTTCTGTGTGCACGCGTGTGAATGTGACAATATAATTATGACCAAAGAGATTCGATCTTTGCGATAATTTTAAACTTTTTCAACCCATCTGCGTCTATAGACGTACGTGAACGCGCGTGCGCGCACGCACGCACACACACACATGTTGCTAATTTATCAGTTAACTGTAGAGATGCACGCTTAAAGTTAAACTGATAGATATGTAGGTAGGTAGATAGTTATGCAAGTAGATAGGTTGGTATGTGGGTAATCATGCAACTACAGGAGTAGATAGTCTAGCAAATAGATAGGTAAACATGTTTGTAGGTAAGCAGCAGAAAGGCAAAGTTATGGATAAAACTCTCACTGGAGGTATGCCTCTTATGTATTTGTGGTGGTGGTGGTTTTGGTGATGATGATGACAACAATGATGATGATATCAGATTCTGTGCCTTTTTTTTTTTTTTTTTTTTTTTTTAACTCCCACTTACAAAACCCTAAATATTTGTGAATGGTATAGAGAAGCAAAAAAAAAAATATTGGGGAAAACCATAATGTGCTATATAGTTATGCAGTTTCTTGCAGCAATATATTATTAATAAAATAAAATACTTAAAAATATGGAAAAAACTAGATAATTGTGTATAAATTTCTCATTGAGAAAGAAATATAAGATTATTTATGAAATTCATATTCTGCCTATTAAATAATTTTATTCAATTTGTCAAGTTTTAACACTTCAGTTCAAATTGCCTCCAGAATATCTATTTTTAGCAGTAGAAGAAACAATATCTAATGAATATGTAAATTTGATATTATTTCCAAACTAGTTTTTAATTTCACTTATACTTTCTTTCTTTCTTTTCTTTATCTTTCTGTGCACACATACTATATGCATTGGGAAGTAGTTTAAATCTTAAATTTAAATATACTTTGTATGTATGCATTCAATATCTAAAAATATCTATAAACCTTTTACTTAGTTTTAGCCTCTTCAACTTGAAAACACCAATAATTCTTATCGGGATTTCATGTTGTTGAATCTTCACAAGAGATGGTGCAGTACAGAAACATCCTTACTTTTCCTAATTCCATAAAAACATACAAGAATTGATATGTCTCTTTGGTATCCGTCTTAGAGTGATGTCTAACAAGCTTATTTCTAGTGTTTAGAATATTATTTTCACTGGGTACTCCATTGTCGTGACCTTGTGTCAAGCTATTAAGTTTAGTCAGTAACAAAAAGAGATTAGTCTCTTAATATACCAAAATAACTGGAGACTAATTCAACAGGAAGCAAATTGAAAGTACATAATAGTACATTTATTATTTCAAATTCATGTCTTTACCAAAATAACATTTTAATAACTAATGAAAATAATTGATACAGTTACATCACTTCCATGTTATCATTTTTTATCCATGATAGCATTTTTCTTTCTCAGTTGTTTTAAATATAGTGAACCCTCTTTTTTTAATAATTTTAAATGCAGACTTATTGAACAGTTTTTATTGGTCATTTTCAAGTCATAAAGTCACACCCAAAAATTGTCCTAAATATATTTTCTACTTTAACAACAACATTAAATTTTGATGTTAAAAAAAAGAAAAACAAGGAATGTTTGTTCACCACAAAATGTACATTTTTTTAATAACATTTATCCTTTCTATCTTTGCTATCAGTTTTATAAAGACAAAATGGATTAATAAAATATAAAGTTCATGATTTTTAATATTGGTGACAAAATGCAATTAGACAAATATTGTTTACAATTAAATTTTTATAGAACATATACAAGTAAAATCTAAAACCTTTAACAATTTTTCTTCTTTTGGATCTTTTATATTTATTTGCTGTTGATAATCAAATTCTATACAATATTTTTCATGCTTCATTGGAAATTCAACTCTTACCTTGTATACAGTTTTCATGTATGTAACTTTTTTCAAAAAAACATTTGGTAT
>OZ010616.1:43661753-43691753 GCA_963932145.1 Acanthosepion lycidas | reverse complement strand
ACTTATCTCAAAATTAAAACTTCCCAGTTAACTTAGTACAATATTGGAACTTTGTTTCTGAATAATAATTGTACTATTTAAAATAGTACAATTATTATTTAATAGCCAGCAGTTAAGAAAAGACAGTGACTATTTACTTATTCACCCCTCAACATTGTTAAAATGTAATCCATATATCCCACCTGATACAGCACAAGGCTCTAAATTGCATTTCTTTTTATCCTATTACCTCAGATTTAACTGCAGACACCAGGGCATACTCCTGACAAATCTTCTGGGAATATGCAGTCTGGAGGTTGGATTTCCAGTCACAAGGCCAAAATTGTTTTTTGAATTGTGATGTAATGCAATACCAACATATTAATATGAAAAGGATGCATGATGTTGGTAATTAGTTTAAGTAATTATGGAAAAGTAAAGGAAAACTAGAGGTTCAGATGGATTAATATCAGAAAACAAGTCAATATTCAGTATGTTCAATTTCTAATGATACAATTGGTAAAGGTATAGCATAAACTTGTCTCTACAAATATTTCTACCAGCTACAGATTGGGCTGTCTAGTCTTGGTTGGCAACCAGTCTAGAAGGAAGCCAACTCTGGATTCTAAACTTTTCTTGGGAAAAGCATCAATCCATCTCTTCTATAAATAACAGGGCAGACTAGTCTTGGTTGGCAACCAGTCTAGGAGGAAGGCAACTCTGGATTCTAAACTTTTCTTGGGAAAAGCATCAATCCATCTCTTCTATAAATTACAGGGCAGACTAGTCTTGGTTGGCAACCAGTCTAGGAGGAAGCCAACTCTGGATTCTAAACTTTTCTTGGGAAAAGCATCAATCCATCTCTTCTATAAATAACAGGGCAGACTAGACTTGGTTGGCAACCAGTCTAGGAGGAAGCCAACTCTGGATTCTAAACTTTTATTGGGAAAAGCATCAATCCATTTCTTCTATAAATAACAGGGCAGACTAGTCTTGGTTGGCAACCAGTCTAGGAGGAAGGCAACTCTGGATTCTAAACTTTTCTTGGGAAAAGCATCAATCCATATCTTCTATAAATAACAGGGAAAACTAGTCTTGGTTGGCAACCAGTCTAGGAGGAAGCCAACTCTGGATTCTAAACTTTTCTTGGGAAAAGCATCAATCCATCTCTTCTATAAATAACAGGGTAGACTAGTCTTGGTTGGCAACCAGTCTAGAAGGAAGGCAACTCTGGATTCTAAACTTTTCTTGTGAAAAGCATCAATCCATCTCTTCTATAAATATCAGGGCAGACTAGTATTGGTTGGCAACCAGTCTATAAAAAGACATGGAAATGGAGAAACCTCTCTACTATCCTTCTAAAGGACAAATATTAAAGCAAAAGGAAACTAGAGTGTGCTGATTGCTTGAATTCTAAAGGAATATAGCATTTAAAATGAGAGAAAGGAATACTACAGGAATTTTGTTTATTTGAAATTAAAACATGAATCTTATCATTATCATTACTTTTAGTTATGCACTGTTTCATAAAACATGACTACAAAAGTGAAAACTTTTAACAATTTTTTAGTTTTTATTATGAATATTTTATACTTATTTACTGTTAAATCAAATTTTACACCATGTTTTTCATGTTCTTGGAAATTCAACCCTTTTCTTGTATACAATTTTCATATTACATTTAACATTTTTTATAATATATTTTTGTTACAAATGATTGGTGCATAGCAAGTTCTCTTTCTCTATGAGAAGCCAACATAATGTACAGAGTGGTCTGGAAGTTTTGTTACCCCTACTTATTATTAGGTTGGTGAAAAAATAATGACGTAATAATGTCGTTTTTTTGACGTTAAAAAATAGGTCAAAAAACGACATTGTTACGTCATTATTTTTGCACCAACCTAATATATTAGGTTGGTGCAAAAATAATGACGGTTTCTCATATATGTTACTATGTGAGAAAACGACATTATTTTTGCACCAACCTAATATTATGTGACCAGACTTTCGGACCACCCTGTACATTTGGTTTATTTTCTAAATATTCAGTAGTTAAGGGAGATAACTCATTCTCCATTTAGAACTCTCTAAACACTATTTTATGAATGTCAATTAGTCATAATTAATATTTTATACACTATAATTTTTGTGTATTCAATTATAATTTTTTAAATAGGAATTTATATTTATCCCATAAAATTTAGTCTTGAATATCTTATCATCTCAGGTGTGTAAAAACATGCCCTAATATTATTGTTGTCTTTAAAGTGTATAATACACTTTAAGAGTGATAGTTTTTTTGTTTTTTATTTCAGAAATTCAGATAGAAAGAAAATAATTGTTAGAAATAAGCAGAAACAATATTCATCATTATATTTGTAAACATAAGATATTCATTTTATTTAGATGTCAGTATAATAAAAATAAGTAACTTTTAGTAATTTCTAAGACATCCTGTCTGAGATCTAATAAAAAAAATTGGTCAAGATTACTCTTAAAATGTATTTATCTTAGGAATCCACTCCCATTATCTCATAAAAATCATAAATAAAAGAATAATGAAAACACTAAAACTTATTTTCACAATAATAAATTACTAAAAATCATTTTAAGTTGAAAATATTAATTTAAAGACAATTTGATGCACATAGGTCCTTACTTTCCATACAAATAATTATTTTTATTTCATGGGTGACTTTCACTGAATTGCTCAGTTAATCTAGATTGTTCCCAAATTTATTACCAGGTTATAAAAATTGTTATTGTACAAAGAAATTACTTGCAAAATATCATGTAAAAAAACTGCCAAAATCAATTGCAGTAATAAAAACTTGTGCATCAAAAATTTCAGAATTGTGGGTCCGGGTGTGGCTCTGAATGTTTTTAATTTGATCACACAGTCACCCTGATTCTAAAATGGTATGATATGCTGGTCTAAAGCCTCTAGGAGTAAAGTTGAAAAAGAGACACACTGAGAGTCACATTTATTATATAGATATCTGAATAATTTTATTTCAGCCTTTAACTTTAATGCTTAAACTAACCTAAAGTCAGTATCTGAATTTTGTTAGATGAGATGTTTTAATCATTGCAAATAGTTATTCATTTAATTTTTTTTTTTTTTTTTTTTTTTTTTTGCTAAACAATATTTCTGCTGTGTACTTTCAGACCTTTGTCAGGTACATGTTGGCAAATCATTCTGAGGGAACATTCACATCCCTTCTCATATACATCATTCAGTTTTTACACCTCTGATTTTTGGGACTACTTTCTTTTAACTGCTGTACTTACCTCATGTCCTCCCATTGAGCTTTACATGCACTCCATGTCTCAGGTTATACCTGCTGAACCTCAATTTCATTACCTGTTCTCTCCTGATTAATGGCTTCTACATAATACTAATGTCAATATTCAGTTTCTTTACTGAGTCATTTAAGCTTACTATGTAAAGTGTCTTTCAGTCATGCCCCCACCCCCACCCCCAAAAAATGGGAGCATATGTGAAATAATGCAATGAAAACTCAAGGTCAGCACCTAAGTTAAGCAAAAACAGCCCTAAAAATACAGCAATGCAAAAATTGGTTATGACATGCATGCTCCTTTTGAATAAGATTCAACCTAATTCCAGAGTACAACAGACACACAAGGAAGGATGGAGGATATACAGCCAGAATACTGCTGAAAAAAAAAATAATAAAAAAAGATGAGGAAATTAGTTAGGACACTGAAGTAGGGTGAAATCAGAAAGAATCTGCTTTGGAGAAGAGACTTGGGCTAACATTTCATATCTCAGGAAATTAGGTCAGCTTAGAACATAGATGAAGAAAAGTATCCCAATATTATTAATCTTATAAGCATACTATGTATAATACAACCTACAAAAGTAATATAAAACCTTAAGAAATTTGATTTGGCACACTGAACAGGAGGAAGAGTGTATTAGATGAAATATAGTTTATCCAACAATAACCAGAAGAAGGCAAACAAAATTTGCTAAGACTTTAACAGATGGAGAACTAAATACACATGTTTTATTCAAAAGAATTTCTATAAAAGTACATAACCTTTCCAATTTTTACTTGTTTAAAATCTTTTTATACAGACTTGAAATATCTTCTTTATTCATGCTGGACCCCTTAAAAAGACTCTATTGCTATAGAGGATTTACACATGTTTAAATGACCTACAGATGCATAAATCAGCCTGTAATTTGAAATATCTCTTCTTTCTGCTTTCGTTGATGCTTTTATAACTTATGAAACTTTTCAGTAATTGATGTTAATAAACAATATTGTCCTGTACAAATGTTTTGCATCCTTCCACAAGAATAGTCTTCAAATTTCCTACATAAAGCATTGTCAGTTATTATTCATTTTTTATTAGTAATTTTTTCATGTTCTGTAACTGTAAAGTTGTTACTAGCATAGATCAGAAATACTAATGGCATTTTCATTTCTTAACTATAATGTACTTTCACAATATTACAGTCTTCAAATAATAATAATAATAATAATAATAATTACCACCACCCTCACTTATGGTTTATTTATTCCCATTATATACTGCTTGATTAATGGTTGTAAATCAACAATCTAACAGTTGTAATGAAAAGCAACAGAAAATAAGTTGAAGACAATTAACAATCACAAATGAATAATAAATCCACATGAATATTCTAGCTAAATAAATTTTAATGGTTAGAGTTAATATCCAAATTAATTTAATCCTTTTATATTATCTAAAGACTATCAGGGCATCACTCTGCTAAAATGTTATTGATTTTAAACTCATGTTAACCTAAAACAAAGTTTCTTTCCTGTAAGGTCTTATGAGTAGTTAGTAGAATATGGTAGCTTTTATTTATTATAATCTAAGAATAAGACTAAAGTAGATCTTTATTGTCATGAATGAGTGAAGATTTGGTCAACATAAAATGTAAGCTTGTACTAAAAAATGAACTCAGGATTAAAGCAAACTATTATAGTGGAATATTTTAACAAATCCTCAAAACTCAATTCTTAGAATTTCTATTTAATAAGATCATTAGAATATTTTTGTGGCAAAACCTATAAAAATAAAGACTAGAATAATTCACTATTAAGAGAATTATTTTTTATCAAAATTCTAGATTCTTTCAACAAAAAATAAAAGAATTATAAAATTAAAAGAACAAAAGAATTACTTTCATAGAGACCCTATTTATAATTGCTAATAATTAATAAATTTGTTATATTTGAACTGTTTTTTGTACTACTTCTAAAAATAGATTATTTTTCAATTTAATAAAGAATCCCATGTAAGGAAATTCTTGTCTTTATGAAAACTTTAAAAAGTAAAGAATATCTTGGAAATTAGTTCTTCAAAAATGAAAAAAACTTTAAAAAAAATTTTTAGGTTTCTCTTTTTTTTTCTTTCTTTTTTTTTTTTTTTTTAATTTTCACTCTTTTCCTTCTTTCTTACAGAAACAACAGGGAGAGATGGCCAGTCCGTAAGCAGCTCGAATGGAACATATTTGAGAATTAACTCTTTCCATAAATTTAATGGATGATTCAACTGTGACCAGATCATCTGCATCTGGGCAACAGATGACCAATCAAAACAACAGTACATCCCCTTCTCGCTCTGGAGTGTCAGTGCTTGAACACTCGGACATACACCAGACAACAGCAAACCTCTCAAACCGGGAGCTTATCAGCTTAACTCATTTGAGACCAGGACCCCGGCCACAGAATGAATATGTGGATTCAACACTCTCCTCAAGCAAACTACCTCCATCATCGTCTTCATCAACTGTCACTGTTGTGAAGCCATTGCAGAGCAAAAAATTACAAGCAGAGAGCCATTTGTTGCAACCACACAGATTTTCAAATTCTTCTTTGAACACCGCAACTCATTCAAGCCCGACTTTAACGATCGGTAATGAGAATAGTAGAAGTGGCCCTGGTATTGCCGGTACCATCAATGTTAACACTGGTGCTATAACTGGAAATGGTGGTGGTGGCAGCAGCAGCAGCGGTGGTAGTGGTGGTGCCATCTCAGGTGTAAGACGGTCAAGAGGTACCATTAATCCTACTGTTATATCAAACCAGCCAATTTCAAATCAAACGTTGAAAAAGGTTACTACCAACGTAGCTGTAGATTTGGAGAGTCGAGTAGGAAGTGTACACAGAGATTCAGTTATCTGCAGCAAATGTGGGAAATGCAAATGTGGCGCTTGTCGAGAACCAAGGGAACTGCCTTCTTGGTGGTTCTGTGGAAAGAAATTTGAAATAAGTGCCAAGTCTGCTGTGAATATTTGTACATGTGTATGCTGTGTTAAGGGAGTGTTTTACCACTACTCAAAGGACTACCAGCAGGACTCTGTAGATGGAATGTGCTCTGATGAACCTTGTGCTGGCTGCGAAAGGCCCCAGTGCTTAAAACGTTGGGCTTGTATGGCACTTTTGTCCCTGTGTTTACCTTGTTTGTGCATTTACTGGCCTGCAAGGTGTGCCCTTGTCTGTTGTACTGCATGTTATAATGGTTGTAGTAGCAGGGGATGTCAATGTTCAAATAGTGAAAATAGAGCTGCTTCAACCTCGCAGACAAGACGACTAATTGAATCTGATGGGTCAAGCGCCTGAAAAAAAATAAAACATTTAAAAAGATGAAAGAAATTTTAAATCAACAACAGAAGAAAACTTACACAAAAAAAACAAAAAAAAAGAAAAGAAAACAGAATCAGCCATGAAATATTGGCAATTATCCATTGAGAGAAAGAGAGAAAGAAAGGAAGGAAGAAAGAAAAAGAGTGAGAGAGAGAAAAAGAGAAATACAGAAGAAGAAAAAATATTTGTTGTTTTATGTAATATTAAATAATTCTTTAATCCATAGGGCAGCCATTTTTGTATGTATGTGTATTTTTGCCTATACCTGGTTCCCTGCCTCACGATGCTAAGTTATAGAAAAGCATGATATTTCTTTTGAAGAGGCATTGCCTTAGATGATTTGTGTATTTATTTACACAAGCTTTTTTTACTTTCCTTTTCTTTTCTTTTTTTTTCTTTTTTTTTTTTAATTATTGTATTTCTTATTTTTAATTTTATTTTATTTTATTTTTGTCTCTTAAAACAAACTTGGGACAAAGTTTAAAACAATTGGCAAATCAGTTGGAACAAATTTTTTTTTGTATAATATTTTTATTGTTTTTTTTTTATTATTTAAAATATTCTTTATATTAATAATATTAATTTTGTATGTTATTTATCTCTTGGTTTATTATTATTTTTTATTATGAGAACAGAAGTGCTTTTTTATCAGTTACCAACTGCAGGACTACTGAAGAATTTTAGATTTGTAACATTTTTAATTAATGTAAAATAGACTTTGGGTTATTGATAATATTTTATGGATATTCATACAATATTTATAAAAAAAATTGAGAAAATGAAAGAAAGAGAGGAAAAGAATGAAAGAAAGAAAATGTTTTCTGCCTATTATAATAAACAGACAGCCAAATTGCATTAAGATAATTTTATTTGAATCAAACATTATTATTATTATTATTATTATTATTATTATTATTAATTTCAAATATTTTACCTTATTTATCTTTTGAAAATATTATCTTAATGTTCATAGATTTTTAAAATATTTCTTTTATTATTTTTCTTTATTAATGAAAATTATGACATTTGTCTCATAAACTTTTGATTTCTATTGTATTAATATCACTTATTTATTTTCAATGAATTTTTTTTTACCATTTGCCTGATTTGTTTGAATTTCAGTAATGAAATTATGTTATTTTTATTATTTTTCTTTTCTTAATTCTTTTCTTATTGCTTTTTCACTGTACTTTTGTTGTTATTATTAATGTTATCATAATTATTTATGCTATTCATTAAATATTTATGAATGAGACAGAAAAGAGTTATAAAGATGTTATCTTTGCTATTTGTAAACAGACATTTCATAGCAATCTCAGTTGAATGTTGAGAAAAATAATTTTACAAAAAATGAAAGAAAAAACAACAAAAAAGAATATTAAAATTCTAAATATTGCAGTTTTGTTTTTTTTTTTACAAAATAACAAACGAAATTTGAACAGCAAAAAAATTTCCTTTGAAATTTTTTTATTTTATTTTTTTTTTATTAAATGGCTGCTCAGTAGATTGAAGGTTGGCAGATATTAATGTATTATTTTGTTTCATCATATGTTATATATAAGTTTTATATATATATATATATATATATATATATATATATATATATATATATGTATATTATATTTTTCCTTTTATTTTTTTTATTTTTTTGTGTTTTCCTCACCAATGGTAATGTAAATTTATTGTTTGTTTTGTTTAATTTTTTTTTCACAGTATTCCAAATATACTTCTGCTAACTACCTCTAATTGTAATACACACTTGCTAATTTTTCTAATGGATTTTTCCTCAATTCATATACATCCTTTCACAATAATTTGTTACATTTTATCTTTCTATGGTACACATATCTATAAACATATTAGTCTATCCTAACAAATTTTCTTTTTAGTCACCGTACTTAAGTTCTTATCCCCCAACTCTTTCTCCATCTATCAATCTACCTATTTCTATTTGTATCCCCCCACCTCTTTCTCCATCTATCAATCTACCTATTTCTATTTGTATACCCCCACCTCTTTCTCCATCTATCAATCTACCTATTTCTATTTGTATCCCCACCACCTCTTTCTCCATCTATCAATATACCTATTTCTATTTGTATCCCCCCACCTCTTTCTCCATCTATCAATCTACCTATTTCTATTTGTATCCCCCCCACCTCTTTCTCCATCTATCAAACTACCTATTTCTATTTGTGTCCCCCCACCTCTTTCTCCATCTATCAATATACCTATTTCTATTTGTGTCCCCCCACCTCTTTCTCCATCTATCAATCTACCTATTTCTATTTGTATCCCCCCACCTCTTTCTCCATCTATCAATATACCTATTTCTATTGGCCTACACATTAATCTATCTTTTAGCTATACTATTGTCTTTATCTTTCTTTCATAATTGATATAAGTATATTTTCGAAGAAACACTGAAAAATCATTTACTTTTCATTCTTTATTATTAAATCTTTAAAAAAATATACACTTCCATACACTCAGTTTGAAAATGAAAGAATTAAAGAAATAATTTTATTTACTACAACTTTTTTATATTAAAAATATCAAGAATTTATTAGAATTTATATTCTTAAATTCATGAAAAAGAAATCATTGCCTTTATATTTCACAGAGTCAACTAGCAAATAACTTGACAATTTCTTAAGAGTATAATAACCAATTTAATTTTGAGAGTATTTTTATTCAGTTTCTCTCTTTCTTTCATACTTCAGATGCTGTGCAAGAATTATTTATGAGTTTATTTTGTCATAACTGACTACAATTCTTGAAGCAATTTAAATTACTACTTCAATTTTCCTAAAAAATATTCTTTGTTTCCTTTCTTTCTGTATTATCGTAACTATTTAGAATCTTTAATAATACAGTCACACATACACATAAAATATGTGTGTGTGTATGTGTGTGTGTGTTATAGGCTAATCTCTAGTACATTGGTTAGTAGAAAATATTGGGATTATTGATATGCAAACAAGAGTAAAATCACTAATGCTATTCTTATTATTAACATCATTTCTTGTGAATAGCCTTTTATTAAGTAATCTATTAAAATATGTTGACTATTTTATTAATTTAAATGTAATAGTGGACTTACTTTGTCTCCTTTTCTCTACAACTAAAACCTTAAGACATTATATATAAATACAGATTACTTGCAGACCACATTTATTTACATACACATATATAAGTATATTAAATATACATGCTGGTGGTTTGGTTCCTTCATATAAAGACATTAGAGATAGGGTCTTTTTTTTTTTTGTGGGCATTCTTTGCTATGAAATCAATGGGAATCAAAATCAAGCCCTATGATTTGGGGTTGAGGAGTCAGTAGGTGTGATTGACCACAAGCCCAGGGCAAAGAGAACTGATCAAATTTAAGACAGGTGTTTTTGTCTTGATCAAATCATTTCAGGTATTTATTAATCTCAATGTGAAGTGAGTACTAAATACTCTAATCAAGTGAGCATTAAAAAAAACATTGAAATTTTTGTATACTCAAATGACCTCTGTCCATAGTTAAAGGTCTGAGCCTGTAAAACTAATTCTTGGTTTATAAGTATTACAGATAGTCTTTGACTTATGATAGTGTTATGAACTTAAAAATATCATAAGTTCAAAAAATCATCAAGTTGAATATAATACACTTTAAATGTATTATGTAGAATTAAGGAAATTAACTTCTCATTCTTGAATATTTTCATTCTTAAAATAAGGTTAAAATAAACACTAAATTTCCACAATTGTACTAAATGAAAGAAATAAGTTCAAAGATTGAGTTACTTACAATTTATATAAAGACATAAACAAATCACTAATCACAGATGAAACACACATTTCAACATGACTATTAAACATCTCCCTTGATCATCCCTTTTTTCTCAAAAAGAAAAATGGATCCCTCTTCACAAAAATCTATTAAATAATTTTCATAAAATTAGTTTAAGAGGTGGATAAGAAGCTGATATATTTTTTCTGTTATATAGAAACAATTCTTTGCACTTTTATATCTATACTTGTACCAAAAAATAATTGGGAAATTTTAGTGCTAAAATTCAGTTGCATTTTAAAATTTTACTAAAATTAAAATTTGAAAAAACTGTTCAGATATATTTGTAATATAGTGATAAATTGAAATTTATTAAAAAAAAACTTCAGAATCTTAATGATTGTAAATTTGTTACATTAAAGTAATTATAAGTTGGGACTATCTTTATCTAGAAACTTAAGAACATTTTTTTATTACTTTTACTTAGTAAGTGTATTTCATTAATAAAAGAAATAAACCTTTTAGTTCAGCTTCTAATGATTCATTGAAAATTATTAAGACATGTCAAAAAAAGAAAAAATATTTTGGTGAATTTAATTGAAACCATATTAAATTTATATTATGTTTATATTGCAACAACAACTGTATTCATAAATTCCTTAATGATTTTATATTGATAATTTTTTTCTTTCTTATTCCTGTGACTATCTTATCTCCAAAAATGATACCTAATAAAAATGAGACAATATAGTATTGAGTCTTTATAAACAGTAAAATTAACTTTATTTTTATATAAGAGGAAATCTTTAGTTGTCCAAACTTCTTACAAAAATATCTTTGTTTTTAATTTCTAACTAGTTTTTCTCTCAATTTATTTGTCTTGTTTTTACACCTAGTAATAATAGTCTTAAGTTGTTTGCATTTCTTAGCTGAAGCATAGTCAGCTAGTTTTTATCTCATCTTATTTCTCTTGTTTTTATACCTAATAGTAATATGATTACCTGAATTTATTAAATAAAGTACTGTCAATTATTATTAAATTTTGATTAGGTTGTCTTTCATCTTCAACAATAATTGAGATGCACATTCAAATCTCATGAAATGCTTATTCCTTATCTCAAATTCAAGTTTCTTGCTAAGCAGTTATAGAACATAAAAGTAACTTGAGTGTTTCAAAAAGGATTCTGTTATGATAGTAACAAGACAGAAGTACAGCAAGAAGAGTATTCCTGCCTTCATACAGAGTATTAGTGAGCATAGTGGCACAAAGAGCAGCAAAATAGAACAGTATTTATTATTATTATTATTATTATTATTATTATCTAAACTGTTCAATTTCTTAATCAGACACTTGTAATTAAAGTTATCATAATTTAATTTCATTTGGCATTCCTTTATCTTACTTTGAAAAACTTGTATTGAATTTTGGGATTTTTATTCTAAATTAATGCTTATAATCATTTTTCTACACTCTCTGCATCATAAATGATAACGCACTTTTAATTATAGATATCTTACTAAAGTTTACTTCATGAATAGCTTTTTTCATTAAATATCTTAAAACAGAAAATGTAATTTAACTCCTTTTCTCTACAGGAATTCTTTTTGTTTCCTTAATGTTCTTTATTTAGGATTTCTGTTAATATTTGGTGGTAACAGTGAAATTTAGCTATAAAAGGACCACTTGTATCTTCATTTCTTTTCTTTTTTTTCTTTTTTTCTTTTTTTTTTTTTTTGAGTAATATATGATTATAGAAAATTAATGACACCTGTAATTGATTGAATCTCTGTCAAAGTTGGTTATGTAGGTAAGAGCTTTTAGCAGAGTGGTTTGCCTAAAAACTCATTCACACACTTTCTTTTTCATTAACCATTATGGCATACAAGTGACATGGCTTTATTGTCAGGATATCCAATAATGGCACAGATTTAGAGGAAAAATAGATTCAAGGGCATTACAATAAAATGAAAATTAGTAATATAACTTTGATTTGTCCAGGTTGTGTGTGCATGCGCGCGCGCATATATATATGTATGTATATAGTGGGATGGGGAATCATAAAGAATTCTTTTAATTTTATGTTTGTTTTTATTGGTCAGAGATGTGTTTCATTTTATGTATGTTTTAATTGTAGTGGACATTCTGTGCTTATTGAATTAAATGTCTTTTCATGGAATATATATGAATTCAATTGTATGTTCAATACTGTTTAGTTTATTTATGAGACCTAGTAATTTATTTTTGTATAGGTATATTAATAAGGTACTGAAGATATAGTGTAAGTATTTAGACTTTATGAATAAGATATATGGAAATAGGTTGGGTTCTAAGAACTCTAAAAGGAGGCAAGCTAATACACCATTGAAAGGAGAATCCATAGGGAGGCCCAAATTTTGCTTATACAAACTATTATACAAATTCAACAGATTTTATGAATGTGTTTATAAGTTGGAAAATGTTTATTTGAATTTTACAAGGTAGTGCCTTAGAAACAAAATCTTTATCTTTTTTTATATATTTATATACACTGTATGTGTGCAAAACATACATGGAATATCTTCATATCTTTTTACATTTGATATACTTTCAACACACACACAGTGTTTATCGAATGCAAACTGTTTGGAAAGTATTGAATGTATATCATGATTGATATATTATCATAATTGATTGATATATGATTTGCAATGCTAACTGACATTTTTTTTATCAATTAAAATATCTTTTACATTCATGACAAGTTAAATCAAAAATTTTACCCTTTGGTTTCAATGTTTGACTTCTCTCCTTATCTTTCCATATGTTCGCATATCTATTCTATATAAAAGAAAAAAGAAAACAAAATTTGCATACATTGCAAAATAGTATTCCTTTGCATTTTGCTTAATATGTTTTCAGTTAAAACAAGGAATCAATGAATATTCAAAATTAAACTGAAATTATAGAAGATTTGGGTAAGGTATAAAAATTTCCTTATCTAACTCTAGCTATCATCTGATTTAGATAAATTTTAGGCAAAGCTTATTTAGGACCAACACAAAACAAGAGAGTTCCTTCCAACAATATAACAATTTTTGTTGTGATATGAAATATGACTTCTGTGATGTTTAAAAGTATGAACAAATAGAAGCATTTCTGTATTTAAAAAAATTGACAGTGTACAAGTGAAATTGACAGAATCTTAAAATTATTTTGAATCAACAACAAAAAGAAATTTGTATAAGATTTTTTCTTTTATACTTGTACATAAATATAATATGTATATGTATGTTTTTCCTCGTTTTTGATCATATGCATGTAAACATGTTTACAGTTCTGTGTTAACTTTAAACTACATTTCCACTGTATCTTTCTGGCTGCACTTTTGTCCAAAGCAGTATCAAAAAATACATTTGGAAAGTAAGCTTCCCGGTTTTTAGTTTTGAGGAAAAAAAATTTTAAAAATCTTTTATAGGAATGCAAAAGTAATATATTCTTCAAATGATCAATACATGATCATAATTATTACTTTCTGTCAATCAAATTATAGACTCTGTGATGATTTTAGAAAAAATTGACATTTTGTTTTTGTTTTTTTATTTAATAAAATGGAAACAAAATCCTTTAATTTGTAGGACTCAACATCAAAACTGCTTCATTTCAAATTGTAATATCTAAATGATGTATTTTAGCATTATTTTTGCCATGTATCAGTACATATATATATGGGATCTATACATTTACATATATAAGAAAGTTAATGTATTGTTTTTGTTTCACAAGTAAATTCAATTGTATATTCAATGTTTTTTTAGTAACAAGATAGGTAATATTGTTTCTTGATGTAAATCAATAGAGCATCATTGATTGAGCAAAAATGCATTGATTTTTGAGGTAAAATATTTTAGAAGTAAAGTTCTAGACTTTACTTCTAAAATATTTTACCTTTTAAGAAAAGACAAATTAAAACTGATGAATACCAATAGGATCACCATTTAACAGTATTTAGCTTGTCTTTTATAATTTCCAGTAACTGGTCCCATTCAAAACATTTTATCCAAACAATCAATATATTTCCATTATGTGAATGATGCTTTATTAATATACACCAAGAAAAATATTACCTAATATTATAAATTAAACACAATTGAATATAGAATTGAATTTGCTTATGAAACAGAAACAAATAACACATTACATGATAACAAATTTACATATATGTAATTATAGTAATTCATAGTACATATATTAAAGAAATATGTGTGCAAAAGATATTCATCATAATGTACATGTTTTTATATATATATATATATATATGTGTGTGTGTGTGTGTGCATGTCAGCCTTTTTTCTTTCTTTTTTTTACATATAAACACTTGGGTAAAAAAATGTTTATACATAGTTATACATATTTATCTATACTTATGTATATACTCCTCTGTGTGTGTGCGTGTATATATATATATATATATGCACACACACATTATATATGTGTGTGTGTGTGTATATATATATATATATATACACACACACACACATCTATATATATATAATGTAAAAAACAAACTAAAGCTCAAAAGTTTGAGGGAACCCTAGTAATTTTTTAAATTGTGCCCCAAAGTAGATGTTTTGTACTTTAAATAACAAAAAATTTTACATGGTTAAAAAAAAAAAAAAAAGAATGAGACATGATTTTTTATGGCCGAAAAGTAAAAAAAAAAAGCAATCTATGATTAAATTTTGCTCTCATCAAAAATATCCTCCTTTAGCCTTGATTAATGCTCCACAATTTTTTGGCATTTGTTTTTCTCAACGTATAATTTTGGTAATAGATTTGATTCTTTTTTCAATGACCCTAAAAGCTCTTTTTCATTTTTTTTCACTCTTCTGTCAACTTCATCCCATGCTAACTCAGAGAATACCTTCAAACTTTTGAACTGTCATATATAATATATATATATATATATACACATACATACATCACATATATATATATATATCCACACACACATAATTCAATTAGCCTTTATTTCTTAATTTTTAATCCTATCTATAAGATTCATTGTGTAAATAATTTTAAATTTTCATATAATTCATTTCAAATTTGTAATTAAAATCAAATGTTATATTTCTTAAGAAAATTTCAGGGTTTTTTTTATACAGTGTCTGTAATATATACTCTCTCATATTTATAGACAGGTATTGGTCAGTGGGTGGGCAAAAAAAATATATTCTGTGGCAATCACTGAAATTGTGGCTTTGCCCAAGCATCTGACACAGTCACGCTGACCTTTGTGATTAAATTTCTCAAAACTCTAGATTACCTCCCTAGGAAAAGTTTTTATTACCAGTTGATATTGAGGAGCGGGTATTGTGACGCATGAGATCGTGTAGCACCTAACACCTAATTTTTACTTATATACAATTTACATAAATGATTTAACACTCTGGCAATCGTAGTAATTCTCTCAAGGGCCAGTAAGCATGAATTTAGACCCTAATAATTTATATAAGGGATTTAATCATTTATCTATCCCTAATAAAAGGTTAAACTTACAAAGAGCTACAAAGGATAGGAAGCTGTGGAGAGCCGTGATTGACCACATTTTGAAGGTAGATGGCACAGAGAAGAAAAAGGTTACTTAGTTATGATCATCAAAGATTTCTGTATCTACCATGTCCGATGTATATGTAGACCTAATAATTTATGTAAAGTTTTACAACCTATCCATCCTAATGTTATTAAGATATAATAATTTTATAAAATGTGTCATGTCCCATGTATATTTAGACCTAATAATTCATATAAAGTGTTTAACAATATGGCTATCATTGTCTTACTTACTAAGATGACCAAAGTCAAATTTCAGAATATGTCATCAGTCATGTATTTAGATTTAGAAATTTACATAAATAGTATAACAATTTATTAAACATGATTCTACTCAACTATTATAATTAAAGATAGACCTATCAGCCATGAATTCAGACCTAATTATTTATACAAAGTTTTTTCAAATTTATCCATCCATCCTATTGTTACTCATCTATGATAATGGAAGTTATATTCCAGAATCTGATATGACTTTTTTTTTAACTAATAATTTGTATAAAGAGTTTAACAATTTATCAATCTTAATACTATTAATATATATAAAAATCAATGTTATATTCTAGGACCCATGTATTTATATGTAATAATTTATATAAGGGGTTTAACATTATGGCCATCCTAACATGATGCATCAGTAATAATCAAAAGTAGACCCAGGAATCTGCCATGACCCATGTATTTAGGTCTAAGCAAAGTGATAAACAAAGTTTTTTTTTCCTCTTTTTTTTTTAAAGGCTTTCTTAGTTAAACAGACTACAAACTTTTCACTATATATATATATATATATATATATATATATATATATATATATATATATATGCCCTATAGTGTAAGAAAAACCAGTGCTCAATGTTAAATAACAGAACTGTTTAATGTATTAAAAAATATGCATAATACCCTACATTGATTGCACAGGTCATAGTTTCATGCAGTCTGCAATCCTCAGGTGGCATATTATATATATATATATATATATATATATATATATATGAATTTAAACATTTTATCAAATAACATTTCACCCCCAACACAAATTTTCTATATACAAGTATAGTAGTACTATGACTTTCTGGAAACTAGAACTTCCTGGAACATTTGTATATTATTCTATAGCTACAAACTGTTAAATGGTTATGTGGTAAAATCAAATTTTCAAGTTTATGGGTGACCTTCTTCAATAAATAAAACAAATAATGCCTTTTTTGTTACTTTTTAAGAAAAGTTCACTAATCTATGACACAGGAACATAATGTTACAAAAAGTCATAGTCCTTATATATAATTGGTATATCAAGGCAGCAGATATTTATTCAAATAAGTTTTGATAAAGACTGACAAATTATGTCTATATTTTTTCAGTGAGTTTTTCTTTTTGGCAATATTTTTCTGTTCAAGGCAAAAAGCATCACAGTTTTCAACTAGATTCAATCATTATAATGAAAAAATTAAATGAAATTTTTCTCTTGATAATGACAGAAGCAAGCAAAAGTTTGAGACTTTAACACCCACAAACGGTGGAAGTCCCTTTTCACCTGCAGCACAAAAATATTTAAATTAGTCCATCGACAAGAAAAACTTATTAAATGCATAATAGACTTAATGTGTCTGTTGGCATTAACAAAACTTGTTTATTTATGTGTGTGTGTGTATATATATATATATATATATATATATATATATATATAAAGAAAAGCTCAATATATTATTAAAGAGTTCGGTAATAATTTATTTCAGAATGGAGTTATAAAATGGTTTAAATTATTTTAGAGCTTTGGTACCTAACTCTTTAATGATCATATTGCTCTGTATTTTGATACATGGAGTTCTCTTCATGGATCTGCTAGTCTGTTTCATGTTTAAATGCAATCATCAGTCCTCTGGGTGGTGACTTCAATGTCCACTGAGATATATATATAATTATAATATATATATATATATATATATATATCATGCTTCATCACAAACTTTATGGCCTGAAGATTGTGTTGAAGCATGAAACAAACTGTCACAGCTTGGTGTTGACCACAGTGTCCACTTTCGTATATACACCCTATGTCTGATATTGATGACTTTTACCCATAAATATTTCATACCTTAAAAACTAATTTTCTATCATATATATATATATATATATATATATATATATATATTCAAAAAGTTTTATTAAAATAAATTGATAGTCTGTTTATATAAATCTTTCATTGCATTTTCCCAGTTTGTTACACATCTGGGATCAAATGAAGAGACACTGTCCAAAAATTGACTCTGTCCAAAATTGACACTGTCCAAAAATTGACACTGTCCAAAAATTGACTCTGTCCAAAATTGACTGATTGAGGAGAGAAAACTTGATAGCACTTTGGAGCAAAGATATTAAATTTTTTATATGCATTTTAAAATGTCTGTTTACATTTTTCCAGTTTGTGTCTAAGATGTCTGTGACCAAATTTATGTGAAAACTCAAACTCCCAAATTCATAATATTTTTGTTTGAGCGCTTTCAAGCATCTTATTACAAATGTTATCAGTGACATAGAATAAAGATTTTATTAACTTCATCCTGGCACGGAATACTACATTTCAAATTTAAATATACATTGTCTTATATACAAATGATACCAAGTTTAGTATAGTTCGTAACTATATGTAAGTCGTATGCATTTTAAACGCTTAAAAAATTTAAAACACCTATACGCATAAATGTGTGTATATAAACAAAAATGAACAAATATGAATATACATGATCCCACGTGTACTCTAGAGAGCCATTTTTAACAAACTAATTTTAGTCTTCACTATGAAGTTCAGTTGTTAGCTCTGAAATTTAGTATTAATAAATAATCTACATCATATGTACACATATATGTAATATAAAACATGTGTATTTATTGTTACATGAATGTGCCTTTTTTCTTCTTGCTCCTCCTCCTCCTCCTTTCTTTTTCTTTTTCTTCAACTAGTATATGGTCCTCCTTCCAGAATCACACCCTGTCACCTAGAAGGGATCTGAGAGATGAGTTATACAATATTGTGTGTGCTTTTTCTGTTTTATCTGCACCTGTACCTGCATCTCTGTACTCTGCATTTAACCACTCCCACCCAATCCACTCTTCCTTCCTCTTCAATCTCTCTCTCTCTCTCTCTCTCTCTCATACACACACACACAGCGTCACCGAGTGTTGTCTGAATAATGTGCTTCCTGCCTGCCTGGTCCAAATTCAGAATGAGATACCAAAGCTTCCTCATCCTTCTTGCAGTGTGTCTCTTAATTGTCAGTAACAGTTTTAACATCCTGTTTCCAACAGCAGCAGCAGCAACAAACGATCCATCCAACCCACTATTTCTTCAACCCTACTACACCCCATCATCCCTATTCTTACACCTACCAAAACCCTCTCTCTTAATGTTGCCTATTTAACCCTCCCACTTATCTAGTCACCAATATTTTACAACATACATATGTATGCTTTTATGTATGATAGGTGTGTGTGTGATAACTGCAGTTGTATAAAATTTCTAGGAAGAAGAAAACTTCTAAGAAATGTTTTCAGTTGTCATTTGCATCATTTTGTCACTTTTATTACTGATATAGTTTTAATCTATAAAGTGATGAGTTTTTATTTCAAATGTTATCATCAGTGACCATGTTTAAGGCCTTTACCAAGCTTATTTTGGCACAAATCCGTAAGTATAGAGAGCATTGATATTTTAAGCATAAAAGATTGACATAGCTATTTTAATGCCTAACTGCTCTATTTAACAAAAAATGTAACATTGTGAAAGCACTAAATAAATTAAAAACCATAGTGGTATTTTAGTTTAGTAAGTAAAAACTATAAAATATGTCAATAAAAATAATAAACCAGTATCCTGTTACTAGTAGAAACACTAGCAATAATTAAGTAGTTACTTATATACAACTAAAAAAATCCCATGAAAGGCATCTTAATCTGAAATAGAAAAGATTTTATTAATGTGTACTGTTTGTATATTTTTATATCAAGTCACTCTAGAACTGTTACTGGTACCCTCTAACCTAGTACTACCTGCTGCATGATTGAGTCATCAGTGATTAAACCAGTTCCCACATCAGGCTTTTCTGGTAAGGAAGGTGGCTAGACACCCAGCAGTAATAAAAACAATTCCTATCAAAGGGGTGAATGAATTTTCTTGTAGGATTAATGACTATTCAGCACAATGGTGTAGACTGGGTTCTAGTGTATACAGGCAGTGTGGTGATGACCCAACATTGCTGATTGAAGCTCTTCCTAGACTGAAGTCAAGAAAGTAAAGACTTTCTTCAATAAAAACAAATGTGCAAAACAAAGGCAAGCCATAAAGTTGCAGGATATTGACTAGTTTGACTGGCGGGTCTACTTGCCAAAGACATGTTACACATGAATGAATACCTGTCTGGCTTTTAACCCATATATGTGTAGTGAACTAGTCAGGTGTTCAGCTGTAGAGCAACCCTATACCCTCCTCCCCACATCATGGGACTGCTTATGATGTTCATAATGACGATGATGATAATGATGCTCACAAACTTAGAAAAACTCTTTCAGAAAGAAAAAACATTACTATAGGTCTCAAGTAAGACTTGGTAAGTTAGTGTATCGGAGAACAAATCAAAATAATAGTATTACTGAATACTGACTACATACATAGAAAAACTTTTTCAGTAATCTAAAAAAAACTTTAATTTGACTTAAGTCTCAGTAAAAGACTTTGTAAATGATTTTATCAAACAGAAATGTAAAGGAAATAATTAGTTGTATTAGCAGTATTAGAGAATTGAAGAGACTCGATGTTGATCTCCTCTTGTGTAATCTCATTGATTACAAATGCATTAATAATCAATAAAAAATACTACTGAAGAAGCATGTCTGATGTATTTCTTAAAAAGTATTATAGAAAAGAAATTGCAATGTAATTAATGTTTATAGGTATAGAAGTGATATAAGAAAATTGATGGACACACCTAAAAAAAACTATACCATTACTCAAATAATTAATATAAATAAGCTGATATTCTTCAGTGATGATTTTCATGGATGAATTCACAAATTTTTTCCACATTTTTTAGTCAGCCTAAACACTCATCAGTTTAAACCAACACAGTTGACCTTGAAATATGCATAGTATTTAAAACCTGTATTTGATATAAAAAATAATATTAACCAAAAGCCTGGCCCTGACAGAGCATTTTGAGTGTCTCAATTGCACATTTACCAAGCATGTTGCTTGAATCTATCTACCAACAATAAGATTTCCATTCCAATACAATGTTATAAAACATCATATATTAATTGAACTTAAGTAGGTAGCATGAAGCTTATTGGTAGACTGACTTAATAAGTTGGATACCAATGAATGTTTGTACATTTTGAGAATATTCTGATGTTACCCAATACACAGTAAAAACCAAATTCTTGCTAAATTTTCAAATAGAAGGTGGAAAATATTTTAATGATTATTGCTCATGTTTTTATTTGTCTATTGAATGTTCACTTAAGTAGATTATGTAGAGATTAAGTGATAGCAGGTTTTCTCACTATTCCAACCTTCCTCTTAATAATCTGTTTTCAGCATGGTTGAATGGTCCTGATTTTTCTCCAAATTTCCAGTTCTCCCAGCCTTTTTGTCTCAAGCTCTTGAAACCCATTCTTTGTGCTCCAATCACAAACTATCACCTTCATGTTCTAGAGATTGGTTCCTCAGGGACTGGCAAGATTAATATACTTATGTTTTTTTTTTTGTTTTTTTTTTTTTTTTGTTATTATTATTTTTTAGTTTATCCCTTCTTCAGCTGTTTAGTTCAATTAAGAATGCACAACAAAAGTGTAGCTTCAAACAAGATTTTAAGTCACTTTATATGTCAACTACATTGATTAAAATTCAAACAATAATTTAGCAGCTAAATTATAAGGTATCTAGTTGAAACTTTTTACTATTAAGTTGGTGCAAAAATAATGACGTAATAATGTTGTTTTTTAACGTCAAAAAACGACATTATTACGTCATTATTTTTGCACCAACCTAATATATTACATGCTTAGTGACTCCAGGTGATAATATCTTTATGACAATGTCAAACTGTTCCAAATTCCACCAGGAGGTGAAAAGACTTACTCCAGGAAAAAACAATTATATATTTATACCATCCATTTTAACAACATGAGTAAACTAGTAGTTAATAAATTTCTTCTCAGAATCTCCAAAATTTAATCATTATCTGTTTATGTCAAAGAAATTTTGAGAAAATTTGCTGACATTCCAGATATTGCTTGAATATTTAGCATTTCTTCTTCATATGTGTGATGTCATTAACACATTTTGATTGATCTATCAAATGAAACCTTTTTCAAGGAAAATCCAAGATAATGACTGTCCTGCTCCATTGTTGAAATGGATTGGAGAGCTAAAGAAAGAGTCTGTTGAAACACTGTCTAAAGAATCTTTTAAAAAGTTATTTTAATTTAGAAAAAATAAATATTCAAATAAGATGCTTCAAAATTTACTGAGTTGTAACATAAAATTATTATTATTATGCCAATTATTTTGATTTTAACAGAGTATGCAACATTAGTTCAGAATCGTTAATATGGTCAGTTTATTGTACAATTTGATCATTCTGTTTGTCTGAATATAAATTAAGACATAGTTATTTTTATATGTGAATTGTAACTTTAAAGCTTTTTAGGATGTTTTTCATTTTCTTTTAATTCTCATACAGCCTTTTCAATCTAACCACTACACATTTGGTAGTTCATTATTTATTGCCTTTTTTTAAAGTGTAACCAAGAAATCTAACAAAAAATGATATAATTGCTCCATCATATATAAACTAATATTAGCTTTGCAACTCTGTCTGTTTCTCTTTCTCTCTCTCTTTCTCTCTCTCTCTTTCTCTCTCTCTTTAATACTTTAGGCCCCATGTTTTCTTTAAATAAATCAGATTGTGTTATTGAATAAAGATATCAACAGGCAATATGTTTTATCATATTTAGTTTAGTTCTTCTATATGCTATGTCCCTTCAAATTGTTGGCAATCATGGTTCTCCACAATTTCCTTTTACCTTTTAATAAATTTTGTCTTTTTGCTATCTTTCCTAAATTCTGATACCCATTTATTTACTCATGCTCGGTAGGTAGGTCATGTGTTGTTTTCCTCTGTCCCTCTTTCCTTCAATCTGTTCTGTGAGTATCAGATTCTCCAAGCCTTCCTTCCTCATTATGTGCCCCAGAAATTTCAGCTGTCTCTTCCTGATGTTAGGTTTAAGTGTTCTTTTTTCTATTGTCTCTAGTACTTTGTAGTTAATTGTATAATTTCAATGAGATCCTTGTCCACTTCCTGTCTATGCAACTTTGCAATTTCTTCCTTTCTAAAGCAATCCTTTCAGGAGTCAAAACTAAATGTGATCTTTTCATCTCTTGTATATCATCACCTTTTTTTGCTATAATTAATCATATATTTAAAAATTTTCAACTTGTTACCACTTCAGATTTTCTCTCAAATATTCTTTCTTTCTTTCCCTCTGTGTGTTTCTTTTATTTCTTCTCTTTCATTCATTCATTCATTCTTTCTCTCTTTTTCTCATTATTTTTTTTCACTTGTTCTTTCTTCTTCTTGCATTCATTTATTTCTTTTTTATCCATTCTCTCTCTTCATCTCTTGCCAAAATACTTTTCACAAGATATGAAGGCTACATGCTTAGTCACTATAATGTCCACACACTACACAAGGTCACTGGTGACTGAGTAACACCATAGAAGAGTGTCTGTTCATGCATGCATAGTAAGGTACCGTCTAACTTGTCAAGTTACATTGAGACTATGCATCTTGTTTTATTTATATTAACAATGACTGGATACATTCTTAACATACTTTGTATATTAACAAAATTATGAAATAAGTAGACAGTTTTGATAAAGATGAGGATAGTCATAAAAACATTAAGCATAATACGATAATCCCTGTCAATCGTTGCTTAACAAATCTCTAATAAAAAAGGTGGTCAATTGAATATTTATATGTAATCTATGCATATACAATTTATTTGATATAGTATATTTTTAATGTTTCAGATCAAACTTATTTGATATCTATTTATCTATTCAATGTTTCAGTGAACATAATAATGGTATAAAACACCCTAGCTTGTACCTTTTTTCAATGGCTAAACATTTCAATGAGAATTTAAAGATTTTATTGAATTAGAAAACAAATACTTCTCATTTATTTATAAGCTTTTATGATTATATGAGAAGTAGAAAAAGATTTTCATCTTCTGAATGGCTCATTTCAATCGTAGTTAGTTTATCAATGGAACCATATTGCAAATTAAAGCAGAATTGATCACGTTGAAAAATTTTAATAAATTTAATTTTTTTTTTAGTATTTTATGTCTATTCTTTGAAGGAATTAAATTATTATGCAGTAATTTTACTGATGAAACAAATAATTAAGACTAGGCTAGATTAAGATCATCCATAATTAACTATAAAAATTAAAAAATTTTACTTTCAAGAAGAGTGATTATTATTTCATGTTAATTTGAACTTTACTCTTTTGTTTTACATGTCAAACAATTTGTTCTATAGTCTTCAGGTGTACAATCCATAAGAATTATATGGTAGATCCTATAAAGAAATCTCTGACTTTATAGGATTAGATCAAAGTAATAGATAAGAGATTTGAATGGATATTAAAAAAAAACTGCATTCTTTTACCTAAAGGCTAAATATATAAGTATAAAGCTAGTGTACATTTCATAATAGTGTGAAGAGCAACCATACACATAAACTATGCAATTGTCTGTGTTAGACATGCTGGATGTATTGTTCCAATCAGTATATTTGCCACTTTCTTTTCTGCTTCCTACTGTTTTTGGGCTATCCTACAATGAAAAAAAGAAAAAGCCTGCCCATCATTTCATATGCATTGTATGCCTGAAAAGACAGTACAATAGGCTCACTGAAAACATTGTGGTAACAACCAAAGCAACATAAAGAAAGAGTTCAATAGTGTGAAAAACTTTTGGGAAAAAATGAAAGAGCTTTTATTTCAAAGCAGCAATTACAAACAATACAGCAAACATTTGTCTCCACAAAATTTTGGGGCTTTGAAAAATGAGAATTTTTCTCATTTTTTATTTCATGTAATGAACTCAAAATGTATAAACTTTAATCAAGTTCTTAATGTAAAAAACAGCAAAAGAAAATAATCATTAGAAAATTATACAATTATTATAAGTAAAACTATATTAGATTTAAGCAAAACATGTAACAATAATTTTGTGATTATTACTTTTTACATCATTTTGAAATATTTCTTTTAAAAAAGAAAATATAAGACGATTATTACTATTTTGATTTAAAATTAAACAATTTATTTTATCATTTTGATGTTGTAGTTGTAATCTTTTTAAATATTTTCATATATTCCATTTTCTACAGCAATAACTGCTATGTATACAGTCTATTATGATTATTCTTTGAGAAAGATATAAATTTTATAAAATGTTGCTTCTTTTCCTATACAGTGGTAACATGACTATTAAGAGTACTGTGTTCTGATAGAATATTGTTATAATTTCTTAACATTTTAAATCTTAAATAATAAGTCTATTATATAATACTACTGTTGTTTATTGGTTACTAACTTTTCAGTACTAATGTTAACTATCATCCATTCTTATAAACTAACATAGCACTCATCAAATATGATATTATTTGTATATGGTTTTGGACTTACACCTGAAATAAAAGTGTCTTTGTTTATGATTAGTGTAGTATCTGTGCATTATATCTAAATTAGTATTTACAATTCAATTTTTCCATAGTATTTAAGTATCAGAATGCTGGTATAGTAAATATGTAACTTGCATGGTTACCTCCAGGTTGTATGATCAAATCATGGCAGGATTCACTTGTTAATTTTATATGTCTGTTACTTTAGCATGAGAGAAGTTATGGACAGACAGACAAAGAAGCATAAAAATGTCACACTTCATGTCATTTTATAAATGCCAATGTCACTTTTGTTGATTGGTTTTGTTGCACAGAAGCAAACATATATATAAAAGTCAACCATATCTTGATTCAAGCTTCTAACTTGAATATAAGCAGGTAATTGACATACCAATAAGTCAGCATACTGATGCTGAAATATTTAGGTAAAACTAGTTTTCTTAGTTTTTTAATATTTATAATTATTTCTGAATCACATATTTTCTTTCTTTTTTTCAAATAATATTGATCTGTTAAACCCATGTAAACCAACAAAAAATAAATTTATCATTTTTAAAATTTTTATTTCATTTAATTGTAATATATGAGTTAGATCTTATTTTTTGTATAAACTTCTGGTGAATGTTGGTCTTGGTGGAAGAATTTATTCACTAAACTATAAATGATTGAAAATAACTATAGTAAAATCACTGCTTAAAAGTATAATTTAGTACAGAAAATATATAGTGAATGTTAATAATTCAATGTTAATTATTTAATATTTATCTATGTTACCCTAGAAAATTTATGTGAAATATCTTCAGAGGCTTGTCTAGTAGGCAGATGGACTATACTTTGTACCTTGCTTACATATGAATTTGTAATGGTCCACACTTGGTATCTTTTGACTGGAAGAAACTGAAAATTATTCACAAGGTTATGAATGAATTAGAATCACCAAATTAACATACATAAGAGAGTAAATAGAATTTGATGATTTAATTATTAAATTTACTAATTTAATTAAAAATTAATACTACATCTATCATTCTATAATTGTTACATTTAGTGTATAATATGTATGCATAAATTTTATAACTATGGATCAAGAGTATAAATTTTTAATTAATATTGGATACTTACATGAACATAAATTATTTTTCATTTACTAGATAGCAGAGTTTATTTTTTAATACTTCACTATAAAATTATACAATTCTGTTGATAATATTACAAAAGTATATTTGAATGCAAGGGAGTACTGAAAAGTTCTCAGCCTTACCAAGTGGTCAGATTTTAAGAAATGAATCAGGACAAGAAATTTTCAGCACCCTCTCTTATATTTATATATAACTTGCAAACATGATATATTTTGTATATCTACCTTATTAATGTTAAATGTTTTCGAATATATATTTTTATTTTTTACTAAGATACTTTTTGATTACATACATATGTAAAGTAAGTGATGTTTATATTAAATTTCTAGATTCTATAATTTTTTTAGATAATTCATTATCATTGCAAGTGTAGTTCAGTATATTGATCTCATTCTTTTTGTTATTGCTATGGCCAAGTCCTTTCTTAGCCTTCTTCTTATATTAGGTTGGTGCAAAAATAATGTCGTTTTCTCACATAGTAACATATGTGAGAAAACAACATTAGTTTTGCACCAACCTAATATTTAAAAGAGACACTTTGTTTTTCAAGTCGGCTTTGCAAAAAGATTGGGTCAGTAATTCAAACAGCTCTTGAAATAGTTTTTTTAATTTCTTAAAATATAACGAATTATTATTTATTTTTTTAATAATTTTTCTTTCATTTTATTTCTCATTTTTACAACTAGTAGCAAGAATCTTAAATTGTCTGAATTCCTTATATCAAATATTACCAATTATTCATTTTTGACACATTTCTCTGTCATATTTCTCTTGTTTTTACAACTAGTAGTAAGAGTTGTTTGAATTTCTTAATTCAAATATTGGAAATTTCTGCTTAGTTTTCTTTCATCTTATCATCATAGTTCCTCATTCTGTAATATTCAGTTTATTCCAACTGATTTGTTTTTTAATTCTTCAATGAACTATTGCCACAGAGGAGCAAGTTCCAGGTTCAAATTTCACCAGAGATTCTTTTTTCTTTATTTCCAATCAATGCTTCTTATGTCAGAATCATCTGGGATTTGCATTAAAAAAAGCAATCAAAAATAAAATAAATGAAAGAAAAACTAGTCAAAAATTTTAAATAATAATAATAATAATAACTCTTTAGATATTTAAACTACACATGTGCAACAAATTATTTTAAAACTTAGAAAAAGTTTAATTAAAAAATTGAGATCTTTTTTAAGCCATACATCAGCATTTTGGATACAAGAAAAGTAAAAAAAAAAATTAAAAAAAAACTCCTTTTCTTTTTTACTTGTTTTATTATTTCTTAAAAAGGGTGAAGATGTGCATACATATATATAACCATAAATATATGCACACACACATTGGCAGACATACTTTGTGTGTATGTATATATATATATATATATATATATACACACACACACACACACACATATGGATAGGAATCTGAATGATAGGATAATGAACAAGTAGGAAACAGATCTCAATCTAACATGTTTCACTTTATTAAAGCTTCATCAGAGATCAAGACAGAAATGATAAAAAATAGAGATTCAGATTAATGGTATGCTGCATTTGATTCTTTCTTATTGGCTAGGTATGTGTCACATGTAATGACATAACAGATAATGTTTAAATATGTGTAGCAAACATTCTCAACGTTAAAGTGTGTAAAAGTTAGTAGGATGCTTTGACTAGATACGTGTCACATGTAATGAAGTAACAGATAATATTCAAATAAGTGTAAGAGAACATTCTGGATGCTTAAGTGTGTAAAGGTTTGAGATGCTGCAGGATATTTTGAAATTTTTTTCATTAAAGTATATCTCGTGTATTTTGTATATGCATATATATATTGATTTTTATGTATTCAGAAGAGATAATTTAGATTCAGGAATAATGGATTTGTAGAAAAATGGTGATGTAATGTTTTTTTTACATTAATCTGTGTCTCTTTGCTTTTTATCATTTTTATCTTGATTTCTGATGAAGCTCTAATAAAGTGAAACGTTAGATTAAGATCTGTTTTCTATTTATTCTTTATACTATCATATATATATATATATATATATAAATATAAAAGTGAACATAGAAGTCAACACTTAGAGGCGACAGTCTGTTTCATGCTATATGCAATCGTCAAGCCACGTGGCTTGACGATTGCATATAGCATGAAACAGACTGTCGCCTCTAAGTGTTGACTTCTATGTTCACTTTTATATTTACACACGCTCTATCTCTGATATTGAGCACTTTATTCCATAAATATAGCACACCTTAAGACTATATTTCTTTATATATATATATATATAACTAAAATATATCTGTAAAAGAACACTGAATAAAATAAAATTATTCATATATATATATATATATATATTTGTGTGTGTGTATATGTATATATATATGTATGTATATAAACGTATATATATATGTATATGTGTGTGTGATATTCTCAGCCCAAGCCATGTCCAAAAATCTATCCAAATGACCAAACATTCTTGCTTGGGCCAAGAACTTCTCAGCATTTTCTATGTATGTATATGTGTGTTTTATAACAAAATTAAAAAAGTAATTTTTTTTTTTTTTTTTTTAATTCTATTTTCATGCTAGTTAATTTGGTTTACTAAATCTTTCCATATGGGGTATCAACATCCTGTGTGCTCTTTTCATTTTCATATGTATGTTGCTGGTCAAAATAAATATTTACGTATATGCATAGAGATATATTTCTAAAATCAAACAATAATTATGGAAAATAAAACTACTACAGAAACAGGGTGAGTGAATTTTTGCTTTCTTAGCATTTTTCTCCTTGAATATTGATAGACCACAATTTATAAAACTTGTTTATAATTTGCAGAGACTGATCCTTTTTTCAAATTCCACCATCGCCAGCAAAAAAAAAAAATGTAGAGAAATTTTCTTCTGACGTTTCCTATTCTTCCTTTTTTTTACATTTTTTTTTTTTTTTTTTTTTACTCTTTTTCATTTCCTAATACAAATATTTGTTCTTTATAATTAAAAATTAATTTTTTTTTTTTTTTTCTTATTTACTTGCATCTAAACACCCAAACAATAACAAATGAAGTTATTTTTCCTTTTCTGTTGTTTTCAGTCTACCATTGGTGTTTACACATG
>OZ010616.1:43620311-43661553 GCA_963932145.1 Acanthosepion lycidas | reverse complement strand
GTACAGAGACCAAAATGTTATAATAAAGACAACAAAGATGAGGAAACTGGTCTGAATGAATCAATGTATAATAGTAAGAACACCTCATCTGAGAAATTCAGATAGAAAGAAGGCCTGAGGGTACAGTGACCAAAATGTTATAATAAATACAACAAAGATGAGGAAACTGGTCTGAATGAATCAATGTATAATAGTAAGAACACCTCATCTGAGAAATTCAGATAGAAAGAAGGCCTGAGGTACTGTGACCAAAATGTTTTAAGATAACAAAGATGCGGAAACTGGTCTAAATGGATTAATGTATAATTGTAACCACATATTATGGTATATAGTATGATTTGTACCTAGGAAAATTATTGTTATAAAAAATTGTTAATGCACTATTTATTTGAAAAAAGAAATTTCTTAAAATCCAAATTATATTTTGGCTTTAATTAACTCACAAATGGTTGGTATGCTGTAAAAACAAATAAATCAATCAATTACGCAATCAACTCTACAGGTTGCCTCTCTTCTCTTAGGAGATTATTTGATCTCAATTTACTGTAAATTTGTCCAAATTTTATTATATATCCCAAAGGTAACTTGCCTAAGACCATTGGTTAATGATTGGATGAAGTATCACTGAAGTATTCCATTACTATAACCTAATGTCATAAACTAAGCTAAACTTACTAAATATCTCTACTTATTACCTTGTTTTTTGACCAGATAAAAATCATTACAGCTTGTCTAGGAAATTTTTAATCATCCAGCATATTCAACAGATAATGTACCAGTCTTTGGGGAATTCTTTTAATGAAAAAAAATTGAATTTTCCTGGAAGATTACAAAAGTTACCTGAGGCAGTTTGCTGAGAAATCTAAGAAATTTTGGCTGTAATGGAATGAAAGATTACAGCAGATGAAAGAACAAAATGTTAAATTTGGTAGCATTTGCATTTTATCTCTTCTTTAAGTTTCTACACTTAGAAAATAACTTCCATTGAAAGAATCCTGTGAATAAGGATTCAAATGAAGAATGTTTGGTAGGTTTAGAAAAATAAAATAAAGCTAATGTTAAAAATTTTTAAAAATTTCTTTTAAAATTTAATTTATAACAGTCATTACATATTTCTAACTGGTTGGTATTAATGTCTTCCTAAAACCAGAATTTGACATGTTATTTTTCTACGCTCGACTTCTCTATTTGAAAGTCTCACTCAACATAATCTTTCTTTTTCATTTTTCCACACTTGGTTAATAAAATTGGACATAAAATGTGTTGTAGAATTTTAAAATATTAATGCTGAAATCCATTTTTTCCTGTTTTAAAAAGAAAGTAATAATATATTTTAATTTTGCACTATATTTTGAATGTGCTGTTTTTAATAATTATTTTCAACATTAATATTGAAAAGTGTAAAATACAAATTAGATGAAAATACAAATAAGAAATAAATGCAAAAAATATCGCTATTATGATTCTGCTTATCCTTCCCTTCCTTAGGTTGCATATCCATTACACCCTGCCCTCATAAATAATAATCCACTATTCTGTTTTGACCATGTGATATCATAGGCTACTTGGTTTCAGTGAGAAGATGAAGGAAAGATGGGAAGATAGAATTTTTTAATGGCTGTTTGAGAAAAATAGAAAAAGTTGTCAATTTCAAATCTTTACATTTATACACTTCTTAAAATAATCTGCATTAATATTTATGATGTTATTGCAATATTTTGTTAAAGTTGTTAAGCTCAAATATTTCATGATGTGATCGAGGAATTTCTATAGATATTTTATTTTTGTAGAACTCCCCATGATCTTATTCAATCATTAACTTAAAAAATTAAGATTCATCAGATTCTTAAAATAGAAAAGCCATGAAATTTTTATGAATCTTTTTAGTATTTATTTATTTCTTAAAATAGGAACAATATGCCAAAATTAGTTTTAAAAAATGATGTCAGAATAAAATAAACCGTTGAGAATGTCTTTAAAATCTGAAGAGTTCATTTTAATTAAAAAATAAATATCAATCACTATTATCAAAAAAAGGATACTGTGTTTGTATTTTAATTTTGAAAGTATTGAAATATTGAACAGCAAGTCACTGGATTTTGTTCCTTTCCTGTACACCTTCTTAGATTCTGATGGAATTTAAAGAAAATAAAGATTTTTGCTATTGGGAGGTTTTTGGTCTTCAAATCTTGTTTTGAATGGCGCCACATAATGGCTTAAGTATTCCTGCCAAGCAACCCTTCTCACACACATTAAAAAGATCAACATTTTCCTTTTTTTCCCTGTCTTCTGAATATTTTTGTTATTTTTTATTTATTTTAAATTTTTCTTCATCATTCCCAAGCACAGTAATCATTATTCATTTGGAATCTTATTCAAAAGGTTCTTTAAAAGAAGTTTTTTTCTAAGAGTAGAAATTTATTAAAGAAAAGATGAGAAGCAAATGCAACCAAATTCTTCAAAAACTCCAGTAATGTTTTGTCCTTTAAATCTTAGATCAACATTACAAAGACATCATGTCTTGCTTTATTTTTTAGTTCAAACAGATCATCTTCAAAAGTTATTTTAATGATCAATTCATCTTTGCTATAAGTTTACCTTTGAAAAAAACAAATTCTAGTAACTCTGATAACAAATTCTAATAACTCTAGTAATAAATTCTAGCAGGTTCAGTAATAAATTCTAATAGTAACTCTAGTAACAAATTCTAATAACAAATTCTAATAAATCTAGTAACTCTAGTAACAAATTCTGGCAACTCTGAGATAAAATACAATAAGATGAAGAATAGTTTAGCAAAAGATTAACAGTGAAAATATTTTATTTCAGAATTCAAATAACTTAAGACTACAGATACACAATGTCTGATATGGAACTTTTAGAACCAGACACTTTTCAGAATTTGTGAGAAAAGTGTTTGGAGTGGGGGACAGCCATTAGGTGTTGTAAATAAAGATTTGGATGCTACAATTAGTTCACATTTTTATGGTAGGAAGAAGAGAAGCAATTGGTTTGGGAATATGGCTCTTGTCCCCACAAGGGTTCCAATCTGGTAATGGACCTGTATATTGTATAGACAATTAAATCAGCTAGTACTTATAGAGGAATTGACAACACTTTTGTCACATTTTCATACTTTTCAACCTCAAAAAATAAGCAAAATATCCATAAGCAGCAAAATCCTATTTAACAAATTGGAGCACTGATACACATATTGGGGATGTGGGTTAAGCCAAGGAGATCTTAAAATAATAACTTCTGTTTTCTTCTACCAAAACTTGGAAAACATAGTGGAAGTAAATTTTGAAATGTTGGTCCTGTTTTGTCATCAATCAACAGCTACGGAAAGAAAAATGTTTGTTTTCCATAATTTTGGATAAGAGACTACTTACATTATTCAAACTGTTATCCTCATCTTCATTACCATATTCACAAAGTTTTGGCTATTGCACACTCCAGTCTTGTACGCTCCAGCTGAAACCTTGTGAATATGGCAATGAAGATTAGGATAGCAGTTTGAATAATGTAAATAATGCAAGTGATCATCATATCTCATCTCAGAGATATAGACAGACTATATACCTATACAATAATATCAACTATTTGATTTCCTATCTGTTTATAAATATCAGTTTATTCATACTATCTACTCTAAAACTTTCTCTTTGAATAGTTGGACTTTTGTACCTGCAAAAAATGGAGTCTCAAAAGGACAGTTTTTCCTTTAACACCACTATTATTTTAACTACCTTCACTCCTTGGTAATGTTTATTGTTTTAAATAGTGACTTAGTTAAGCATTTAACCTCACTAGGTCTTCTTTCCAATAAGCAATATGGCTTTCACCTCTCTAGGTCAGTTATTGCTGAAAGAGTCTATCAAGCTTTAGATAAGAATGGTGTGAATCTTTAGATATCTCAAAGGCATCAATCATTATCTTTCCCACCCATATCTGCATAAAATGTGCTTCTTATTCTGTAACCCTCTACCTCAAGTGCCTTTGGGCCTTGTACAAGGTTGATGTAGCATACCTATGGATGATAATGGGTATGTCCCATTCACATAAATACAGTAGTATGTTGGTTTGCAGTTGGAGATTCATTGTGGAATTCACTTGACTCACTTCTAGCACTTCTTCTACACGTTGCTGGCAAATCTTATGTGTGTTGCTCTTGTCCTAAGTATTATTGCTCATTACCAACCTTCATGTGATTATTCTATTCATTAATCTTCCCTAGGTTACAACAAAGGTGAATCTCACAGTAAAAAAAAAATTGAGGTATTAAAATCTTCTGCTGATAAAGCAGAATATTTTGCTCATAAATTCTCTTCAAATTCTACTCTTGACACATCAGGAGTATCTTGAAATGAGTCTCTACTGAGTGATATGCATATAATTCAGTCCATGGCAGACTATCATCACTATCATGTGGGCTTGATGGTATCCCTACAATAGCCCTTGAGAAATGTGCTCCCAAATTGGCTCGTGTTTTCTGTAAACCATACAACAAATGACTTGCTGTTTCTTGTTTTCTTGCTTGCTGGAAATCCTCTTCTGTAGTTCATCTCTAAGAACTCAAGTGAACTGTCTGATCCTTTTAACTATTGGCCTGGATACTCTATTGGCTAGATGCTCTAAACTTTGAATTTGTTAACCAATCTCACCTCACATAGTCTTCTTTCTGACAAGCAATATGGCTTTCACTTTCACTTTCACAGATTGCTGAAAGGATCTATCAAGCTTTAGATAAGAATAGTGAAGCTCATTCTGTTGTTTTAGATTATCTCAAAGGCATTTGACAGGCATTTGGAATGCTGGTTTTCTTCACAAATTTAAAGGTTATTGCATTCCTGGATAATTTTTTTAAATGATTCAATCTTTGTTATAAAATAGTGAAGTAAGCTTCTCTTGAATAGCCACTCCTCTAGAACTATTTTCATTAATGCAGGTGTCCCCCAGGGCTCTATTCTTGATGAGACAACTATTTTTGTCTTAATAGTAAATCTGAGCAGTTTCAGAAGTTAAACTTAGCTGCTGATCTAAAAAATTACCTATAATCTGTTACTACCTGAACAAGGAATGGCTTGTTAATTTTAACATTTCCAAAAGGAAACTGCTCTTTTTTAATCATCTGAGAGAACCCCTTTTGCTTTCCATCAGTATGACTGATGCTAACCTCCAAGTAAGTGACTCATTGTGTCTTCTCAGTCTAATATTTTCCCCTGGCAGAAAGAAAAAGATTATATGGAATCAATTGCTTGGTCATCTACTAGGAAAGTTGGTTCACTGTTTCTTGCTAGACAATTTTTCTCACTAAAATGTATCTTACACATTTATAAGTCTAGTATTCATCCATGCATTGAATTTTACTGCCACATCTAGTCTGGGGCTTGTATGTATCTAGAGATTCTTGATAAATTACAAATAAGAATCTGCAATGTTACTGGTCCTGACCTGGTACCTTAGCTTCAGTCACTTTCTCACCACCATAATATAGCTTCCCTGTGCTTTTTCTAGAAATATTTTCATGGTAATTCTTCTGATGAACTTTCCTCTATGGTATCTAGATTTTATAAATTTAAGTGCAGTTCTAGATTGGCATTTTAATGTTGAAATGGCTAGAGGTAACCATAAGTTCCATGCTAACAGTTTCATTTCTTTTACTTCTTGTTTGTAGAACTCTTTTCTGACTTATTGCTTTCCATCCAACTTTGGACTTCAAAAATTTAAATGCAATGTCAATCATTATCTTCTCTTTTCTTAATTGCTGTTCTTTTATTGTTCTCTCTACTTAATAATGATTTTTTCTCATATTCTCTCAGATTCATTAAACTCCTGTGTCTTAATGGCTTTATTGCCTTGCTAGGGGTGAAATGATTATAAAAAAGAAAAAGATGAATTGATTGAGGCATTGTCAATAAAAGACAAGCTCCTGAGATTTGAAATGCAGTTTAAGTTTTGTCAAAAGTTTTTTTTTTAATTCTTATTTCAGGTTACTTACTTTAATTGTTAAGAAGCATTCAACTTAAAATGTTGTATTAAAAAAGTAATAAGATGTGCAAAGGAATGACAAAAAATTTATAGTAAAAATAATGGTTCTTAGAAATAAATAAGGAAAGACTGTTAAGCCATATCCTCCTGATACTTTCTTTTTCATATATCTAAACTATATTTGTAAACTATAATTTTAGAAAGTTAAATATTTACTGAAATATTCTGGAGAATTCCCAAGTTTTCATCTGAAATCAACAAAGTACTTAAATGGTTACAATGTAAGGAAAAACAAAGGCACCAGTTTAACTAACACCAGGAGGATATAGGTAAATAGTAACTAAACATAGACATTTAAACTATTTACATTGTTTGGACTATTATTCTCATCTTTATTGTCACATTCACAATGGTTTGGCTGTTGTATGCCCCAGCCTTTTTCAGGTGATATTTTTTTTAAATTTTGAACCAAACTCAGAATAGTTAATATGTATGTTGGCATTTCTAAAGATTGGTTTGATGATGTTTGTGTAGACATTATTTCCTTGTTTATTTTCTTTAATGGGCTAACATTCATATTCCTGAGTTGCTCAGTAAAGTCACTGAAATCTGTTCCCTTTTCTTCACTCGGTTGAATATCACCTGAAGATAGCTGGCATGTATGACAGCCAAAATGTTGTGAATGTGACAACAAAGATGAGGACAACAGCCTGAACAATGTAAATAGCGTAAATAGTTACAATAACATATCTCAGAAATATAGACAGATGTTAAACACAAACATCATGGCATTGAAGATTTTGAATACAGAGTTGACAATATGATTGTGGTTTTGTGCTTTAGCTAGTCAAAGCTTTCTGAGACTAAACTTATTTAGGCATCTGTCATGAAATGTGAACTGCCAGAATATATGAACTGTGAGTTTGCTAGAAGCTATTACAAATTTATGCATTCATGGGTGGAGGATATTTGACTTAGAAATTTTTAATAGAAGGAAATATTAATAGAATAAAATTTAAGCAAAATAGTTAAAATATTAAATATCAGAGTTTAAATAAATTAAGAAATATATTACTGTTGCAACATTTATGCCATATAACATGCATCCATAACTTAATTCCACCAATAAAGAAGAGATACTAATTGTTATATTACCTTTGTAACTAATAATCAGTAATTGAACAATATATAGAGATTTTTATATGTTTGCATAGCTATTCATTGAAGTAAGTCTTTCAGAAGAGGAGTATTGACTCATTGAGTCAATACTCCTAATAGTCTATATTTGAGTCCTGAGACCTGACAAATTGCCATGACACAAAACCTGGATTTCAAACTTTAGAACTGCTATAAAATTTTTTAACTTCTTACCAAATTGAAATTCTTTTGCAAAAGGCAAAAACCTAGCTAGTAAGAATAGAAATTGGAAAGATAATACATTTTTACTACTCAAAATAGGCGCAAAACACAAAATAAGATTCAACCACTGCATATAGTTTTAAAGAAAAAATATTTATTACACAACTGAAGCCAAAAAAGATACAAAATTTTCACAAATTTTATTGCTGAAACCTTCTGACTTTCTTAAAAAACACTTCTCTAAAAAGGTGTACAAAAAAAACAAACTAAATAATTAAACATTATTATTACATCAAAAGCTAACAGTTATAAAAATAAAATTTTCATACTGCTGGTGTAACAGAATGAATCACTGGTGAAATGGCTTACACAAAGTTGTGCATACAAATAGCTTTTCTCTATATTGAATCTTTTTTAATGTCATGACTCTTCATGATATAGGCAATCATGGCTCTCCACAGATTCTTTTTCTTTATAATCTACAAATTGTCATGACTTCTTGAGAAAGATAGTTTCTTATTCCCTTCTCTATATTCAGAGTAGTATTTCTCCTAGACTGGCTGCTAGCAAAGGCTAGAGATCCTATACTTCTCCAATATTTGAATCATAGCTGGAGGAAGAGGTGATGGATTCATGCCTTCTCCAAGTAAGGCAACAGTGTAGTCTGAAATTTGAATCTGGCTTGCTAATTTCATTTTCTGTACTAATAACCATTACACAAATTGCATTAATTCCCTTAGTTGTTAGAATATATAATTCATTTTTGCTATTCCAGTCCAGCCAGTAAGTAAACCCTTATTTTGATAATTGTGACAATATCTACTATATCTGACAATGTGATCAATGTATTGATCTATCTTCATACAGAAACAAAGACATTTTGAATTAAATAATTCAAGTATCCAGAAGAGTATGTAAACAAAGGCTATTAGATTTACCATATTCTTTATGGTACAGTCAGCACTACACTGAATACCATGGTTTCCACTATTTTATTGAACTCTAAAATTAAGCTACATGCTTTTATTATTATAACACTTTAGATGACAGGTTTCTTTTACTGGTAAACTGGTTAGGGTACATGGTCTTACCTGCTTATTGGTAACATGGTGATTAGATACAGGAATGTTGTACCAGTAAACTGGTACTGGAAGTTCAACAGGTTAAAATAATTAATCTTTTGCTGAGAAAGTTATGAATTTGAAAAATATCTACAATCTTTACCAAGGATCAAAAATGCCTATTTTTTCTGCTGAGTTTAAATACTCAATAGTTTAAAATAAAGAAATAATTATAAATTCTTATTTTTCAAGATATGGTCTATGAATTGGAGATATCAACATCAAACAAGTACAGATATTTAAATATCTGGGAAGTATTTTAACAGAAGATGAAAAATTCAATACCAAAATCTGAATGCACACTGGATTAGCAAAAGATGCATTTACATAGCTAAACAATGTACTATGAAACAGGAAAATTTTATTAGAAACAAAAAGAGTGCTGAACTGTTATGTAATATCTTTCCTCTTGATATGGCAATGAATGCTGGACAATCTCCTCCTCACAAATGAAGAAGAGACTTGAACCAACAGAAATTTGTTTCTACAGAAGAATGTTGAGAATATAATGGATAGAGCATGTAAGCAATGAGGAATTCTTAAGAAAAATGGAAACAAAATGGACGTACATGCTCAAAATTGGAAAAAGATAGTTGAAATTTCTTGTACATATAATGAAGGAGAACTTGTAGAATGTGACACTCATAAGGCATATTAAAAGCAAGAGGGTCAGTGTAATGCCGCAAGCCTGATGAGCTTTTGTGGGCAGATTGTGGAACACTGGGCAAGTGGTTAGGCAAAAGGACAAACATTGCTAAGGACCACAAGGAATAGGAAGTTGCAAAGAGTCATGATCACCCACATCTTGAAAGGACATGTTACATAAAAAAGTAAGCTTCAGCTAAGGGAGCACTGGGAACTCATTGAAATGATACAATGTCTCCTAAAAAGGTTTTCATTTCTTGTGATTTCAACCATTGTCAGCAGGAAATAGAAACAGATGAACATGTAACATGAACACATAGGATCTCTCCAGATATGAATCCAACAGAAAACTTTTGGCCCATCATTAAAAGTGATATAGTGGAAAATAATAAAACAAAGAATATATCTAGGAAACAGTAACAATTGTGCCAGTAGAAAAGTTAACCAAATCAATGCTTAAAAAAGTGTTGAATGTTATAGAATAGCTAGAAGTTCATATTAACATATAAAATAATAGTTTATTTAGGTATATGGGATATTTTGTTAATCATATATCTTTCTATATACTTTTGGGATTTATTTATAAGTAAAAAAAAGTATATTGCATATTGCATAATAAAACCTGAAATCCCCCAAAAGGAATTATCAATATTTTTAACAAGGAGAGATATTAAAAGCATAAATGCATGAGATATACTACTCACATAAATGTAAGAATATCCTGAAAAGTATTCAAACATAATTTGGTTCATTTAAGTTTTATTGAGAAAACATTGACTTGCATGATTAAAATAAAACTATATAATAAATGTGAATGTCAATAAATATGTCACACTTTTTCAATTAAAGGGACACAACTCTCTAACTTTCAATAGCTCATGTTACAGAAATTTTGGATTCCCAAGTTTTCATTACTGTGATTGTTTTTGGCAGTTTTTTTAAATGATTTTAACATATGATTACAATTTTTATAACTTATAAATAAATTTAGGAATAATCAAAATTAATTGCAAAATCCAGTGAAAATCACCCATGAAATAAAAACAATTGTTTTTATGGAAAGTAAGAACCTATGCACATCAAACTGTCTTTAAATTAAGTGGCAGCAGAGAAATTAACATTGAATTTTTAAAAGATAAGCTTAACTATTAATGCCACACTTAAATGCAGTAATCAATTTTGAGTTCTTCTGTAGTTTATTGTTGTCTAGTGCATACAGCAGAAGTATGCCTTGTAAAAAGAAATCTCCACCAACAGAGGATCAGATTGCAATCAAAAGAGCCAAAGCTACAGTGAGGAAAAGAAAGCCCTGTGCAAGTGATAACCTAGATCAAGTGGCAGCCATGAGAACTTCCAATGCTGAGAATATGCAAAGACTTAGGGACTCTCAAACTCCTGAGCAAGCTGAAGATCCAATCAAGAGCCCTCTGCAGGAGTTAGCTTAAATGCTGTCCAATAGGGTGGCTTTTAAGCTAATAAATAGATATAGTCTGACTAAGATAGATAGATAATGAACAAGTTAAGATAGATAGATAGATAGATAGATAGATAGATAGATAGATAGATAGATAGATAGATAGATAGATAGAGCATGAATGTATCTGTGACTTGATTCTACCCCATTAAAAATATGAAATACTAAATATTATTCTCCATTTATGATTACATTCCATCTTCATGGTACAGCAGATGATGCAGGATATACAAAAAATAAGATAGAAAAGAAGTGTAAAAGAAGTTTCAGAGAAATAACCTAAGGCAAAGGAAGAAGAGCAGTAAGGGAGAAATAAAAATAAATAAATAAACAGAGTAGGCGGTAGAAGTACAGAGACTGAATGTGGGCTAGTTTGAACTTAGGATAGTGTGTAGCCTGTTTTTTAACCAAGAACCTTACTTCCATTCTCACTTTTTCTATCATTTTCACTTTTACTCACTCACTCTTTTTTTTAACCCCCCTCTCTCTTCTGTCCTATGTCTTTATTTCCATCTCTTCTCCTCTTCTTTCATCTGGCCATACCACCTCTTCTTTTCAACAGAATCCAGGTCAGTAAGTGAAAGATTCTGAGTGGAAGTTGATAATCTCTTTGATAAGATCTCTTGAGAGAGAAAGAGAGACAAAGAGAGGGAGAAAGAAAAAGAGTGAGAGAGAAAGCAAATGAGAAATAGGGAGAATTTTAGTAGGAGTAAAGAGAATATAGTGAGTTTTTTTCTTTTTTCATTCTCTACATTTTTTTTAACCAGAGCAGACCTGAACAAGTGGTGTGGAGGGAGCACCCTGACTCCTAGCCACCCCCACTCCACCCTCAAGCAATGGGAATTCGTTTTCTTTTACCTACTCAACTTCCTGTAAGCGAGTCACATATGTACATTTGTGTGTGTCTGTGTGTGTGTGTCTGTGTGTTTGCTTGCAGGTAGTTGTATAATGTGTAAGTAAGATGTATATAAAACTGTGATTTCTGAGCATACGGTAGCCTGACATTAATAAGTTTGTTATGAATGTTTACAATGTACACATTATTTTAATCAATTCTATCCATCTGTTGCACATCTCTCTCTCTCTCTCTCTCTCTGACTTTCTATCTATCTATCTATCTATCTATCTATCTATCTATCTATCTCTATCTCTCTCTCTCTCTCTCTCTCTATATATATATATATATATATATATAGGATTTACATTCAAAGTGTCCCTTATATATATATATATATATATATATATATATATATATATATATGAGGGACACTTTGAATGTAAATCATTCTATTTATTTCCACAGAAAAAAAATATTCAAGGAGAACAATAACACTGTTAGATAGAGCAGGTTTTCAACTACAAAACACTATTTTTTCATATAAGCACCACCATTATTAAAATAATAATGTAATTGGATCTTCTTTAGTCAAAGCACATATGATTATTCCAAAAGTATCTCGATAGAAAACGAGCCTCTTGTGAAATGACAACCCTGACTTGAAATGACTGATAGAAGAAAGATACAAATAGAAGAGAAAAGATGCAAAGGAAAACACTAAACAATTAACAAATAAAATAAAATGAACTCATTCTTTGAGAAACCAATATCTTCAGAAATTTAGAGACCAAATTAATGAAATCAAATGGCCTAAATTATGTGGAGAAAAGCAAAGGATCATGATAATATCTTACAATTGAAACCAAAACAGAAGAAATGTACTGGTCTCAGAAAACACTTTGATTCACATTTCAAATCTGACAAAAGATGTCAGAGGAAATAAAATATACACCAGTATAAAGTCTCTCTCCAAACATAAAAATATTATTACAATATAGTAACAAAAAGGTAGTCCTTGAGACCCTCACACATACAGAGGTATCTCAATTGAATCCATTATGGTAAAGTACTAATGGAACATTGTATTAACTATGCTGTCACCATTCTATGAAAGTCAACTCCTCATAAGCCAATTTATTTCTGGTAAGATTGAATTGTATTAATGTTATCAAACAACTCCAGAAAATTGCTTACCTCACCAATAGAAAATTACCTGCTTTGTTGACCTCATAAAATCATACAATCACATTATTAGAGACTTCCTTTTCTCATCCATTAGAAATTTTCCAAGTTCAGACTCCATTGAATGTCTAGATTAGATTTTTTGCGGATCTATATCACTCCACAAAGTTGTATATGTCTGGCAAAGAATCCAATATCAAACCTCATCAGGAGTATGCCAAGGAGGAAATGAGAGCCTCAATCTATTTAATCTTTTATTAGACTATGCTTTGCTCATATGCAAGCACAGGTGTGAAGAGAGGGGAACTGATCATTTAAGCATTCCATACTATTTGGGTGGGCTGAAAAGTTCATAGTCTGACTAGATAAAAAGCACATTTTCTAATTTTTTCTGTTACTTCATTTGTAAAAAAAAAGAAAAAAATAAGTATTATTTTGTAATTTATAAGGTTCTAGAATGCTATATACATGTACTCTAGTTTATAAAATACAAGCAAAAAACTTAAGAAAAGTTTAAAAAAATGTTTTATTTGTACAGTGAAAGCCCAACATTAATACAAAATAAAGAATAAAATTATGTGAGGTCTCTACATAAAAGTTCATATACTTCATTAAAAACTACAATAGTATACATGTTAGTAAATAATAGTCATTTAATATATTCTGCAACATCAAGAGAGTCATAAATTATGGCAATTGGTGTAAAACAGGTTACCTCTAATAAGAGTTTTCATAAAATTAAAAAAAAAAAAAAAAAAAAAAAAATTCAATATTTCCATACAATTTTGATTTTTCTGTTACTTCATTTGTAAAAAAAAAAAAAAATATCTTTCAATAATTTATTCATTTGTAGAAATAAATAGAAACCTTTGTTAATTTGCCTATTAGTTATTGTTAAATTCCATTTAATTTCTGGTTAATATTCTTTGCAACAATTAGAAGAAGTAGAGATAATCAGAAGAATAGAAGAGGCAATATACACAACATTTTTATATAAGAGTGTGCTCAAAAGTTCATAGGCTCACTATAAACAAGTAATGCTAGAGCTTTGAAATCTTGCATGCATTCATTTTAATTCTTATAAATAACTTCATTGTTTCTTTCCAGGTAGACTGACATCCAACTGTTCAAAAAAAACTTCAAAAGTAACTAGTAGTGACATTTGGCATTGTAGTATTATCAGGTACCTGCAGAAAAAGGGTTTAGTCCCCAAGGACATTCATGCTGACATGGTTGCTACATTAAGGGATGACATTCCAGCTTTATCAAGAATTCAAAGGTAGGCTGCTGAATTTAGGAGGGGAAGGGAGAATCTTGAAGATGATCCAAGGTCTGCATGTTCCGTAACTACTACCTCTGATGAAAACCATGACCTGAAAAACCATCATATGGTGATGGATGACAGACGATTGACTATAAATCAAATAGCCAATGGTGGTATTATCAATTGCCTGCAGAAAAAGGGTTTAGTCCCCAAGGACATTCATGCTGACATGGTTGCTACATTAAGGGATGACATTCCAGCTTTATCAAGAATTCAAAGGTAGGCTGCTGAATTTAGGAGGGGAAGGGAGAATCTTGAAGATGATCCAAGGTCTGCATGTTCCGTAACTACTACCTCTGATGAAAACCATGACCTGAAAAACCATCATATGGTGATGGATGACAGACGATTGACTATAAATCAAATAGCCAATGGTGGTATTATCAATTGCCTGCAGAAAAAGAGTTTAGTCCCCAAGGACATTCATGCTGACATGGTTGCTACATTAAGGGATGACATTCCAGCTTTATCAAGAATTCAAAGGTAGGCTGCTGAATTTAGGAGGGGAAGGGAGAATCTTGAAGATGATCCAAGGTCTGCATGTTCCGTAACTACTACCACTGATGAAAACCATGACCTGAAAAACCATCATATGGTGATGGATGACAGACGATTGACTATAAATCAAATAGCCAATGGTGGTATTATCAATTGCCTGCAGAAAAAGGGTTTAGTCCCCAAGGACATTCATGCTGACATGGTTGCTACATTAAGGGATGACATTCCAGCTTTATCAAGAATTCAAAGGTAGGCTGCTGAATTTAGGAGGGGAAGGGAGAATCTTGAAGATGATCCAAGGTCTGCATGTTCCGTAACTACTACCACTGATGAAAACCATGACCTGAAAAACCATCATATGGTGATGGATGACAGACGATTGACTATAAATCAAATAGCCAATGGTGGTATTATCAATTGCCTGCAGAAAAAGGGTTTAGTCCCCAAGGACATTCATGCTGACATGGTTGCTACATTAAGGGATGACATTCCAGCTTTATCAAGAATTCAAAGGTAGGCTGCTGAATTTAGGAGGGGAAGGGAGAATCTTGAAGATGATCCAAGGTCTGCATGTTCCGTAACTACTACCACTGATGAAAACCATGACCTGAAAAACCATCATATGGTGATGGATGACAGACGATTGACTATAAATCAAATAGCCAATGGTGGTATTATCAATTGCCTGCAGAAAAAGGGTTTAGTCCCCAAGGACATTCATGCTGACATGGTTGCTACATTAAGGGATGACATTCCAGCTTTATCAAGAATTCAAAGGTAGGCTGCTGAATTTAGGAGGGGAAGGGAGAATCTTGAAGATGATCCAAGGTCTGCATGTTCCGTAACTACTACCACTGATGAAAACCATGACATGAAAAACCATCATATGGTGATGGATGACAGACGATTGACTATAAATCAAATAGCCAATGGTGGTATTATCAATTGCCTGCAAAAAAAGGGTTTAGTCCCCAAGGACATTCATGCTGACATGGTTGCTACATTAAGGGATGACATTCCAGCTTTATCAAGAATTCAAAGGTAGGCTGCTGAATTTAGGAGGGGAAGGGAGAATCTTGAAGATGATCCAAGGTCTGCATGTTCCGTAACTACTACCACTGATGAAAACCATGACCTGAAAAACCATCATATGGTGATGGATGACAGACGATTGACTATAAATCAAATAGCCAATGGTGGTATTATCAATTGCCTGCAGAAAAAGGGTTTAGTCCCCAAGGACATTCATGCTGACATGGTTGCTACATTAAGGGATGACATTCCAGCTTTATCAAGAATTCAAAGGTAGGCTGCTGAATTTAGGAGGGGAAGGGAGAATCTTGAAGATGATCCAAGGTCTGCATGTTCCGTAACTACTACCACTGATGAAAACCATGACCTGAAAAACCATCATATGGTGATGGATGACAGACGATTGACTATAAATCAAATAGCCAATGGTGGTATTATCAATTGCCTGCAGAAAAAGGGTTTAGTCCCCAAGGACATTCATGCTGACATGGTTGCTACATTAAGGGATGACATTCCAGCTTCATCAAGAATGCAAAGGTAGGCTGCTGAATTTAGGAGGGGAAAGGAGAATCTTGAAGATGATCCAAGGTCTGCATGTTCCGTAACTACTACCACTGATGAAAACCATGACATGAAAAACCATCATATGGTGATGGATGACAGACGATTGACTATAAATCAAATAGCCAATGGTGGTATTATCAATTGCCTGCAGAAAAAGGGTTTAGTCCCCAAGGACATTCATGCTGACATGGTTGCTACATTAAGGGATGACATTCCAGATTTATCAAGAATTCAAAGGTAGGCTGCTGAATTTAGGAGGGGAAGGGAGAATCTTGAAGATGATCCAAGGTCTGCATGTTCCGTAACTACTACCACTGATGAAAACCATGACATGAAAAACCATCATATGGTGATGGATGACAGACGATTGACTATAAATCAAATAGCCAATGGTGGTATTATCAATTGCCTGCAGAAAAAGGGTTTAGTCCCCAAGGACATTCATGCTGACATGGTTGCTACATTAAGGGATGACATTCCAGCTTTATCAAGAATTCAAAGGTAGGCTGCTGAATTTAGGAGGGGAAGGGAGAATCTTGAAGATGATCCAAGGTCTGCATGTTCCGTAACTACTACCACTGATGAAAACCATGACATGAAAAACCATCATATGGTGATGGATGACAGACGATTGACTATAAATCAAATAGCCAATGGTGGTATTATCAATTGCCTGCAGAAAAAGGGTTTAGTCCCCAAGGACATTCATGCTGACATGGTTGCTACATTAAGGGATGACATTCCAGATTTATCAAGAATTCAAAGGTAGGCTGCTGAATTTAGGAGGGGAAGGGAGAATCTTGAAGATGATCCAAGGTCTGCATGTTCCGTAACTACTACCACTGATGAAAACCATGACATGAAAAACCATCATATGGTGATGGATGACAGACGATTGACTATAAATCAAATAGCCAATGGTGGTATTATCAATTGCCTGCAGAAAAAGGGTTTAGTCCCCAAGGACATTCATGCTGACATGGTTGCTACATTAAGGGATGACATTCCAGCTTCATCAAGAATGCAAAGGTAGGCTGCTGAATTTAGGAGGGGAAAGGAGAATCTTGAAGATGATCCAAGGTCTGCATGTTCCGTAACTACTACCACTGATGAAAACCATGACATGAAAAACCATCATATGGTGATGGATGACAGACGATTGACTATAAATCAAATAGCCAATGGTGGTATTATCAATTGCCTGCAGAAAAAGGGTTTAGTCCCCAAGGACATTCATGCTGACATGGTTGCTACATTAAGGGATGACATTCCAGCTTCATCAAGAATGCAAAGGTAGGCTGCTGAATTTAGGAGGGGAAAGGAGAATCTTGAAGATGATCCAAGGTCTGCATGTTCCGTAACTACTACCACTGATGAAAACCATGACATGAAAAACCATCATATGGTGATGGATGACAGACGATTGACTATAAATCAAATAGCCAATGGTGGTATTATCAATTGCCTGCAGAAAAAGGGTTTAGTCCCCAAGGACATTCATGCTGACATGGTTGCTACATTAAGGGATGACATTCCAGATTTATCAAGAATTCAAAGGTAGGCTGCTGAATTTAGGAGGGGAAGGGAGAATCTTGAAGATGATCCAAGGTCTGCATGTTCCGTAACTACTACCACTGATGAAAACCATGACATGAAAAACCATCATATGGTGATGGATGACAGACGATTGACTATAAATCAAATAGCCAATGGTGGTATTATCAATTGCCTGCAAAAAAAGGGTTTAGTCCCCAAGGACATTCATGCTGACATGGTTGCTACATTAAGGGATGACATTCCAGCTTCATCAAGAATGCAAAGGTAGGCTGCTGAATTTAGGAGGGGAAAGGAGAATCTTGAAGATGATCCAAGGTCTGCATGTTCCGTAACTACTACCACTGATGAAAACCATGACATGAAAAACCATCATATGGTGATGGATGACAGACGATTGACTATAAATCAAATAGCCAATGGTGGTATTATCAATTGCCTGCAGAAAAAGGGTTTAGTCCCCAAGGACATTCATGCTGACATGGTTGCTACATTAAGGGATGACATTCCAGATTTATCAAGAATTCAAAGGTAGGCTGCTGAATTTAGGAGGGGAAGGGAGAATCTTGAAGATGATCCAAGGTCTGCATGTTCCGTAACTACTACCACTGATGAAAACCATGACATGAAAAACCATCATATGGTGATGGATGACAGACGATTGACTATAAATCAAATAGCCAATGGTGGTATTATCAATTGCCTGCAGAAAAAGGGTTTAGTCCCCAAGGACATTCATGCTGACATGGTTGCTACATTAAGGGATGACATTCCAGCTTCATCAAGAATGCAAAGGTAGGCTGCTGAATTTAGGAGGGGAAAGGAGAATCTTGAAGATGATCCAAGGTCTGCATGTTCCGTAACTACTACCACTGATGAAAACCATGACATGAAAAACCATCATATGGTGATGGATGACAGACGATTGACTATAAATCAAATAGCCAATGGTGGTATTATCAATTGCCTGCAGAAAAAGGGTTTAGTCCCCAAGGACATTCATGCTGACATGGTTGCTACATTAAGGGATGACATTCCAGATTTATCAAGAATTCAAAGGTAGGCTGCTGAATTTAGGAGGGGAAGGGAGAATCTTGAAGATGATCCAAGGTCTGCATGTTCCGTAACTACTACCACTGATGAAAACCATGACATGAAAAACCATCATATGGTGATGGATGACAGACGATTGACTATAAATCAAATAGCCAATGGTGGTATTATCAATTGCCTGCAGAAAAAGGGTTTAGTCCCCAAGGACATTCATGCTGACATGGTTGCTACATTAAGGGATGACATTCCAGCTTCATCAAGAATGCAAAGGTAGGCTGCTGAATTTAGGAGGGGAAAGGAGAATCTTGAAGATGATCCAAGGTCTGCATGTTCCGTAACTACTACCACTGATGAAAACCATGACATGAAAAACCATCATATGGTGATGGATGACAGACGATTGACTATAAATCAAATAGCCAATGGTGGTATTATCAATTGCCTGCAGAAAAAGGGTTTAGTCCCCAAGGACATTCATGCTGACATGGTTGCTACATTAAGGGATGACATTCCAGATTTATCAAGAATTCAAAGGTAGGCTGCTGAATTTAGGAGGGGAAGGGAGAATCTTGAAGATGATCCAAGGTCTGCATGTTCCGTAACTACTACCACTGATGAAAACCATGACATGAAAAACCATCATATGGTGATGGATGACAGACGATTGACTATAAATCAAATAGCCAATGGTGGTATTATCAATTGCCTGCAGAAAAAGGGTTTAGTCCCCAAGGACATTCATGCTGACATGGTTGCTACATTAAGGGATGACATTCCAGCTTCATCAAGAATGCAAAGGTAGGCTGCTGAATTTAGGAGGGGAAAGGAGAATCTTGAAGATGATCCAAGGTCTGCATGTTCCGTAACTACTACCACTGATGAAAACCATGACATGAAAAACCATCATATGGTGATGGATGACAGACGATTGACTATAAATCAAATAGCCAATGGTGGTATTATCAATTGCCTGCAGAAAAAGGGTTTAGTCCCCAAGGACATTCATGCTGACATGGTTGCTACATTAAGGGATGACATTCCAGATTTATCAAGAATTCAAAGGTAGGCTGCTGAATTTAGGAGGGGAAGGGAGAATCTTGAAGATGATCCAAGGTCTGCATGTTCCGTAACTACTACCACTGATGAAAACCATGACCTGAAAAACCATCATATGGTGATGGATGACAGACGATTGACTATAAATCAAATAGCCAATGGTGGTATTATCAATTGCCTGCAGAAAAAGGGTTTAGTCCCCAAGGACATTCATGCTGACATGGTTGCTACATTAAGGGATGACATTCCAGATTTATCAAGAATTCAAAGGTAGGCTGCTGAATTTAGGAGGGGAAGGGAGAATCTTGAAGATGATCCAAGGTCTGCATGTTCCGTAACTACTACCACTGATGAAAACCATGACATGAAAAACCATCATATGGTGATGGATGACAGACGATTGACTATAAATCAAATAGCCAATGGTGGTATTATCAATTGCCTGCAGAAAAAGGGTTTAGTCCCCAAGGACATTCATGCTGACATGGTTGCTACATTAAGGGATGACATTCCAGCTTCATCAAGAATTCAAAGGTAGGCTGCTGAATTTAGGAGGGGAAAGGAGAATCTTGAAGATGATCCAAGGTCTGCATGTTCCGTAACTACTACCTCTGATGAAAACCATGACCTGAAAAACCATCATATGGTGATGGATGACAGACGATTGACTATAAATCAAATAGCCAATGGTGGTATTATCAATTGCCTGCAGAAAAAGGGTTTAGTCCCCAAGGACATTCATGCTGACATGGTTGCTACATTAAGGGATGACATTCCAGCTTCATCAAGAATGCAAAGGTAGGCTGCTGAATTTAGGAGGGGAAAGGAGAATCTTGAAGATGATCCAAGGTCTGCATGTTCCGTAACTACTACCTCTGATGAAAACCATGACCTGAAAAACCATCATATGGTGATGGATGACAGACGATTGACTATAAATCAAATAGCCAATGGTGGTATTATCAATTGCCTGCAGAAAAAGGGTTTAGTCCCCAAGGACATTCATGCTGACATGGTTGCTACATTAAGGGATGACATTCCAGCTTCATCAAGAATGCAAAGGTAGGCTGCTGAATTTAGGAGGGGAAAGGAGAATCTTGAAGATGATCCAAGGTCTGCATGTTCCGTAACTACTACCACTGATGAAAACCATGACATGAAAAACCATCATATGGTGATGGATGACAGACGATTGACTATAAATCAAATAGCCAATGGTGGTATTATCAATTATCTGCAGAAAAAGGGTTTAGCCCCTTTGCCAAGAACATTCATGCTGATATGATTGCTACATTAGGGGAGGACAACTGCCATCACTGAGAAAAACATTGATTGTGTTCACTACATTGTGATGGATGAAAACTGATTGAATATTACTATTAGTATGTCCTGTCAAAGAGTTGAGAATATTCTTCACAATGAACTTGCAATGAGAATGGTTTCTACTCTGTGGGTACCATGTCTTATAATACCTGACCAAAAGTGCACCAGGATGATCACCTCACAGGGAAATCTCACATTGTTTGAAGTTGATCCAGCTAGTTTCTGTGAACATTTCCTATCCCAGGATGAGTGTTAAGTTCATCATTTGAGTCAAAGAAAATACATACAGTAGAAGCATCCCTCCTCATCTGCTTAAAGGAGGCCAAGATTGTTTTATCTGCAGGGAAGGTAAGGGCCTCAGTTTTCTGAGATACAAAAGCATTGATTATTGAAAATATTACAAAGGGCCATACCATCAATGCAGAGTACTAGGCACTGACTCCCCACTAAGATGAGTTGTGACACAAGGTCAATTTTTAAGATGGGGACTTGAGCACATACACCCAGGCCAGGCACAAAATTGCCCAACTCCACCCACACAACTGTTGGTTGCACTAGCCACAGTACAAGCACAAATCCATCTCTCTAGTATGAAGAGAGGGTGTGGCCTCGGGCAGATGTCCCCCAGGTCTGGGCACCTCTCAGTATAATTTTCCTCAGTTTTGAAACTCTATTCTCCAGATTCATCTGTTCCTCCACATATAAAACATTTGACAGATCAATTTACACACTATGGAGAGTACTATGCCAACATACTGAGGAAGTTGTAAAAGGCTATCAAGACCAAAACGCCCAGGAAAACTGATTCAAGTAGTTTTGTCTAATCAGGACAATGCTCCAACATACAAGTCATTGGTTTCAATGGATGCTGTGCATGACAGCAGCACTGAACTGGTTGACCGCCCTCTCTATTCTCCTGATTTGGCTTCAATTGACTATAATCTATTCTCCAACATGAACAAACACTTGGCTGGTGTGTATTATGCTAAATTGCTGAGGTAGTTATGAAAGGCTATCAAGACCAAACAGCCAGGAAAACTGATGCAAGTAATTTTGTCTCTTGAAGACAATGCTCCAGCATAGAAATCCTTGGTTTCAATGGCTGCTATGCATGACAGCATCTTTGAACTGGTTGATCACCCTCCTCCCTATTCTCCTGAGATCATCTCTTCCTTCACATTTAAGAAAGTAATTGGCTGTGAACTAATATCACAGTGTTGATGATGTCATATCTGCTGTTGATGACTTTTGTTTTTACTGACAGTATGATGTGTCCTCTTTGAACAGTCAAATATCAGTGTAGCTGTAAAGAAACAGTTATTAATAAGAGGTGAAATTTTTGCATGAAAGATTTCACAGGTCTAGCATAACTCCTTCATAGTCAATCTATGAAGTTTTCAGCTTGACCCTGATACATCCTTAATATACCTCCTAATAGAAAACAATGTTCCTGTTTTTCCTCCTGAGACTAGTGTACTAATGATGAGTGAGGCTATGTTGATGACATAGTTGTTCATATTTGGGATAAGAATAATCTTGAAATAAAATCAACATCCCCCCTACTAAGTGTTCCCAGAATTAGGACATCAGATCATTTTTTTCAAAACAGAAAATATGATCTAAAATTGGAATTAAAGCAGTGATGTTATCTACTTTGAATCCATCATAAAAATTCATGATTTATAATTAACTAAACACTTGAGATACTTGGTGTATGGATCAGTTATACAAATATAGTATAGGAGAAAAGAAAAATGAACGTAGAATAAGCTGCACTAGTGTTATGTTTGTTCAACACTTAAAGTTGCTGCAAAACCAAAACATTAACTGAAGAACTTTGGTCATATTTTAAATAGCCTCATCAGATCAAGGCTTTCATAGTTGTTATACAAGGGTGCCACAATGCCTTCAGAAAGATCTTAACTGTCAACTGTATACAACTGTTTTCTTAGATCAATGATTAAAAGTGGCTTCCAGTGAATGAAGCCTGTAGGTCTTTGTGTGGACTATACATCTTCAAACCTCATGGATTGGCCCTGCAAAATCACAAACAAAGCACCGTACTAAATAACAGAAACCACTTAACTTGAGGACTTTCAAGAGCAGCAACAACTAAAACAGATAGCACATGTAACATGAAGAAAAAATAATTACATAATCAAGATATTGACATTCTACACTACTTCAAACAAAAGGTTAGGAAGGAAGCTGCCATTAATAATGGAAAAAGCAATAACAGTGAACTTGGAAAAGCTATTTTCCTGAAAAATTGGTTTAATAGAAAGATTTTATAAATTATAACTGACAATTAATGAATGCTGAATTTTTCCACATAAGAAAAATGGATAATATTACGATTAACATTATCAGCTCTCCATTTTTCAAAGTATACTTCATCTCATGGGTTGGTAATCTTTTCTTTAGTAGGACTTCTTAATCTAGGCTGGTTGATATTAATTTCACTGTTTAAGAAAATACAAAAACTGGTATATCCAAAACACATCTACCAACTAGAAATAACTTTTTTATATGCACACATACACACACATACACACACACCAATATATATATATGAAGGTACCAATATACATCATTGTTAGTACTTCTAACAATACAAAATTCATAATTCTACCCTCTACACTCTACAAAGCAGGTAAATAAGTTAGTTATCTCTAATACCAGCATTTCCAAGATAATCACAGATATAATTAGGAAGATGAAAAAATCCAACACCAATTCAGATGCCAGTACTCATCAAATAAATTGCTTACAATGTAAAAGCATTTATATCAGAGAGACATCACAAAATGGACTTTGAAGGGACATCATCTCTTCTTGTATTCAAAACACCATAAATTATAATAACATTTTTTTAACAAGTCAAATACATATGAAACACAATTAACCAACTTCCCTCTCCATATCTCATTCTCTTTCTTCTTTAATAAAAGTGAAATATGTTAAATTTATAAATATTTTCAATTTGTTTTTATCTTATCATATGTAACAAGGCGATATCCATAACCATGTTGGATTTTTCTTGATCTATACTCATCAATGAACAGGAGTATGATCAACATGTTTTTACTTTAAGTTAAATCCAATAGACTGTATATTATATTTATCCACCTGACAAAGAATTTTAATACATTAAGTAGTTCAAGGCCCTGGATAATTCTGGAAAAATTGGGTCTCAAATAAGAAAGTGACTTCTTCAAAAGCTTCTTGAAAGTAAAACAGTGTTGGAGTTAGCTCCTCCTTGGCTCCTTAAACCACAAGAGAACAGGTCATTTCAACCTTGACCTTTCAGTTGTGCTCCCTATATATGCTGTTAACCTGAAATAGAGACTAGCAAGTTACCTTTTCAGTTTAGTTATATTACGAACCTAGTCGTAATATACTTCTAGGCATTTTTAGGCTTTGGTTTTCTTTTAGCTAAGCTCTACTGATTTTTTAGATAGACTTTACTGTGTTAGCTTACCAATTCTCTTGCGAGTCTCCCTTACCACAAGACAGTGACTTCTCGCTAAATTTAGGGTCGGCGACTGAAATGGCCGGTACGCAGGCCCCTGGCCTCCATGGCCAGGACGTCGATCACTGGGCTGTGTATTAAGTTACACTCCCATTTCTTTTTGTCTGCCAACTTGACTATAGTTGGAAACTTTGCTTCCTCTCTCTACTTCGCCTCTTGCTTCTGGCTCCTTGCCAATGTTTGACTCTCGGGATTCTGTCCCCACTGGCTGCCTGCACGTTGTCCATAACCTTTCCCATACACTACATTTGTAATTATTATGGGAGTTTAGTAATATCAGACTCGACCGGCAGACACACAATGCCTGCACTGGACCTTTTGACATGCCCGAACAACATCGCAATGCCAGCTCCTCTTTCCTTCCCAACACGTCAAGTTGGCATCCCGGCAATGACCAACATCAACCTCAAACTACAATGACCAGCAGCAATTATCTGCAACGACCAACATCAAACTCAAACTACAATGACCAGCAGCGATTATCTGCAACGACCAACATCAAACTCAAACTACAATGACCAGCAGCAATTATCTGCAACGACCAACATCAAACTCAAACTACAATGACCAGCAGCGATTATCTGCAACGACCAACATCAAACTCAAACTACAATGACCAGCAGCAATTATCTGCAACGACCAACATCAAACTCAAACTACAATGACCAGCAGCGATTATCTGCAACGACCAACATCAACCTCAAACTACAATGACCAGCAGCAATTATCTGCAACGACCAACATCAAACTCAAACTACAATGACCAGCAGCAATTATCTGCAACGACCAACATCAAACTCAAACTACAATGACCAGCAGCGATTATCTGCAATGACCAACATCAAACTCAAACTACAATGACCAGCAGCAATTATCTGCAACGACCAACATCAAACTCAAACTACAATGACCAGCAGCAATTATCTGCAACGACCAACATCAAACTCAAACTACAATGACCAGCAGCGATTATCTGCAACGACCAACATCAAACTCAAACTACAATGACCAGCAGCGATTATCTGCAACGACCAACATCAACCTCAAACTACAATGACCAGCAGCAATTATCTGCAACGACCAACATCAAACTCAAACTACAATGACCAGCAGCAATTATCTGCAACGACCAACATCAAACTCAAACTACAATGACCAGCAGCAATTATCTGCAACGACCAACATCAAACTCAAACTACAATGACCAGCAGCGATTATCTGCAATGACCAACATCAAACTCAAACTACAATGACCAGCAGCAATTATCTGCAACGACCAACATCAAACTCAAACTACAATGACCAGCAGCGATTATCTGCAATGACCAACATCAAACTCAAACTACAATGACCAGCAGCAATTATCTGCAACGACCAACATCAACCTCAAACTACAATGACCAGCAGCAATTATCTGCAACGACCAACATCAAACTCAAACTACAATGACCAGCAGCGATTATCTGCAATGACCAACATCAAACTCAAACTACAATGACCAGCAGCAATTATCTGCAACGACCAACATCAAACTCAAACTACAATGACCAGCAGCGATTATCTGCAATGACCAACATCAAACTCAAACTACAATGACCAGCAGCAATTATCTGCAACGACCAACATCAAACTCAAACTACAATGACCAGCAGCGATTATCTGCAACGACCAACATCAAACTCAAACTACAATGACCAGCAGCGATTATCTGCAATGACCAACATCAACCTCAAACTACAATGACCAGCAGCAATTATCTGCAACGACCAACATCAAACTCAAACTACAATGACCAGCAGCAATTATCTGCAACGACCAACATCAAACTCAAACTACAATGACCAGCAGCGATTATCTGCAACGACCAACATCAAACTCAAACTACAATGACCAGCAGCGATTATCTGCAATGACCAACATCAAACTCAAACTACAATGACCAGCAGCGATTATCTGCAACGACCAACATCAACCTCAAACTACAATGACCAGCAGCAATTATCTGCAACGACCAACATCAAACTCAAACTACAATGACCAGCAGCAATTATCTGCAACGACCAACATCAAACTCAAACTACAATGACCAGCAGCAATTATCTGCAACGACCAACATCAAACTCAAACTACAATGACCAGCAACGATTATCTGCAATGACCAACATCAAACTCAAACTACAATGACCAGCAGCAATTATCTGCAACGACCAACATCAAACTCAAACTACAATGACCAGCAGCGATTATCTGCAATGACCAACATCAAACTCAAACTACAATGACCAGCAGCAATTATCTGCAATGACCAACATCAAACTCAAACTACAATGACCAGCAGCGATTATCTGCAATGACCAACATCAACCTCAAACTACAATGACCAGCAGCAATTATCTGCAACGACCAACTTCAACTGCAACGACCAACAGCGATCATCTGCATGACCAGCAGCGATCACCTGTAACAACCAACTTTGACCATCAATGCCTGCACTGGAACATCTGCATCTCTACCGTTCCGACCACCTTTATTTCTTTATTATTTTTCTAGAATAAATTAGCTTATATCTTCACCTTGTCAGATTTAACGTCTTCAAAAATGCTAGCAGGCCTCTTGTGACCTCCTCACCCTTTTGTGATACGGGGGGGGGGGCGCTCGTGGAGTCCGCTACAACAACATCAAATAAGGCTGTTTGCTGCCCACACAAATAAACGTACATTATTTTCTGTATTCTTTAATATAACTGACAGCAAACTTGAATTAGAGTGATAATGTGCAAAATGACACCATTTTTTAAGCTAAAGAGTTTCTGAGATCACACTCTTATCACATTGCAGCTGGCCAAAGAGCTTCTATTTTCAGGCAATATATCTCTGGTCGCTCACATAGAAGTGGAACTCCAGCAGGTAACATCCTGCTTGTAAAGGCCACAGAATCCTTCAGTATGGTGGTTAACTTTAAAAAGACATTCTACACCAAAACAAAAGTATCATATAGCTCTCATCACTTTTGGTTCAAGAATGTGTGAAGTGGTTCAGGATTCACCTATTTCAATAGAATTATATTCAAATGCCTAATAGGAGAGAGAAATGGCCAACTACAAATCTGACTAAACCTTCAGTAAACTATGTAAAGGTGTCTAGGGCAAGAGAAACCGCATGAAAAACATAACAACCAGTGTCTACAAAGCATATGTATTCTTCTATAAGGTACTGAATGATAGGTCATATAAGTTACACTTACAAGAGCATGTCAATAAATTTTGTCCCTACACCCAAACTAAAAGTGCTTTGGGGTGATTTATGCATTTGTCCAATTGGTACATGAATACATAAATATTAGCTTGGTGCAAAAATAATGACGTAATAATGTTGTTTTTTGACATATTTTTTAACGTCAAAAAAACAACATTATTACGTCATTATTTTTGCACCAACCTAATACCTTCCTTAAAGTTTCTATTAAGTTACTGAATCTATTTTTCACCTCTGCATCAATAGCATCATCTATGTGGAACTGTGCTTCTTGAATAAATATTATCTGAGGGTCAAAGCAGGTGATAGTCATGTTGAGCTCTGTCAGAACTCTGATTCTTTAACTCAGATATACACAACAGAAATGTTTATTTAACACAGTTTGATTGGTAAGTAGGATTGTACCTATTTGCATATGTTAATTAGAAGATATATAAGAGACAGGTAGAAGTTGACTACTGACCGCTTGTTGTATAACAATACAATACAGCAATATGGCATTGCTGATAGGATATTCAAGTTACTTAGATGAACCAGAATTTGTCAAGACTTGAATCAGGTGTTTTAAAACCCAGGCTAGGGCTACAAAATTGAAAGACAACCAGGCATGAGGGGGAGAAAATGAAATAACTGATCTCTTTCTAGCTTAAGCAGGTTTTGAAATTATAATTAAAATATCTGTTACAACATACCTCTAATGATTGGAGAATTTGACTTGCATTAAAATTTCAGAAATTATAAAAAGATTTTACAACCTAAAAAGAAACTTGTGATAATGAAAAGAAGCAACTTTCTGTCCATTAAAGAGAAATAAGATGAATCAATTATATAATATCTTCACAAATTAAGAGAAGTTAGCAGATTCTGTGAACTCAAGATTTGACTATTGAGGATGAATTGATTCAGTTACATTTGATTGAAGGTATGGCTGATACATTTCATACATATAAGATATTGGAATAATTACAATTGAATAATTTGTCTCTAACTGCATGTGTGGAAGTTATACAATATCTGGAATTGTTAAAAAAATATAATTCTACTGAAGACAATGTTGAAACATACATTATAAAAATGAACACAAGAAATGCAAATACTGTAACTATGAGCATGAAATTGACAGAAAAAAGTGCCCTTCTCATGGTAAAATTTTATCAATGATGTACTTTTCAAGAAGTTTGACAGCAGCAGAAATAAATTATTCAAATATTGGTCATTGTTTGGAGCACAGACAGAGCTTGACAATTTTCATTAGGTTAGAAGTTCCTATTAAAGTTAGACCATAAATCTCTAGAGTTTATTTTGAACCCTAGAAAGGAGCTACAAAAAGTAACTTCTTCCAGAATTCTAAGATGGGTCATAAAATTAACTTATGAGTATGTAAACAGAAATACAATGCCATATGCCAATGCACTGTCAAGGTTAAAATTTAATAAGGATCAAAAGAAAAAAAATGGAAAAATGGAAATCCCTGATGAAAAAATATTACATTGGGTTGAAACTGATATATTATCTCTACAAAGATTGGTATTGGAAACTCTAAAGGATCCAATATTAAGCAAAATTGCTGAAAAAATAAGAAGAAACTGACTGGTAGAGTAATTGTTCCAAAGATAAAATATAAGGCATAAATTATAAAATATAAGGCATAAATTATAAAATATAAGGCATAAATTATAAAATATAAGGCATAAATTAACAATGGAAACAGTATTATATGCAATTGAAATGTGAGAGTACCAACAGAAACAGTAAGAAGAGAAATTTTAAAAAGTCTACATGATGATGTGCATTGTGGGATAATGTCTATGAAGAGGAGATTAAAATCAGAGACATAATGACCAGGGTATTATCTCAATATAGAAAGGTATATAGACAAATTTCCAAAATGTGCAGAAATAAAGACTTTTTGACTACAAAAGAGACTACACTCATGACCTAAAAATGGAACCATGGTCATGTGTTCATATGGACCATGTACACACTAATATCATAGGACTATTTCTAATTTTAGTAGACTCATTTTCAGGGTGGTCTGAAATCATTAAAGTTAAAAATAGAAAAATGACTACAATAAAATGAGTACTAAGGATGATATTTTCAGGAAATGGGGGTCCCTAAAACATTGGTATCAGAGCATGCACTAGAATTTTGTGATGAAGCTCTATGTAATTGGTTGAGGTGGATTGGTTGCTTCTCTTACAAAACACCAGCCTATCACCCACAATCTAATGGGATTGCAGAAAGAATGGTGCAAACAGTAAAAATGGGATTAAAAGCATTTTCCCAAAGTAATGATACTATAGGTAGTTACTTACCAAGGTTATTGCTTAGTTGTAAAATAATTCCACATGCAGACAGATTGTAATGCCCATCTGCATTAATGGATAGACAAATAAGATCTCCATTAACAATGTCTTATTTGACAAATGAAAGGATGTGGTATAAGAAAGACAAAGTAGCAAGTCTGAGAGAGGTAATTTCATCATGCAAAGGGCCATTATATCAAAGAAAGAAAAAAGTCTAATGGCTCCATTCTGACCAATTAAGATATAGAATTGTTATGGTACGGAATGATGATGATATTTCATCATTCTAAAAATAAGCTTGTCATTAATGATGATAGGAATAAAGGATATTTTATCATCCTAACCCTCGTTATAAAAACAACCCTTCTATCCCGAGAGAGTCAGTAGAATAGAGTAGAGTAGTGTAGACTAGGGTATGCATAGTAATAGACCAGTAGACAAGTAGTAGTAGTCAGTAGAAACACATGTCCACCAGCACTCCAGAAGATTGAAAACAGATGATTTCAAATGCATCCTAACAAACGAAATTCTTGGAACCAAACTAAGTAAGCACTGACTTTTAAACAAAAGGTACACTGAGAACATTTTTATATACACCATACAAATGTTCTGTAATTCACATCACAAAAAGAAACTACAAATTCTTGTTATTTATATCAACACATGTCTTATGTTATTATTTTATGTTTTAATTCATTTCGTTTTCAGTATAAGAAAAAAAAGAAAAGCAACAAGGTAATTACTTTAACACGCTACATTACCTACCCTGTTACAGAATTGAAGAGGATGATGTTGTGGCAGAAGACCTTGACAGAGAAGAAAGCCTGAGTTCTTCAAATCAGGACAATGCAATAGAAGACAAGCTTATGAATGACAGTGGGAGTGACTCAGACATGGAAGAAGATGAAATAAAACAAAGATCTCTATTAAAAAAAAAAACAAGAAATAAGCCTCAAGTGGAAAAGGAGTAAAGATCTTGTAGAAGAAGTTTGAGAACAACCAAAGGCATTAACCTCTTTGGTCCAGGGAGGTGTAGTTGATTGATAAATAGGATTGTACCTATTTGAATATGTTAAGTAGAAGAGATATAAAGTGTATAGTAAACTAAGTCAAGAAGTTGACTACTGATCATGTGTCATAGAATAACACAGTACTACAGGAACAAAAAGTAAGAAGAGGAGAAATATAAAAAAAAAATAGTTAACTATGAATTCAGTTAAGAAGAAGGAAATGAGAAGAAACCTGCTTACTTGCATTTCTGAATACATTTTCATTTTGGGAACAAAATGGAGGAGGAATTCAGTGTTTAATGTGCTCGTTTTCTACTCTAGACTTCATGTGTAGAAATATTGATGCATGGAATTTGAAACTTTAGCCATTTCTTCTGTAGTTATTGTTAATGATTATTGGGAAAACAATATATTTAAAGAGTGTTACTCTAATTAAAAGAGGAAGCAATCCAACTTTCTTGGCAGATCTTCTATTATCAAAATATGGGATACTTAATAACAAAGAAAAGTTTTAAGCAAAAACAAAAAGAAACTAAATGAAATCAGAATATATACCCAAAATATATATTGAAAAAAAAAAAATTTAAATTTAAAGTTCTTAATAATTCTCTTTCATTCACATGTGTGGCCATATTAACATAAACATCACTTTAGCCTGATGAAGCCCTAAATGATGAAGTAAGTCAGGCAAAAACTTTTTTAACTTTCTTATAGATTTCTCTAAAATAAGCATTATATTAAATGAATTTGATAAAAATGCTAAATTTCATATACATATTTTAATATGAATTAGTGTTTGTACAATATATATGTTGTGCCTGACATGATGCTGCAAACATTTAAATTAAATAAATTATCAAAATCATATTAGTCACATAAAAAATTCAAAATTAATAGATCATAATCACAACTGAAAAGAAAGTCATCAAAAATTATTAACAGAACAAATTCAGTCTCTTGAACATGATGTAAGACAGTCAAAAGGAGATCTTGCCACTCAACTATGATTGAAGACAGTCAAAAACATGTTTTCTCTCTTGACTATAATTGACAACAGTCTAAAACAGATTTTCTCTCTTGACGATGATTGATGACAGTCAAAAACAGGTTTTATCTCTCAACTATGATTGAAGACAGTAAAAAACAGATTTAGTCTCTTGAATATAATTGAAGACAGTCAAAAACAGATCTTGTCTCTCAAATATGATTGAAGAGAGTCAAAACATTTTCTTACACAACTATGATTGAAGACATTCAAAGACAGATTTTGTCTCTCAACAATTTGTGAACACAGGCAAAAACAGATTTTGTCAATCAACTATGATTAAAGATAGTAAAACAAATCTTGTCTCTCAACTGTAATTGAAGACAGTCAAGAACAAATTTTTTCTCTGAACTATGATTGAAGACAGTCAAAAAAACCTTATCTCAACTACAACTGAAGACAGTAAAAAACAGATTTTCTCTCTCGATTATGATTGAATTGAAGAGAGTCAAAAACAGATCATGTCATCCAACTATAATTAAAAACAGTCAAAAACATATTTTCTCTCTCAACTATGATTGATGATACTCAAAAACAGATTTAGTCTATCGACTATGATTGAAGACAGGCAAATACAGACTTTGTTGATCGAATACAATTGAAGATATTGAAAAAGATTTTGTCTCTCAACTGTGAATGAAGGCAGTCAAAAACAGTTTTTATCTCTCAACTACGATTGAAGACAGTCAAAAACAGATTTTATCTCTTGACTATGATCAAAGACAGTCAAAAATAGATCTTGTCTCTTGCCTATGATGTAAGACAGTCAAAACAAATCTTGTCGCTTGACTATGATTAAAGGTTTTGTCACATGATTATGATTGAAGACAGTCAAAAACAGATTTTCTCTCTCAATTATGATAGATGACAGTCAAAAAGAGACTTTGTCTCTTGAATATGATTGAAGACTGTCAAAAAGAGACTTTGTCTCTTGAATATGACTAAAGACAGTCAAGAACAGATTTTGTTTCTTGACTATGATTGAAGACAGTCAAAAACAGAATTTATCTCTCGATTATGATTGAAGACAGTCAAAAACAGATTTTCTCTTTCAACTATGATTGAAGAGAGTCAAAAAGATATCTTGTCTCTTGACTATGATTGAGGAGAGTCAAAAACTGACTTTGTCTCATGTCTATGATTGAAGACTGGCTAATATTTTCATAGGTTTTTATGGGGGACTTCTGTTTGATAAAGTCCTTAAACCCTACATTTATATGTGGTACATGATGACACCTTTTCTATTTTTGATTCTGCTGGAGATGCCACTGACTTTTTGGCAGAACTCAGTTCTCTCCATCCATCCCTTCAGTTTACTATGTTGAAAGTGATGGTACTTTGCCCTTTCTAGATGTTCTTGTAGAATTCAAGGATGGTGTTTTTGTCACCAGTATTTTTCATAAACCCACTTTTACAGGCTTGTATACAAGTTGGAACACTTTTGTTCCCAAGGCCCACAAAATTGGTCTAGTTTCTACCGTAGTTCATCACCCTTTGATGATCTGTTCTCTTAGCTTGTTAAACGGAGAACTTGCAAGGACCCAAGAAATTTATTAAGGTAATGGTTATTCTACTAGTGTCATTAAACACATTATTGATGGTAAAATTAGATGATTTAAAGAACCAGTGGTTCTAGGACCTATTTGGTGCCCAATTTATTTGAAGTTGCCTTGGATAGGCAGGAAGTGTGCCAACTGCTTGCTGACAGAATTTCAGCTTGTGTTGTTTTGTGCTACAATGCTGTCAAGTTGCGTACTGTGTTCCAGACAAGATGCATGTTTCCACCCTTCGGCAAAGATTGGTTGTCCTATTTTCAGAATAGTTCAATAATATACAAATTTAAATGCCGTTGTAACACGGTGACTAGAAATGCAGATTATGCAACACATACCTGCTTATTTGCATTCTAGTAGTCAGTTGTGTTAAAAGAACCACTCAAATAGTGCATGACTCCTCCATTGGGCAGCATTTGCTGGACAATCCCAATTGCGCCACTGATTATAATAACATATTATTTACCATTTTACATAATGCTTGCTTGGTTCACCACCTCCAGGTTCTTGAACATGTTTATATTAAGTTTCATTAGCCGAGCTTATGTAAACAAAAGAAACATTCATTCTTTACATTTGATGGAAGGATTATGAGTGACTTTTTCCATTCTATACTCTTTGTGGAACTTCTGTTATTAGTCATTAATTTGTTTATAAATAAAATCAACTGTGATCCAATCTTCCCTCCTCATTCATTGTCTTTGATCATTTCCTGCTGTTCATCAACAATCACCTTTGGAGAAAGTGTTGGCCAAAACTATCCCCTCAAGGTAAAATAATGATGTCCATTCTATTTAAATCTCTCTCTCTCTCTCTCTCTCTCTCTCTCTATATATATATATATATATATATATATATATATATATATATATATATATATATATATAAGATAGATATATATATATATGAAGAAATATAGTCTTAAGATGTGTTATATTTATGGGATAAAGTGCTCAATATTAGAGATAGTGTGTGTGTAAATATAAAAGTGAACATAGAAGTCAACACTTAGAGGCAACAGTCTGATTTGGTGGAGATTTAATGCCCACATGTACTGGATATTAAGGATAACTCAATGGATAAACTCAATGATGTGAAAAGGAAATTGAAATAATTTTAGTACAATTGAAGCAAAAATATGGGGAAACTTTTGTGGGGAAATTATTGATAGTCATCAAGAATTATTGATGACTTGATGATGGAGGAGGGATGTGTATATGGCTGGAAGCAGATGGGAAATTAATAAGGGTATAAACAGAAGGGAGGAGAAGTTAGATGTGCAGTGTGAGGGTTCATTGATCAGTTCATTTTCTTGTTAAGGTATAACAGTTCAACTGAGGGAGGGGCATATCTATATATATATATATTTTGTTGGAAAAGCATTCCCAGTTATAATGTTATTTTGTTTCATTTTTACTACTAGACAATTTGTTTTATTATTTATCTTTCAAATAATTTTAAACAATGATAATAATAATTATAATAATAATGAAATTTTCTTTTATACTTTATAATAATTTTATACTTTAGTATATATAGTAATATCCGGGCACATTGATGATGATCTGTTTACTCTGACATCTAATGTAAAATATATATATATGTTTTATGTGGATAAAAGTAGTACCTTTGTTGCTTGGCTGCTGCACCTTTATTTTTAAGGTGGATGGGCATGGGCAACCTCCTGATCCTCATCCATCCCCTAAATCTCCAAGTGCCATAACCTGTAAACTGCTTCAACAGGCGGGCTAAATCACATGGGTAGAGTCTGCACCACTTTACTAGGTGGATGATCTGTACAAGCAGATATATATATATATATATATATATATATATATATATATATATATATATATATATATAGTCGACTCTCCCGTCGAATTCGACATATGAGAGTCAAGCAGATCAGTTCCCAGGAAACCGACAGCCCGACAACAGCACATGAGATTTGATTATAGTGTCGAAGGTTTCGTGCAAGACCAGCCACACTTTTTGAAGGGCCAAATTCAGAGACCTGGTGCACTAAGTGCCACAAGGTCCCCAAACGACCCTCCGCAAGTTTTGAATTCAGAGTTGTCCTTCTCCTAGGCCAGTTGCTATCCAAGGCTATAGAACCCAATCTGTCCTGCTATTTACCCATAGCTGGAGGGAGAAGAGGACGATTCACACTTTTCCCAAGGGTATTAGCACATAAGTGAATGTAATGGATTGGACTGGAATTTGAACTCGGCTGTCTGATTCCTCAATCCAAGCCGCTATCCATTACTCCACCGTATGTGTGTGTGTGTGTGTGTGTGTGTATATATATATATATATATATATATATATATATATATATATATATATATATATATATATATATATATATATATATATATATATATATATATATATATATATATAAGGTTGGTGCAAAAATAATGTCGGTTTTTGACGTTAAAAAATATGACAAAAACCGACATTATTTTTGCACCAAACTAATATATATATATATATATGCATGTATGTATGTATGTATTCATGGTGAGAAGTTTAGGCTACAATCCCTGCTGGACAAGTAAAAGTCCTGTCAAAGGGTGGGATACGCCTCTTTGGGAGGTCAATACCCATCTAGCTATCTCCTATCTCTGCGCAAGGCCATAGAAATATTTGGGCTGGTATCCAGAGGCACAGTTAGCCCACTGGGGGTGAGACCACCCAAGCTTTCTGGAAGTCTTCTAGGAGAAGGAAACTGATAGAAAATCTGCCTCATGGCTACACTAGATATCTTGCAACTGCTTGTTTCTGTTCAATATGGCTTTGTGGTGAGGGTTGTTGCAATGCTGTGCAAGCTGCATATGACCTTAAGACCTGCACAGGTGTTACTGACAACTTGCCAGCTTATAGTTTTTTTTTTTCAATCCAAGTCTGATGGCGATGCAGTGACATGCAGTGACATACAGGTCTGACGAGCTGGAAGTGTGTAGCTTCTGACCTGCATATTGGGTGACCTCTGGTTAGATGTAAGGTCACTGGCTCACCTTCATTGAGACAGGAGTGGCTTTCATTTCTTCCAGGGGTGACTGAGCAGCTCTTTTAAGGAGCGCACTGCTCACCAGAAGATTGCTAAAAGGGTCTAGAAAAGGTGACCTAAAAATTGCTTGTCTCATTCATCTGGCCAGTATAGTGCGGATGGCGGATGTCTATTTGGCACTCAAACAAAAGTTAAAAACTAATAATGAAACTGAAACTATCTTGTTGGAATGTACAGACTCTCTTAAATAATCCTGTGGTATCTACTCCTCAATGCAGATCAGCTCTGGTGCTTAGGAAGCTAGAGAGATATTTTATAGATGTAGTTGCTCTCTTGGAAACTTATCTAGCTAGTGATGGTCAACTTCAAGAAGTTGGAGGTGGCTACACTTACTTCTGGAAGGGAATGTGTGCTGAGGAGGATAGAGTATCTGGTGTGAGTTCTGTACCAAAACTTACTGAACTTTCTAAAAGAGTCAGTGAGCATTTAATGACCCTTCATTTACATCTGAATCGATCATGATACACTACAATCATTAGTGCCTATGCTCCAATAATGGACAGTATCAACATTTTAAAGAAATAATTCTATGAATCTTTGAGAAGTATACTCAACATGATTCCAAAAGATGACAAGATTGTCCTCCTTGATGACTTCAACACCTGAGTATGTGCAGATTGGGAGACCTGGAGTCATTTGGGAAATATGGCATCAGGAAAATCAACACCAATGCTTTAATGCTTTTTTAACTCTGCACCAAGTTTAATCTTCTTATCTCCAACATTCAATTCAAGCACAGGGGTGATCATATTACTATGTGGATGCAACCCTGTTCACACCAATGGCATCTCATTAATTATGTCATCGTCCACAAGAGTGATATGCAAGATGTCCATATTATTAAATCTATGAGTGGTGCAGATTGGACTGTTCATGGCTTAGTAAGGGCCAAAATGAATTTTGTTCTTAAGTCAGCAACTAGACAAAACAATAGAAAGACTCCTGCACTTCTGAATGTTGCAAAACTGCATTCCCTGGAAACACAGGAATCACTAAAATAACGACTTACTGAAATCAATGATACATCTTCATGGGAATCTTTGAAGAAGAATATATATGAAGTGGCTGATGAAGTTCTGGGTAAAATGCCAGCAAAACATCGAGACTGGTTTGATGAAAATGACGATGATATCAAGGAGATCATTGCAAGAAAGAATCGGATACAAAGTTTGATGTTGCAAAAAGTCCTGTCCAAAGAACAACACAGTAAACTGTGCAAGGAGTTTAAAGCTGCAAAAGCAGAAGCTCAACATGCTCTTCAAACTATACAGGAAAAATGGTAGTCAGAGCTAGCAGATGAAATACAGAATGCAGTGAATTTAAATAATACCAAGTAGATGTACTAGTTAATGAAACAATCATTTGGCCCCAAATCCACCAAGATGTCTCCTCTCAGGACAGAGGATGGCAGTAATCTGCTCACAGACATGGATAGCATGGCCAAGAGATGGAAGAAACACTTTGATGGGCTACTGAATAGGCCTTCAAATGAGAACCTTGAGGTTCTTGAGAAAATACCCCAAAGACCCATAGTGGTAGAACTTGACCGCCAACCATCACTGGGTGTGCTTCTGCATGGCATGGTGGGAATCAACATAGTCAGAGCTGTTAGGGTTGACGGCCTTCTTGCTGAAATATTCCATTATGGTGGAACACATTTAAGTCAACTGATGATCATATTGTGCCAAAAGATTGGAGGGATGCAACAATGATACCTATATATAAGGGTAAAGATGCCTGGAAATTATGCAGTAATTATAGATGGATTGCTATCCTTTCTTAGCCTCTGGTCTCCTATTAAGATTAAACCAGAAAATATTTGACAGTATACTGCTTGAATCACAGTGTGGTTTCCACCAACACAGAGGGACTGCACATATGATTTTCACAGCATGACAAATCCAGGAAAAGAGCTGTGAACAACAAATGAACCTTTATCAAAAATTTGTAGATATGAGGAAGGCCTCTGACACTGCTAATCATGCTTCTCTTTGGAAAATCCTCTCAAAATTGGGTTTTCCCCCTCCACTTTCTCAAGATTCTGAGTCAGTTTTGGCAATATGCTGACAGGGCCCATCAAGGTTTAAAATGGAGTCAAGTAGGGAAATCTTCTGGCTCCTACACTGTTTTCTATCTACTTTGCAATTTTACTGCTTGATGTGTTCAGGGACTGCCATGATGGTATTATGATAAATGGTCAACTGGCAAGGTTTTCAACATAGGTAGGTTTGCAGCAAAGACAAAAGTCTTTTTTAGTTTAGTGCACAACCTTCTCTATACTGATGACTGTGACCTGGTCACACACAGAATTCAGCACACACAGGAGTTCATGGATCAACTATCAGGGTCATGTAAGGCTTTTAGACTGTCCATTAGCCTTGACAAAACAGTGGTGATGTATCAACTTGCCTGAGGAATTCAGTATAAAGAGCTATCAATTTATGTTGATGGCAGTCGACTTGGGGTAGTAGACAAATTTGTATACCTTGGTAGCACACTCAATCGCCACTGCTCCCCTGATGATAAGATAAGCCTCCAATGCATTTGAAGCACTCAAGTTCTATGTCTGGAGTCAGAAGGGCATAAAAAACAGAAAAATTAAAATATATGATGTCTACATTATTTTATATCTGCAATATACATGTGAGACATGGGTAGTCTATCGCAGACATCTAAAGATATTGGAACATTTTCATCAACGATGTCTTCACTCTGAGCTTGAAATCCACTGGATGTCTCACATCCCTGATACTGTTGTTCTACAAAGGGCCAATTCACTCTCTGTGGAAGCAATTATACACAAATAGAGATTGCGATGGATAGGCCATGTTATTTGTATGGCAGATGACAGAATGCCAAAACAATAAATATATAGAGAATTGGAAATGGATAAAAAACCCACAGCAAAAGCCAAAACTTTGTTACAAAGATTGCCTTAAAGAGTCACTATACAAGTGCAATATTGGTTTAGATAACTGGGAGACTCTAGCTGAAGACTGGGTTTCTTGGATGCTGCTATTGCTGATGGTGTCATGAGGCATCACAAAAATATGCAGAACTGAAGCAAGGAGTTCGAAAGGGATCCCTCAATTGCCATGAGGTACCAACCTGGCCATGTGCCCAATGAATTTGGATATGTCTATCCAGGGCAGGGGGGATCAGTCATCAGAAATGACACAAATACCAACAGTATTTTGTATTGGCATGCTTTGAATGCCTGACCTGCACTAGTGTGTGCAAGTCCAGGTCAGGCTTGACAAGGCATATAAAAAGTAATGATGTTCAAAGTCAACTTCCATTTGATTTGACATGCCATATATATTACAAGTAATGCAGGATCAATGGCTGGCTTTATGAGCAACTGTCGTTCACATAACAAATGAATGCAGTCTTGTAGGGGTGTAGTTTAACTATGAACTGGACATGTCAGTGATGTTCATACTTCCTTTGTGAATCAACAGCCAGTACTACTACTACTACTACTACTACTACTACACACACACACACACATATATATATATATACAAGTATATCTCTCTCTCTCTCTCTATATATATATATGTATACAAATATATATATATATATATATATATATATATATATATATATATATATATATATATAGAGGCACAGTGGGGTAATGGATATCGGCTTGGATTGAGGAATCGGAGAGCCGAGTTCAAATTCCAGTCGAATCCATTACATTCACTTATGTGCTAATACCCTTGGGAAAGGTATGAATCCTCTTCTTCTCCCTCCAGCTATGGGTAAAATAGCAGGACAGACTGGGTTCTATAGCCTTGGATGGCAACTGGTCTAGGAGAAGGACAACTCTGAATTCAAAACCTGCAGAGGGTCGTTTGGGAACCTTGTGGCATTCAGTGCACCAGGTCTCTGTATTCGTCCCTCTAAAAAGTGTGGATGGTCCTGCACGAGGCCTTCACCACTATAATCAAATCTCATGTGCCGGTGTCGGGCTGTCGGTTTCCTGGAAACTGATCTGCTTGACCCTCATACGTCGAATCTCGACGGGAGAGTCGATCATATATATATATATGAATAAGGTATATTTTGGCAGCAAGTATTCATCCAAACAAGTTTGATTAAAAAGAATTGAATGAACTTTGAATCTTGTTGGTTCTTTTTAATGAAACTCAGATATACATATATATATATATATATATATATATATATATATATATATATATATATATATATAGTGGGTAGCAAAATTATTTAATACATCAGTTTTTTATAAATGTCACAATAAAAATTGTTCAGTTTCAATGATACTTCAAATATTTTAATGAACATTGTCTAAATGAACATAAACAATATATATATATATATATATATATATATATATATATATATATATATATATATATCACATTGAAAAGACTGTTAAGCTCCTCCAATACCCTAATTATTTCATATTTGATGTGAAAGAAA
>OZ010616.1:43417811-43615311 GCA_963932145.1 Acanthosepion lycidas | reverse complement strand
GAAATGTACCTGAGCAGGTGTATGCAACAGGGATTAGTTAGCCATCCTAGTAGACTGGTTTGCTTTGAAATATATATATATATATATATATATATATATATATATATATATATATATATATATATATATATATATATATTAGGTTGGTGCAAAAATAATATCGTTTTCTCACATAGTAACAGATGTGAAAAACGACATTATTTTTGCACCAACCTAATATATATATATATATATATATAGGATTAAGTTAAGTAAAAGTTTGTCACTTAGCTGATTGATGTTACCTTCAGCATCCTGACTCCAGAGACTTGTAGCTGGACATGGCATCCACTCTTCAGATATATATATATATATATATATATATATATATATATATACATACTATCTCACACATCTAGCATGGGGATATATATATATATATATATATATATATATATGAAATGACAATTGGAAAAAAGTCTTACATTTTGCCGACATGTTTCATTTTCTGACTTTTTCAAGGCAAAAATGAAATCGAAATATTTTTGTTGTTATAGTTACATTAAAAAATCCAAATTTAAAAAGATAGACACTTCTGTTTAAGCCTTTTTTTCTGGTTAATGTAAATTACCTTTATATTAAGGGATTTTTTTTTACCAGAAAAAAATGGCTTAGACAGAAGTGTCTATCTTTTTAAATTTGGATTTTTAATGTAACTATAACAACAAAAACATTTCGATTCCTTTTTTGCCTTGAAAAAGTCGGAAAATGAAATGCATCAGCAAAATCTAACATTTTTTTTCCAATTGTCATTTTATACCAATCTGTCTTGTCCACAGAATTTATCTGGGAATTTAACTATATATATATATATATATATATATATATATATATATATATATATATATTACAATGAATCATTCATACAAAAAGTAAATTAGTAAAGTTAATGATATAAAATGGTGAAATCTCTTCACTAACATAACTTTAAAGATGAATTAACCTACCAATCCCTCGATAAATGTTATGATCCTTGTTTTTTAAAATTATAAATTGTATTAGGTCTTTCTTAAATACGCAAGTAATTTTGACTATACATTCAGTCATCTTCTGGCATGGAAATTATTTTGTTTTTGGTAAAATTCAAGTACCATCTAAGACTATATATGTGACAGAGAGAGAGTCTTTATTTTTTTTTTTTAGTGAAATTGGAGTAGATTTAAATATCGAAATTAAATCAGAGCATTTTGTTTACTGATGAGGAAATCTGATCTAGGGCAGAAGTTGTACCCATTGAATCTGGGTCATCAATAGACAATAGAAATGGTCGAAATAATTTTTATCGATTAAAAATTGAAATAGAGCTGAGTAAGCTAGAAGGAACTTTGGAATTCACATGATTTTGGTTGAAGCAGCCAGAACCCCGTGATAATCGCATGTGAAGTAGTAGGGCCGAGGATCAGTTATAACCAGCCGGGTTTATCTATATAAACATGTAGTTATGCAAAAAAAGGACAGATGGGAGAAAATTCTTGAAGAGAGAAGAGAAAATTGGCCCAGGCGAGCATTTGGAGGAGGGACGCCACTATAGATTTAAGCCCTGCACAGAAATCTTTAACCCTCCATCACAAGAGTCATATATCGTTCTGAGATGATTTAACAACAAGATAATCACATACACTCTCTCTCTCTGTCTAGAATCCAGTGTATGATTTTTTTTTTTTTACTTTTCTTTTCTGTAAATCATTTCTCTTCTCTACTATTCTTTTCAGCTATATAAAAGACATTAACAATTCAACCATTGAATCGATGTTTGTCCGGCTTTCTGTAGATATTAATTTTTTTTTTTTTGATGAATTCTGAATTTCTTAGCGCAGACTCCCCAGCTCTGTCTACATTTTCAGTTGACCATGAATGGACAGACATCACTTCTGCTTGCTGGATCAAACAAATCACAACATGGGCAGGAAGCAGGATTAAACCAGCAGACCGGTCGAATAATCCATAGATACTCAGGGGACCTATGGCCACTCCCTTAAGTTCGGTTAGGACCAAGTAGACACCTCAACCTTGAGAGTAAGACACCAGAGGTTGAGGGGCTGGGGCGAAAGTGTTATATATATGATAAAAATACAGTTTTATGGGTTAAAGTGCTCAATATCAGGCATAGAGTGTATGTAAATATAATGTGGACAGTGAAGTATATATATATATATATATATATATATATATACTTGCATATATTTATTTTTTTATTCCTATATATTTATAATTTTATACATGCACTTATGTACTTACAGAAAATAAATTTGTAAGAGCTTGAAGAGGGATGCTAATTTTGACCCAGGTTAGTATATCTATGTTAGTAGGTAGAAGATATTCTGTTATTCTTGTGATATAGTAATATTCAAATCAGTGCACCAACTTATGTTTAGACAGTGTTATATTATATAATAAGGTTAAGTGTGATGAAAAAGTTTACTACAAGTAGGTGTCATACTACAGAGTTAAACATGTAGCTATTTTGCTTAATTAGACCTGTTTAAGGATGTTGGATTATGATCTTTTAGGAGTTGGTTTGGCATTATAAAGAATTTACTGTGAATGTTGGACATATCAGCTATGCTTCAACATTTGACATCAGTGGTTAAATGAATTAATTAATCCAAAGTGACATCATATATAAAATATGTATAAACCATTTTACACATAATCCCCAGGACAACACTGACAACACCAAATTTTTCATAATAACTGAGATGATTGAAAAGTACTTGTACAAAATAGAACAACACACGAACTTTGAACAGTTTATTTACAGTTTCATTCATACAGATATCTTATTCAAAAATAGAACAACACACGAACTTTGAACAGTTTATCTACAGTTTCATTCATACAGATATCTTATTCAAAAATAGAACAACACACGAACTTTGAACAGTTTATCTACAGTTTCATTCATACAGATATCTTATTCAAAAATAGAACAACACACGAACTTTGAACAGTTTATCTACAGTTTCATTCATACAGATATCTTATTCAAAAATAGAACAACACACGAACTTTGAACAGTTTATCTACAGTTTCATTCATACAGATATCTTATTCAAAAATAGAACAACACACGAACTTTGAACAGTTTATCTACAGTTTCATTCATACAGATATCTTATTCAAAAATAGAACAACACACGAACTTTGAACAGTTTATCTACAGTTTCATTCATACAGATATCTTATTCAAAAATGGAACAACACACGAACTTTGAACAGTTTATCTACAGTTTCATTCATACAGATATCTTATTCAAAAATAGAACAACACACGAACTTTGAACAGTTTATCTACAGTTTCATTCATACAGATATCTTATTCAAAAATAGAATAACACACGAACTTTGAACAGTTTATCTACAGTTTCATTCATACAGATATCTTATTCAAAAATAGAACAACACACGAACTTTGAACAGTTTATCTACAGTTTCATTCATACAGATATCTTATTCAAAAATAGAACAACACACGAACTTTGAACAGTTTATCTACAGTTTCATTCATACAGATATCTTATTCAAAAATAGAACAACACACGAACTTTGAACAGTTTATCTACAGTTTCATTCATACAGATATCTTATTCAAAAATAGAACAACACACGAACTTTGAACAGTTTATCTACAGTTTCATTCATACAGATATCTTATTCAAAAATAGAACAACACACGAACTTTGAACAGTTTATCTACAGTTTCATTCATACAGATATCTTATTCAAAAATAGAACAACACACGAACTTTGAACAGTTTATCTACAGTTTCATTCATACAGATATCTTATTCAAAAATAGAGCAACACACGAACTTTGAACAGTTTATCTACAGTTTCATTCATACAGATATCTTATTCAAAAATAGAGCAACACACGAACTTTGAACAGTTTATCTACAGTTTCATTCATACAGATATCTTATTCAAAAATAGAGCAACACACGAACTTTGAACAGTTTATCTACAGTTTCATTCATACAGATATCTTATTCAAAAATAGAGCAACACACGAACTTTGAACAGTTTATCTACAGTTTCATTCATACAGATATCTTATTCAAAAATAGAGCAACACACGAACTTTGAACAGTTTATCTACAGTTTCATTCATACAGATATCTTATTCAAAAATAGAGCAACACACGAACTTTGAACAGTTTATCTACAGTTTCATTCATACAGATATCTTATTCAAAAATAGAGCAACACACGAACTTTGAACAGTTTATCTACAGTTTCATTCATACAGATATCTTATTCAAAAATAGAGCAACACACGAACTTTGAACAGTTTATCTACAGTTTCATTCATACAGATATCTTATTCAAAAATAGAGCAACACACGAACTTTGAACAGTTTATCTACAGTTTCATTCATACAGATATCTTATTCAAAAATAGAACAACACACGAACTTTGAACAGTTTATCTACAGTTTCATTCATACAGATATCTTATTCAAAAATAGAACAACACACGAACTTTGAACAGTTTATCTACAGTTTCATTCATACAGATATCTTATTCAAAAATAGAACAACACACGAACTTTGAACAGTTTATCTACAGTTTCATTCATACAGATATCTTATTCAAAAATAGAACAACACACGAACTTTGAACAGTTTATCTACAGTTTCATTCATACAGATATCTTATTCAAAAATAGAACAACACACGAACTTTGAACAGTTTATCTACAGTTTCATTCATACAGATATCTTATTCAAAAATAGAACAACACACGAACTTTGAACAGTTTATCTACAGTTTCATTCATACAGATATCTTATTCAAAAATAGAACAACACACGAACTTTGAACAGTTTATCTACAGTTTCATTCATACAGATATCTTATTCAAAAATAGAACAACACACGAACTTTGAACAGTTTATCTACAGTTTCATTCATACAGATATCTTATTCAAAAATGGAACAACACACGAACTTTGAACAGTTTATCTACAGTTTCATTCATACAGATATCTTATTCAAAAATAGAACAACACACGAACTTTGAACAGTTTATCTACAGTTTCATTCATACAGATATCTTATTCAAAAATAGAACAACACACGAACTTTGAACAGTTTATCTACAGTTTCATTCATACAGATATCTTATTCAAAAATAGAACAACACACGAACTTTGAACAGTTTATCTACAGTTTCATTCATACAGATATCTTATTCAAAAATAGAACAACACACGAACTTTGAACAGTTTATCTACAGTTTCATTCATACAGATATCTTATTCAAAAATAGAACAACACACGAACTTTGAACAGTTTATCTACAGTTTCATTCATACAGATATCTTATTCAAAAATAGAACAACACACGAACTTTGAACAGTTTATCTACAGTTTCATTCATACAGATATCTTATTCAAAAATAGAACAACACACGAACTTTGAACAGTTTATCTACAGTTTCATTCATACAGATATCTTATTCAAAAATAGAACAACACACGAACTTTGAACAGTTTATCTACAGTTTCATTCATACAGATATCTTATTCAAAAATAGAACAACACACGAACTTTGAACAGTTTATCTACAGTTTCATTCATACAGATATCTTATTCAAAAATAGAACAACACACGAACTTTGAACAGTTTATCTACAGTTTCATTCATACAGATATCTTATTCAAAAATAGAACAACACACGAACTTTGAACAGTTTATCTACAGTTTCATTCATACAGATATCTTATTCAAAAATAGAACAACACACGAACTTTGAACAGTTTATCTACAGTTTCATTCATACAGATATCTTATTCAAAAATAGAACAACACACGAACTTTGAACAGTTTATCTACAGTTTCATTCATACAGATATCTTATTCAAAAATAGAACAACACACGAACTTTGAACAGTTTATCTACAGTTTCATTCATACAGATATCTTATTCAAAAATAGAACAACACACGAACTTTGAACAGTTTATCTACAGTTTCATTCATACAGATATCTTATTCAAAAATAGAACAACACACGAACTTTGAACAGTTTATCTACAGTTTCATTCATACAGATATCTTATTCAAAAATAGAACAACACACGAACTTTGAACAGTTTATCTACAGTTTCATTCATACAGATATCTTATTCAAAAATAGAACAACACACGAACTTTGAACAGTTTATCTACAGTTTCATTCATACAGATATCTTATTCAAAAATAGAACAACACACGAACTTTGAACAGTTTATCTACAGTTTCATTCATACAGATATCTTATTCAAAAATAGAGCAACACACGAACTTTGAACAGTTTATCTACAGTTTCATTCATACAGATATCTTATTCAAAAATAGAGCAACACACGAACTTTGAACAGTTTATCTACAGTTTCATTCATACAGATATCTTATTCAAAAATAGAGCAACACACGAACTTTGAACAGTTTATCTACAGTTTCATTCATACAGATATCTTATTCAAAAATAGAGCAACACACGAACTTTGAACAGTTTATCTACAGTTTCATTCATACAGATATCTTATTCAAAAATAGAGCAACACACGAACTTTGAACAGTTTATCTACAGTTTCATTCATACAGATATCTTATTCAAAAATAGAGCAACACACGAACTTTGAACAGTTTATCTACAGTTTCATTCATACAGATATCTTATTCAAAAATAGAGCAACACACGAACTTTGAACAGTTTATCTACAGTTTCATTCATACAGATATCTTATTCAAAAATAGAGCAACACACGAACTTTGAACAGTTTATCTACAGTTTCATTCATACAGATATCTTATTCAAAAATAGAGCAACACACGAACTTTGAACAGTTTATCTACAGTTTCATTCATACAGATATCTTATTCAAAAATAGAACAACACACGAACTTTGAACAGTTTATCTACAGTTTCATTCATACAGATATCTTATTCAAAAATAGAACAACACACGAACTTTGAACAGTTTATCTACAGTTTCATTCATACAGATATCTTATTCAAAAATAGAACAACACACGAACTTTGAACAGTTTATCTACAGTTTCATTCATACAGATATCTTATTCAAAAATAGAACAACACACGAACTTTGAACAGTTTATCTACAGTTTCATTCATACAGATATCTTATTCAAAAATAGAACAACACACGAACTTTGAACAGTTTATCTACAGTTTCATTCATACAGATATCTTATTCAAAAATAGAACAACACACGAACTTTGAACAGTTTATCTACAGTTTCATTCATACAGATATCTTATTCAAAAATAGAACAACACACGAACTTTGAACAGTTTATCTACAGTTTCATTCATACAGATATCTTATTCAAAAATAGAACAACACACGAACTTTGAACAGTTTATCTACAGTTTCATTCATACAGATATCTTATTCAAAAATAGAACAACACACGAACTTTGAACAGTTTATCTACAGTTTCATTCATACAGATATCTTATTCAAAAATAGAACAACACACGAACTTTGAACAGTTTATCTACAGTTTCATTCATACAGATATCTTATTCAAAAATAGAACAACACACGAACTTTGAACAGTTTATCTACAGTTTCATTCATACAGATATCTTATTCAAAAATAGAACAACACACGAACTTTGAACAGTTTATCTACAGTTTCATTCATACAGATATCTTATTCAAAAATAGAACAACACACGAACTTTGAACAGTTTATCTACAGTTTCATTCATACAGATATCTTATTCAAAAATAGAACAACACACGAACTTTGAACAGTTTATCTACAGTTTCATTCATACAGATATCTTATTCAAAAATAGAACAACACACGAACTTTGAACAGTTTATCTACAGTTTCATTCATACAGATATCTTATTCAAAAATAGAACAACACACGAACTTTGAACAGTTTATCTACAGTTTCATTCATACAGATATCTTATTCAAAAATAGAACAACACACGAACTTTGAACAGTTTATCTACAGTTTCATTCATACAGATATCTTATTCAAAAATAGAACAACACACGAACTTTGAACAGTTTATCTACAGTTTCATTCATACAGATATCTTATTCAAAAATAGAACAACACACGAACTTTGAACAGTTTATCTACAGTTTCATTCATACAGATATCTTATTCAAAAATAGAACAACACACGAACTTTGAACAGTTTATCTACAGTTTCATTCATACAGATATCTTATTCAAAAATAGAACAACACACGAACTTTGAACAGTTTATCTACAGTTTCATTCATACAGATATCTTATTCAAAAATAGAACAACACACGAACTTTGAACAGTTTATCTACAGTTTCATTCATACAGATATCTTATTCAAAAATAGAACAACACACGAACTTTGAACAGTTTATCTACAGTTTCATTCATACAGATATCTTATTCAAAAATAGAACAACACACGAACTTTGAACAGTTTATCTACAGTTTCATTCATACAGATATCTTATTCAAAAATTGTAAAAGTACAATAAAATAAATTAAACACATTAACCCTGAATTTAATAAAACAAAAATTGTAAAATTACTTACAATAAAAATTTAAACAGATTTTTTTAATTGAATATATATATATATATATATATATATATATATATATATATATATGCTGTTATGATATATATATTTTGCTCCTATTAATGTTGAGCAATTTTGCTGACAATTTAAACTGCAAACATGGACAAAATTGATTTTGGCATTTCAGTGAAGAATATTCTCATCCCAAACAAACTGGAGTATTTTCAGATACTAGTCTTAAAAACTGAAGACTTAATCAGGAGAATGAGGTGGAAGACCTATTTCTTCATTAAAAACTGCAAACAACAGGAGATTTCTAACACAACTGATGCATATGGATTAATAAATTTTAAAATGATACCTCTCATCTGCCAGTTACAGAGTTTTGAAATGGATGTATTTGATATTATTTATAATATCAATATCCATAATCACAAAAACAAATTTCAATTTGGACTTGGACACATTGTTCAGGAACATCAACCAATCTAATCAAATCTTTGTAAAATCGGATAAAACTGCAAATTTTTACAGATTTGATCCAAAGGCATATAAATCTTTAATTCAAAAGGATTTAATGAAGAATTATAAGTGAATACCAACAACTCTAATTGTGTGAACATAATCAATTCTTCAGATAAACAGATTACTGATAAACTTTCTACTAAGAAAGCTACATTCTACTTAAAGATCATAAACCCAATTTTCTGAGTAAACTACCTACAAGAATTATTAATCCATCTAGATCTGAAATTGGTATAATCAGCAAAACAATCCTAGAATGTTTGAACCTATAATTTAAAAACCAGCTTGGTCTCATCCAATTGGCTGGTACTAAAGAAGTAATTAGGTGGTTTAAAAATTTTGAAACAAAAGTAATTGTAATTTCATCCAATTTGATATTGTGGATCCATCTATATCTATTTAAAATGGCTTTAGAATTTACTGGGTTTTATTCCAACATTTCTAAAAATGAATATCATTTTAAACTGTACAAAATCAATTCTAAGCCACAATAATGAACAGTGGATAAAAAATTTGGATGAAGATTTTGACATATGTATGGGATCACTGGATTCTGCGGAGACCTCTGATTTAATCAGATTATTTTGTACAACCTTACTGCATATGAGGAAATTAATTTAAATAATATAGGGCTATATAGAGACGATGGTCTAATGGTAGTAAATAATTCTACTGAAAGAAAGTGAATAAGCTAAGAAAATTGATTCATAGAATATTTAAATCTTTACATATTAAGTTTAAATTTAACTTAGCCCTTAATAATTTTCAACCTTTCTTGAAAAACAACACTAGTTCTATTTATATCAACCCTACCTCCAATCACCCAAAGTTTCTTATTCAACACATCCCATCATCTGTTGAACATCATATTAACCAGCACTCCTCTAGAGTTATTTGATAAGCATAAAACTATAATAAAATCCTTAGTGATAGTGGTTATAGATCTTCAGAGATTAAGTATGTCGAAAATTATAGTTATTCTAGGAAGAAGAACAGAAACAGGAAGATCATTTATACACCTCCATTCAATAAATTAGTTTGTACCAAATTGGGACACAAATTTTTAAATTTGTTTGATAAACATTTTCCTAAGAATAGTCAATTGTAACACTCTGAAAATTAGCTACAGTTGTATTAACAATCTGGATAAAATTATTATATCATACAATAACAAAACACTGAAACTTTATAATGATAATAACTGTAATCCAAGCACAAATTCTAATATATCCCATGTAACTAACCTATGTAATTGTAGGAGTCCTGATAATGCCCATTATCAAACAAATGCTTAAGGGAATCCATTGTATATATGTGTTCTATTTCATCAATTGAAAACCCTGGAAATATTAAATTATATGTTGGTTCTACTAGGAATGCCTTTAAAAAACAATATTATAATCATATATCTTCTTTTACTAATGCCAGCAAGCGCAATATGACTTCACTTTCTGTTATAGCATACCTACAGATGATAATAGGTATGTCCCCATTCACATAGATACATTAGTAAATAGTGTATGTATAGTGTTGGAGATTCATTGTGGAAATCAGTTGACTACTTCTATGCACTGCTGGCAAATCTTATATGTGTTGTTCTGGAAACTGAAAGAAGAAAACAAGACAACTAAATTTAAATGGAAGATCCTCAAAAAAGCCAGAATATGTAGATCTTTGTATGAACCTTATTTTTTATGTTTACAAGAAAAAGTATGTATTATTAAACTTTTGTCAATTGTTAAACCAAAGATTTGAAACTACCTTTTTTTTTGTAGGCACATTAAAGATTTAACATTACAATCTTACTAAACCTTTAACTTTATAAGGTTTCATAAGTAGCATTTTTAAATAGAATCATTTATAACCATCTTTATTCCTCACCTGTCAAGAGGTGTTCACATCAAAACAAAAATGCATCTTTGTTGTGAGTACTTGTTTGTCCATATGTAATATCTTTATAATAAATAACTATTACTCTACACTTGGTATTGAGCTCTCTTTTAAATTATTGCTATGAACATTTGAATTCATATTCTTTTCCACTTGGATATATATATATATATATATATATATATATATATATGTGTGTGTGTGTGTGTGTGTGTGTGTGTGTGTGTGTGTGTGTGTGCATGTGCGCGCATGTGTGTGTGTGTGTGTGTGTGTTTCATTAAAGACAACTGACAACTGTGATTGATCTTTTTCATTTGATTTTTCTTGTGTTCATATAAGTGTTTTTTTTTTCTGGACATAAAGTGTCTAAAAATTCTCCAAATGTTCTGTATATGCAAGTAGATTTCCATGAGTGTTTTAATGAATCCTAATTGAGCTATGGTCAGAGAGATGTAACATGAGTCTTTTCAATAAGCCTGTCATGGTATGTCCACTATAATTATTCATAAATTTGGTTTGATCAGGAACACAGTTTTTTTATATACTATTTTTTTGTTTTTTATCTATATATGTAAACATCCATATTGTTTGACTGCAGCTTTTTGCTTTGTTCTAAAAATAAACTCATCTAGAGTCTCTTGTATCTGATTATTTATAAGTAGGTGAGTAAATGGCAAATGGAGGATGTCACTCATGTTTAATAGCTCTTACACTCAGGTCATTATTTGAACCAGAAATGTGTTTCACAGTAGAGCAACAGTTACTTAACCTACAAAATCTTTTACCCTATAAAATTAAAACATTTTATATGCCTTTATGGCTTTAAAATGTAAGGTTAGCACAACTTTATTTGTTAAAGAGAAGACATTATTATAAAAATATTAGGTGTTTTCAAAAGTTGCTAATACTTCTTTTTTGAGAATTAGAGACAAAATGCAAAGTTGAAATTTTTTGTATACCCTTAACATATACCATTTTTCTTTACACTTTTTTAAAGAATCTGTGGAGAGTCATGTTCATCTACATTCAGATGAAACATAGCATTAAAAAGAAGTAAAAAAAGAAGCCAATATAAAACTTGGAGTTTTTATATCTCATATAATATTGATATCATTCACTCAGAAGATTGGCATTTCTTTTCTATTATAATGGAACTAGAAAACAAATGCCAATCTTCTTCTATGTACTGCATCCCTTAAGAATGTTGGCAATTATGGCCCTCCCCAATTTCCCATCCTTTGTAGCTCTTAATAAATTTTATCTTTTATTATGTCTCCTAAACCTTCCACTGCTATCCATTTATGCAAACTCGCCAGGTAGATTATTGTATTGTTTTCCTCTCTCCCTCTTGTTTCTTGTGAGTATTACATTTTCAAAACCCTCTTTCCTCATTATGTACCCTAGAAATTTCAACTATCTCTTCCTGATCTTAACTATGAATGTCCTTTTTGTTTCTATTTTCTCTAAAACCTTGTCATGCTTGGTCCATTCTCAACATCCTTCTGTGGAACCACATTTCTGTTGCTTCAAGTCTCTTCATCATCTGTGAGGAGATTGTCCAGCATTCACTGTCATTTAGGAGGACTGATATGACATAACAGTTCAGCACTCTTTTCTTTATTTCTAAAATATGCATCAAGCCAAGTATTGATACTTCCCTCTTGATTGAGACAGTTGCTTATTCTCCCAAAACACATTATAATCATATTCAAGCCTAAGTAATAGATATATAGATATGTTTGCCTAACATCCAGTTCACACTCTAGTAGAGTTTTCACTCTCTTTCATTCCCAGTAACTTCTCGCATCTTAATGACATTTTCACCTTGCTTGAGGTGAATTGATTCAAAGAAAAAAAAGGTAAAACCTAGGATTTTGAATGCTGATCTTCAAGGTATACAGGTAGGTATACTCTCACCACTTGGAAGATTAGTATTACAGTATTTTCTTATCCTATTTTTCTACCATTTGGTTTTATACTAAGTTAAGTTTAGTCAGTATAAGAAAAAGGAATAATATTAATAACATCACATTTAAAATATTCACTACTAAACAATCTTTTTATTCTTAAGAATCTAGCACAATTTGAATCATAGAAAGTTTTGTACAGTCTGTGATCTGTTAGAAAATATTCTTTGTCATTTTGGGAAACTGTGGATTTACGCCTGGGAAGTTTTGATTCACATTGTGTTTTGACACTGCACTGAGGCAAGACTACTGTGTCCTCTCAAGTGCACAGGTCTTGGCAATATTTTATGGGATATTGACAGTTACCCTTGCAGTATGTTTACACCCACCATACTACCAATATTGTGCAAGGGAAGTACAGTGGTCAATACTGCTTGATGTTGATGTCATCACAGGTGTTGCCAGAATGAATATAAAATTGCACTATTTTTGGGATTCCAGTTCCAGATTTTTTTTCATGGTCTACTCTTGAAGTTTTTCCTTGATTAAGTATGGCCACAAAGTAACATACATTTGAAATCAGAGTTTCATTGGAATATAATAATGAATAAGAAATACAAATGAGTTGTAATAGATAAAAGAAAAAATATCACTAGATAATATTATGTCATTGTCATAAAATTACTACTATAATATTACTATGATATTGCTGGTATGACATTGTGATGAGACTGCTATAAAATTATTGGCATGACATGGATATGACATTATAAATATAACATTGTGATGATATTACTGCTTTGGGATTGCAATGACCTTACTAATATGAGTTGTTCTACCATCAGATATGGAATGTCAGAGGAATTTCCTTGAAATGCATACTAATTTGTAGTAATTACAATTCTCTTGTATCACTCAAAATCCTTGACCCTGTATCACAACCATATTCACCAGATTTTTTTTTTTTTTTAAGCATTTCACCCCAAGCAAGGCAGGAAGCCACTAGCACGCAATGGGTTACAGAGGATTTGGAGCGAGAGCAGATAGGAGTGATAGAAGAAAGGATGAGGAGAAGGGTAGTGGATAGATAAAGGCAACTGGAAATGTCGATTGACATTACATTTGAATAGTCGGAGATTATAGCCATAGGGAAACAGGTAAAGGGAAGGGAGTTCCGCAGGCGAGAGGTGCGAGAAATGAAGCTATTGGGGTAGAAGAGACGGCTACATTTAACAGTTTCAACAGTGAAAGGGTGAGAGTGGGATGCCAGCCTCGTAGGACGCTTGAATTGATAGAGTCTGGGAACCAGAGAAAGCAACTCATAGAAGCAATTACCATGAAAGTATTTGTAAAAAAGACAGAGAGAGGCGACGGCACATCTGTGAGAGAGCGACTGCAGATGAGATGCCAGATCAGGGCCAATTACACTGCATATCTGTCTCTGGATTTTATTAAGAATCCTGAGGCAAACAGAAGGGGCTTCAGACCATATATGGCAGCAATACTCCATGCAAGGGCAAATGGTTGATTTGTAGAAAATTTTCCTGGCGTAGCACAGGGAGCCAAATTTCCTTGCAGTGGATGAAGCAATTGACTCAATGTATTTGTTCCATCTCAGGTCAGCAGTCAGTGTGAGGCCGAGCATCCACAAAGAGGTGCTCTCGAGAAGTTGAGCGACAGACATTCTAATGGAGTGCAGGGAAGGATCTCTGTGGTGAGTAATAGAGAGCAGTTTTGTTTTTGAGGCATTAAAGTTAACCAGCCAATTCCTGCTCCAGTTCACAAACTGATTGGAGGTCCTTTTTGAGACGCATGGCCAGGTTAGTTTTGTCAGCGACACTAGATTTTTTTTTGAGGCAGAAGTAAATTGTAGTGTCGTCCGTGTAGATGCCTACTTGGGAATCTATGATGTCAGGGAGATCGTTGATGAAGAGAAGGAACAGAGTAAGGCCTAGGCTGGAGCCTTGGGGAACACCTGCATTCGTGGGATAGGAGCTGGAGGAGAATCTGTTGAGAACAACCTTCAATTCACCGTTTGACAGGAATGATTGTATTAAGTCAAACAATCGACCTATAATTCCATAACTCTGGAGCTTGCGAAGAAGGCCAGGATGTCAAATGCTTTGGAGATGTCTAGAGCTATGGCACGAGCTTCTCTGTTATTTTGAAGAGCTTGGTAGACAATTTCAGTGATGGCCGTAAGCACATCAGCTATAGATCAGGCAAAGTGGAAATCATATTGCTTGTCTGAGAGCAGATCATGGGATGTAAGGTGCTTATCCACTTCAGCATTGATTAAAGCTTCGAAGACTTTACCGAAGAGGGGTAGGAGACTGATAGGATGGTAATTAGAAGGGTTAGAAAGGTCTCCAGAGTTCTTAATGACAGGAACAATGGATGAGGACTTCCGGCAGTCTGGAAAACAAGATTCCTTAAGGCAGTAGTTATATAATTTGGAGAGGGCGGGCACCAGTTCAGGCGCACATTTCTTCAAACAATCGACCTATAATTCCATAACTCTGGAGCTTGCGAAGAAGGCCAGGATGTCAAATGCTTTGGAGATGTCTAGAGCTATGGCACGAGCTTCTCTGTTATTTTGAAGAGCTTGGTAGACAATTTCAGTGATGGCCGTAAGCACATCAGCTATAGATCAGGCAAAGTGGAAATCATATTGCTTGTCTGAGAGCAGATCATGGGATGTAAGGTGCTTATCCACTTCAGCATTGATTAAAGCTTCGAAGACTTTACCGAAGAGGGGTAGGAGACTGATAGGATGGTAATTAGAAGGGTTAGAAGGGTCTCCAGAGTTCTTAATGACAGGAACAATGGATGAGGACTTCCAGCAGTCTGGAAAACAAGATTCCTTAAGGCAGTAGTTATATAATTTGGAGAGGGCGGGCACCAGTTCAGGCGCACATTTCTTCAACAAAATGGCTGGTATCCCATCTCCACCACTAGCCTTGTGGGGGTCTAAATTGGAGATAATGCCCAATACCAATGATGGGATTATGTGCAACCCGCTCAATAGGGCCTCAGTTCTAAGAGGGAAATCGAGTATGGGTACACCGGAAGAGTCGAGCGTTGAATTGAATGAAAATTTCCGAGCAAAGTATTCAGCCTTGTTGATAGAGGAGGTCAGAACCTCAAACTGGTTGAACAAAGGAGGTATGGAGGGTTTGCTATTATTAAGTACGCTCTTGCAGAGATGCCAATAATCCTTGGAGCTGAATTTGCGAGATGCAATATGTTCCTTCATTTGAGCAGCAAATAGTGACTTAGCTTCATTGAGGACATGCTTACTCTCATTACAGGCAGAGGCAAAGAGACATCTATTGCAGTCGGACATGTCACTACAATATAGGTGGAAGAAGTAGTTTCTATGGGCAAGCAGCGGAGAACCAAGGGGAGGAGCACGATTTGACCTTATATTTCCTTGAGGGGATAAAAGTATCAATTCCAGCTTTAACCCAGGAGAAGACCTCAGAAGCACATTCTTGAACAGGGAGCATAAAGACAACATCCCATGGGACATCACAGAGAAAATCACAGAATGAGTCCCAGTCTGCTCATTGATAGCAGAACAAGGTTCTAGTGGTAGGAGGTTCTTATGGAGCCAGAATGGAGTTTCATAAGCAAGAAGGGCAAGAAAAGAAGCTGGTGGTAGGAAAGTGACTGAAGCCGAGCCACCAGATCAAGACCAATAATATTGCTGATTCTTCTTTGGAGCTTATCAAGGACCCTAGGGTAAATAGCAGGGACAACAGACCGTATGTGGCAGCAATATTCTAAGCATGGGTGAATGGTAGACTTATAGATATGTAAAACAAATTAGCAAAACCTAAATTCTATTGAGATCTCACTGTTGTCCTTTGAGGAAATGGCTTCTGATCATTTCAAGTGGAGTTGTTTGTACATAAAGACATTAAAACATTTGAAAAGTCGCACATTGAACCTCTACATATTACAAGACAGAACAATCTAACATTCTTGCAGTCTTCACAAGGGGTGCTGTTCAATGTCCTATATAAGGAATGTTTTGTAAATCCCAAGCTAGCATTAAAAGTTAATCAAAGGAACAAGCATAAATAGAGCATTAAGTGTGGAACATGATGTTGAGTCCATCATATCTCCTTATGAGTAGACCAAAAATTACACAAAGGTTTGTCTACAAAACTTCAGAGTAGAGGTGCTGAATATAACATTAGCTAAGTGATACATTTTATATTAATATATATATATATATATATATATATATACATATATATATATATATATATATATATATATATCTTCTTTCATGTCATGGCCCTTCAGGATAGAGGTGAACACAACTCTCTACAACATCCTGTTCATTGTAGCACTCTTTACCATGCCTCTTTGTCCCCACTCTGTCGTCAATTTACACTATCTCATTAGGTTGCTTATTTGCTACTTTCCTCTTTCCATCTTGACTTCAGTATATCCTGTGAGTATCAGATTCACTAAGCCTTGTTTCCTTATTATGTGTCCTAGAAATTACAACTCACTTTCTGATTTTAAGTGTCCTTTTATATATATATGAATAAAAAAAGACATTTGCATATATTAAAAACTCAAAACTTAAAATCAGATACACATTAATGCATAAACTTTGAATTTCAACTAATTTCTTTCATTGCTGAAAATGACTGAAGCTATTCAAAAACTGGACACCATAACCAAAACCAACACAAACTATGGGAAGAGTTCCTTTTCACCTTTAATACCAAATATGGAAAGTAATCTATCAATTTGGAAAAACTTTTTAAAAATAATCTATCAACATGGAAAACTTATTAAAAATATAATTTCTGTGTTATACTTAATAAAAAATAAAAATGTTCAAATATATACGTACATATGTATGTCTGTATATCTATACATTTATATACAGACATACATTATATAGAAAACTTTTATGTAAACATAACAGGATTTCATCTTTGATAGTGAACATCTCTTTTGGAATACAAGGTGACCACCAAAAGAGCAGAACCCATAAATATTGTAATAAATCCTACAAAGGTCCAGTTAATTTCAAGAAACTTGAAAAACAAGAAAATATGACAAACCATAATATTTACATCGGCATTTCTGCAGGAGAATTTAAAAAGAGAATCAATACACAGAGACATACATTCATTCACCAATCCAAAATTAAAACACCAAACAGTCTTTTTGAAAAAAATTGGGGAATTGAAAGAAAAGGGTCTGAATCCTCAAATAAATTGGAAAATTCTAGGTTTAGGGATATGTGCAAACTGTATTTAGAAGAGAAAATCTGGATAATAAAATATAAATATCAATGCAAACTGTTAAATCAATGGAGAGATCTAATTACAAAATGTAGACACAGAAATAAATTACAAATTACATTACAATACATGTGCATATATGTGGGGGTGTATGTGTGTGTATAGTGGCATATATGCATGGGCATGTAAATGTACATATATGTATGTAAGAAGATATTTATGCATATAAGTTTGTTGGACATCATGATTTATTCCTCTGGATGATCTGGTATTATAAATCTATAACTCAACTAATTTACATTAATCTTAATGGGTTTAAGTTTAAATCTCCCATCACTTATTAAGAATATTGGACACCTGTAGTATAAAAACTATTTACTGTGAATCCCAGAAAGACACGCTCGAGGCTTTTATAAGAAATGGCACATAGAAGGAACTGATATTAAATGACAAACAACGAAAGGTCCTGACCATAAATAAACTCCAAAACCCCAGACTGTTGGGATAAGATAACTTACACCCCCACAATCCCATTCTCATTAACAAGGCATCTACCAGAGGAGGACTGACATTGAAAATAAATTTAAAACAATGCTCCAAGACAGACACTTTTGGGCTGATGATAACTGCGTACAGAATATGTTGAGGTGATTTTTGTTTTTTTGCTGTAGAATATATATATATATATATATATATATATATATATATATATATATATATTTATAAAGAGAGATACAAGCATGTGGCCAAGTGGTTAGAACATTTGCTTTCTAAGCATGACCCAGGTTCGAATCTCGCCATGGTTAATTTATCAGGAAGGAGACTTCCGGATGTTATTGGAATTAATCAAGGTCGATCTCAGCATGTGGTACCTTTGGAAAGTGTCTGAAAACCACACCACTGGTTGACCCAAACTTTGTGAGTGAAATTGGGTAGATGGAACTCATGAGGGTCGTCGATAGCTGTGTTAGAACAAAGCCACAAGTTATCATGGCTGAGGGCTTGAGCATGTTGGCCTTGTTCAAATTGTTGATCACGCTAGATAACACGCTCCCTCCCCAAAACTGTAACTAAAGTTTGCTTAGCATAGTTACAGTATTAACCACAGGTATTGAGCAAATACAAATTTGCCTGAGCGAGCCTCAGCAGTAGCGATTGGCTAGCCACCTTAGTAGATGGGTATCCGTGAATACAAGTGGCCAGTTATTATATAAAGAGAGAGATAGAGTAAGTGAGAGAGATAAATTCAGAAGAGGGTGCTGAAAAGTTTTCATTCCAACATATTTTCCAAAATATGGCCAAATGAATGGAATTTGAAGGCATAAAAATTTCTTTTGTGGCCATATTGATAACTTTTCCACATATCCTTACGTGTGTGGGGGGGAGAAATATATATATAAACATATACATATATTGGTGTGTGTGTGTGTATATATATATATATATATATATATATATATATATATATATAAACATCAAAGTTGAGCTGTTCTCCATGTCATTTTATCTTACAAACTTTTTTGTCTAATTTTGTTCAATTCCTTAGTTCATTCTTCAAAAAGAATATACTTCTTTCATTGCTTCAGTAACATTGAAGCTTTATGAATCAATTGTTTGTGATCAAAATGACTTTGAAAATGAATCAAAATATTTTCTTTAGAAGGTCAAAATAAAAATATAAATAAACATACAAATATAAATACATAAAAAATAAAGATAAATGTTAAATGTCAAAACTACAAAAAACAAAACAAAAGATTTTAAATTATGAGAATAGCAGTTATCAAATAGAAAATTGTTCAGTAAATATTCAAATAATCTAATTTTTTATAAAAAGAATATTTAAAACTTTTTATATATTCAGATGTTTACAGAATCTTTCATTTAAATAAAATATTTTTGAAATGAGAAATGATAATAAAACATTTAAACCATGAAATATAAAAAGGATTTATTGGGAGAAAAGGAGAAAAGAGAATGTCAAATCTCTTATCCTGAGTATTTTGAATGATGCAAACAAAAAAATAGAAAAAGACTCTTTTGAGTGAATTTTATAAAGAAACAAACATTTATCACAATGACAAATATGCTTTTATAATATATAAATTGTACAAATTATAATATAGACCTTCCTCTAGTGCACCCCAAATTACCAAGGCAGGTTAACAGTTGTTTCAAATAAAGTAAAGCAAATTTTTTCTTAATCAAAAGTTCTAAAAACTTTTAACACAATAGTTCATATAAATCAGTTTTTTAGCAACAAAAGATTTACTTATTTAAAAAATTTTGTAATTAAAAATGTCATTGGTTCAAAGGTTGAAAGTTGAAATTCAAAATGGCTGGGAAAAGGTTCACCTATCACAGCAAGCTGCTTTTCTGGATCCATTTGGAAAATATTCAGATTTTTGAAACAAGCATCCTCAAATTTGAGATAAACTCTCATAAATCTATGAATGTCATTTGTATTATGAGTATATAGAAGAAGAAGAAGAAGAAGAAGAAGAAGAAGAAGAAGAAGAAGAAGAAGAAGAAGAAGAAGAAGAATCTTCTTCTTCTTTCTAGAAGTAACAGTAGTAGTTTTTTACCTTCCAAGATCACTGCATGGTCTATTTCTTTTCTCAGCAGCAGAAGACTTTACATACCATATTTTAAACCTTTCAACCTGATTACAGCCTTTCATCAACAGCTGAGTTTAGTCTACCTCTTTCTGCCTTTGCAATCAAAATTTTCCCTATTATATTACAAATATGTGGACCAAAACCAATTGACAAACCAATTCTTTATATGGCCTATACTTTTTATCCCCATTGATTAAAAATTGAGAGTCCCCATCCAATCTAACTGCACTTGATTTCAATTCAAATTTGGCTGTTTTTGAAAACATCAAATCCAGGGCCATCCAGTAAATTTTTTGCCATGGAAATTTTAAACCATCTAACAATTTTAGCAGTTATTTTTCACATCAATTTGGAGCCTATTTATTTTCTTCAAATATAGCCTATATATGCTATTCCTCGTTCCTTCATTTAATTTAAGGAGTTATTATTTTTGCTGATAAGACAGAATGCTTTGCTTGTAAATTCTCTTCAAATTGGAGTATCTATGCCTGACTTTCCACTTAGAACAGAATCTCTATTGAGTGATATGCATAAAACTCTGTTTCATAGTATCTACTATCATCTCTAATTGGATCCCCACAAAGCATGGGAACTTGATGGTCTCATGTTGTGGAGTTATTTCGCAGTGGTGGCTTGTATTTGTACTAAGTCGATCCTAAAATAGGTTCGACGTACAAAACATTAGGAACTTGATATAATAGGTATTACGCAGAGAAATCTTGTGGTCGCTGATACTTTTGTATTCGACTAACTGTCATCCAACATCAACTGACTGATCGACTGCCTGACCGACTCACTCCTACTTATTATAGATAGGAGAGTCTATTAACTATAGAATAGGTGTGTTCCACCATAACACCCCACTCCTAAAACTTTACTCCGTAGGAGTAAACCGTTTTCTTTATTTATTTTTTACAGGAAATATGAAGAAAAAACAAAAAAAAATCATAACGTATCTCCTACGTTTTGGATCCACCTTTAAAAGATCAGTTGCCTTTCTTTTTCTCCTGGATCAGCATACCCCAGGTAAAATCACTGCAGCCATTGTTAAATCAAATGTATCGAAAATCACCTCCATCAGCGTTTCTTCCGCGGGACTGCTGTCAATCACGTCTGATCTGGTTAATGTGCCTTCTGCCTGTGAATTTTTCACACTTCACCAAGTACATCATATTGCCAATCCACTTTTCTATTTTTTGGTACCTCCATAGTGTTACCAGAAACAACCATCCACTTTGAGCTTCTTAAGGATGGGGTCACAGTTTCTGTAGGTTCTATTTGTTCAGCCTCTAGCTTCCCTTTTGTTGATCTTGTGCTTGTTTACGTTTTCTGTAAAATAAATAAATCTCCATAGACACTTAACAAGACTAGCATTGTCATCTTCCACTTTAAATTTAGACACCCCAACCTTACCCTGACTTGACATCTGTAAATGTAACTGAGATATTGATACAAATTATTAACACCTTATGCCCCTTTTTCTTTAAACAATTGCTCTAGCCGTTACCATAGAAATTTTGATTTCAATAATGAATATGCTTATAAAACATGTAAATTTCAGAAATAAGTTATTCCAAAAAAATTTCGCTTGAAGATGGAACAGAGCTTAGTACTTTAATTCAATTTAATTCAAATAATTATATTGAAGTTTTTGGCTCTTGTTTTGAAACATGAGAACTCTTATGTAGCATGTTGGAATCATATTTTTAAATAAATAATTATATTTATGCTCTACTTTTGTATCAAGCACTATTTTTTAAAAATAATAACAAAAATACTAAAGAACTTTGGATTATTTCCCTAACGAGTTCTTTTTCTATATATTTTTCACACATATATATATATATATATATATATATATATATATATATATATATATATATATACATATATATATATATATATATATAGAGAGAGAGAGAGAGGGAGAGAGGGAGAGAGAGAGAGATCAAGTCTAGACAAGTACATTATATAAGGATGGATTATGAAATCATCAGAAAAGTCTACAGAGATTTATAGAAATTTATCCATTTCCATGATGTACAATTCTTGTGGCGATGTAGAAATGTGCTACAAAAATATTTATATAAATTGCATTTTATATATGTGAATTTTGATTTGAATTTTTGTCTTAGAAATTCTTCAGAAAAATCTAAATGATTATGAACTGGGTAATATTACCAACGTTTCAAATTGGACAATTGGTGACTAAACATTTTCATCCTTTCATATTCATAGAAATAGTGTGTTAGCTAATTTGAAAACATGATGTAATTAATATATTTGCCACTGAATATATTAAATATAAATGTCTATTTTATTAAGTGTTCAAGAAATTTCAGCTGTCTCTTTCTGATTCTAAGATTTAAGTGTTCTTTTTGTTACCATTTTCATTAAGATTTCCTCATTCCTAACTTGCTACACCCATAGAATTCTCAGTCTCCTTCTGTAAAACTACATTTCTGTTGCCTCCACTTTATATTTCATCCATGGGGAAATTGACTAACATTCATTTTCATAGCAATTCAGCAATATTTATTTTTGATTCTAAGAAAATTTTCCTATTCTTTTGTTTAGTACTTTATTTATTTTTTAGAATGCATTTTTTACTAATCTAATATGTATTCAGATTTTGGTATTGTAAAGATTGTGCCTCCCACAACCAATATAGGGTCTCCAGCTCCTCTTTGTAAATGATGCGAGAAGACACATCCTTGTCTTATGCCCCTTTCTATTTGTATGTACCTACTCAATGTGTTTTCTATCTGTATGCAGATCATTTGTTGCTCCCAGTATAAGTTCTGGTTTATTCTAATATCCTTTCCAAATAGATCAAGCTTTTATAACACTTCAAATATATTGTTGTGCCTTACATTGTCAAATAGTTTTCCATATTCAAAATATAAGTGTACAACCTTCTGCATTTGTATTGATCTCTGCAATATCATTGTGATCATGAATATTGCATTTCGTGTTCTAGTAGCCTTGACAAAGCCACACTATTTTTAGTCCTCTTTCCTGTCTATTCATCATTATTCTAGATTAACAGTGAAAATATTTCAAGCCTTTATTTAAATTTGATGATTTTGGCTTACAGCTCATAAAAATCAAAACTCTAATATTTTAAAATATTAAAATATTTCATAAGAACAAAAGAAAAAATGATTTCCAATATAGAAATGTCAAAATTCTCAAAAATATGTTTATTAATAGGTTGGGGATCATTTTGCTTGATTTACTGCATCAATTAAATATGACATGAAGATAGTCAGCTTGTGGCACTGCTGAGGCATTAGGGAGCCTAGGGTATTTTGATAGAAAGTCAGGTCATCAGTATGAATGTGTCTGGTGTCTCAGATCTTCCTCTTGACAATGCACAACCAATTCTCTGGCAGGAGGTCAGTGAAGCACAATGTTACCATGGTCAGTATATCAGTTATAAATAGTTTGGGCATTGTGGGAAGGTGCCAAAGAAATCAGTATTTCCATAATGCTTGTCCAAGATAGAAGCATAAAATGCTCTAAAATTTCTTTCTAGACAGCTGCATTGAAACTGAACTTGTAAAAATATAGTGGACGAAGAGTTACTAATGCATTATGGTAATGTGTCAAAGAAATTAGCATCTCCATAAAGCTTGTCTCCAGATAGAAGAATGAAATGCTTGAAAATCTCTTTAGAGACAGCTGCATTGAACTAGGACTTGGTAAAATACAGTGGACCAACATTTAGTAATAGTTTAGGCATTGCCAAAGAAATAAGCTCCTCCATAAATCTAGACTCCATATAGAAACATGGAATGCTTGAAATTCTCTTACTAGATGGCCACTTGAACTTCATAAAGCACAATGAACTGACCAACAGTTCCTAATAGTCCGGGCTTTGAGAAAAGAAATTAATATCTCAATAAATCTTGTTTTCAGACAAAATCATGAAATGCTCTAAAATTTCTTTCAAGATAAATGCATTGAACTTGAACTTCATAAAGACAGAAGTCCAGCATATACTAATAGTTTGGACATTGTGGGCAGGTGCCAAAGGAATTAGTATCTCCATAAATTTTGTTTCCAGACAGAAGTACTAAATGCTCTAAAATCTCTTGCTAGGCAGTTGCATTGAAGAACTTTATAAAGCACAGTGGACTAACAGTAATAGATGACATGATACCCCTAATGATCATTGTGAAAACTGGACTTCATCCAACTTAGATTTTATTACTTCATTTTGGGAACTTGAATTCTAAATAAAATGCAAAATTTACTTTCATCTATTGAGCAACTGTTTTTTCTCTGCCATAACCTGTGTCAGATGTGGCTTGACACTAGCTATGTGACATTTTAGCCCATTTTTGGCGGGAGCTCTTGATGCCCTGATTATAGCCTCAGTCCAATCCATATGAAGCTCCACATGTTCTTGAATCAGCTTTGCTTAACAATCCTTTCATAGTTACAATTTTTTCTGCCACACTTTTCCATGCTATGAATATAATTTCATATAACTCTCTGAAAACAGCCAACCCTTTCATCAATATATTACTTAATCAATTAAAATGTTTCCTTTATATTGAAGAGAATTTATTAATATATACCCATAAAATCAAATATATATATCTCTCTGTGTGTGTGTGTTTTTGAACAATAAAAATGATTAAAAAATTAAAATTTTCAAACACACTGTACTGTATATTAATATTTTTTTGTTTTATTATTTCAGTTAGGTTTCCTTGACTAGTTTTAGCCAGCATGGCCATCATCAGGATAAAAATATTTCTGCTCGTTAGTAGGTGTGTACTACAGGAATTAATGTCTTTCTGAAGAAAATGAACTTTGTCTGTAGTTTTTGTTTGTTTTTTATCGTCAATTTTAGTCAATCATTCTGATGTATTTAATATAGTGCCTGGGTAGATTCAGAATTCCTTTTTTGATCATTTTGAAAGTTTTATTTTATTTATTTATAAGTTTTATTAGCTGGGAAGGGGATGTTTGTGTGTTAAGTGTATGTTATCTTTTAGTTCTTTGAGAGTGTGTATGATGTGTGCAAGTGCATATATTAGTGTGTGTGTGTGTGTGTGTGTGTGAGACCTCAACACCTCCACAAACATGTTTGTTTTGTGTGGGTGAGAAATGTGAATAGGGCTTGATTTATGGGGTTATATATTAATTCTATCTATTTTGTTAAATTTGTGGTTAATCCTGTCTGGAGGAAGTGTTTTGAGGTGCAAAATCCATTTGTCTTCATGTACCTCTAGAATTTTTCTACTTCTATATTTTTCAGTCTATTTGTACTTTTTCTATTTCTATTTTTTCTATATATATATATATATATATATATATATATATATATATATATATATATATATATATATTGATATATATATATTTATATATATATATAGTTTTGACTAGGTCTGTTCTACTTTTGTATTGAGCACTTTTTTAGTTAGTTGATTACTTGTATCAGGGTTTTTTCTTTGGGCTTTGGACCTGTATGCTGTACGATTATTTTTGACAGACATTCATGTTCCTAGCTTTTTCTTTTTTAAAAACCTTTTTTTCCTTTGAAATTGATTTGATCATTAGCAAATCTAGAAACTGAAGGTTTTCCGAGATGAGTGTAGTTACCTATATTTATATATATGTGTGTGTGTGTATGTGCATTTGTATGTGTGTGTGAATATATATATATATATGTATATATAGGTACTTCAAAAATATTAAGTAAAAAATTAATATACATGATGAAAAAATGCCCAAAACTTAATAAAAACAAAGTCTTTGTGTTCTTATTAAGAAGAAAGACAAAAGGATTACTTATCTAAAAATATTTTTTTATCTCATGTTTTCTTGGCATCAACATTGAACATTAGTACAAGTTATTTAAATGTTTTTTGTGGTGAAAAACACATTGATTTGGAATTTCTTGCAAAAAACAAATAATTATTGAATTTAAATTAAAGTTTCAAGACTTATTCATAAATGAATTACATTATTTTCTAAATTTTTCTTTTTTAGAAAATTTTGATATAAATATTACACCCCATTTTAATTTTATGAAATTTTAAGAATTTCATTTTTGTAGGGTTTAATTATTATATTAGGTATAAGGACAAGTCCTTGGAGAATTTAAATCATAACTTTCCTTTGGTCAAATAGGACCTCCAGGTACAGAACATCTGCTCAGAATTATAAAATAAAAAATTTTGTAAACAATAAGACATAGTGTGAAAAGAATTTTTTTCCATGACACAGCTTTTTTACTTTGGCAATGTTTATTGTTTTAAAAAGTGATGAGACCAATTGACTCTTCATCTTATTGTGGGCATATTTATTAATGTTTCCTCCAATAAAACTATGACATTAAGTTTTTAATTGCATTTATGAATAAATTATATTATGGAACCTATTTTTTTTTTATTGAGCTCATCCCAAGCAAGGCAGTAATGCCACTAAGACACAAGAGGTTACCAAGTGTGTAAGTATTAGAAAAACAGAAAAATTACTAAGGAGCAAGAACAAAAAAAGAGTAATAAAAAGGACAGTGGATAATGGTTGATATTGCATTGAAATTACTAAAGCATGGAAACAGATGAGAGTTTTACAAGCAAGAAGTGTAAGAAGTGCAAGAAAAGAAACTTTTAGCATAGAACTTATGGTTACATCTAGCCAACTCAACTGTAAATTGATGTGACCTAGCAATGGATTCAACTTCAATGCCAGCTGAGAATGTTACTCTCCTGGAGATTACCATTAGCCATACTGATGGAAGACAGAAAGGGGTCTCTTAGATGATTAATAGAGAGCAGTTTAGTTTTGGAAGTGCTAAAATTAACAAGTCCGCTTTTGCCCTAGTTAAGAATTTTTTGACATCAACTACCAATCTGACCTTATCAAACTGGTCAGACTTACTATCAAGACAGGTTGTGTCATCAGTATAGATACCAAGTTGAGAGTTGATGCCATCAGAAAGGTTGTTAATGAAAATTAAAAACAAAATATGACCAAGGATAGAGTGCTGGAGAACACATGCATTAGTACAAAAGGATCTAGAAGAGTGGCCATCCAGGATAGCTTTTAATTCACAATTTGCAGAAAGACTGCATCAGTTCAAAAATTTGTCTGGAGATACTCTAACTTTTCTATTTATGAAGAAGATCTGTATGCCAAACCCTGTTGAAAGCTTTTGAGATGTCCAAAGCAACAGCCTAAGCTTCACCATTCTTATCGAGAGCTTGATAAATATTTTCCACAATTATTGTCAGTACATCAGCAGTTGACCTAGAGAAACAAAAGCCATATTACTTGTCTGAAAGATGCCCCCTGCAATGTAAGATGCTTAACTAATTCAGCATTGATTAGGGCCTTTATTAGTTTTCCCAAAAGTTGCAAAAAATCACATACAAAAATTGCTGAAAACAATTACAATAATGAAAATCAGGTCTGGATATCGCCCAGAATGTTTTTAATTTTCTCACCGAGTTGGCCTGATTCCAAAATGGTATGATATGTTGGGCTAAAGCCTGTACGAGTAAAGTTGAATAGTGTGACACACTGAGATTTGCATTTATTATGTAGAAGAAGATGAGCTATTGAAAGTTAGAGAGTTGTATCCCTTTAATTGAAAAAGTGTGACACAGTGAAACACTAAAATTGGTATTTAATATATAGAAGGAGACAAGCTATTGAAAGATGTGCCCCTTTGGTTGAAAAAGTGCTACACAATGACACCGACATTTATTTTATATATATATATATATATATATATATATATATATATATATATATATATATATGTATAATTGTGTATTTGGGCAGCAATCTATCTTTTAAACAAGTTTCATTAAAAATGACTGACAAGGTACTGTGTGTAAGTTTGTGTTTTTTATTTAATTTTTCTTGTGTTCTTATAATTCCAAAAATAATTAAAAGAACACAAGAAAAATAAAAAAACTTAACTGTGTACTGTGCCAGTCATTTTTAAAGAAACTCACTATGTGTGTGTGTGTGTGTGTGTGTGTGTGTGTGTAAAATAGATAGGTTAGTTAATAAAACAAGGACAAATAAAAGGGTACCAATATAATCAGTATGATAAACATTTATTAAATATTAATTATTAACCATGTGACAGAATTGAAGCACAGAGAGAAAGGTTTTAAGTTTGGAATTTTTGGACATGCCTATGGGCTTCATCCACAGACTGGAATAAAAAGAGAAATGGGAATTACTCAGCAACAAATGTTTTTGTAGATGGTGTATTTTCTGGTGGAAATTGTATTGCTAGCAAAAACCTGATCTTTGTCTGATTCCTCAATGTGCAAAACTTTTATGAAAATAAAATAGAATAGACTTTAGTGGCCTGGTATTGTAGAGAACATTTTTTTCTTGAAATTCTTAACTCATCTACTGTGGTACTGTTGTTCCCAATGGTACTTTTTTGCTACAGTGGCAAGCTTTTTCAGGTAGAACATTTTTGGTTTTTGGCTATTTTGATCTTGGCCAGAGAGGTTACTCTCATCCTGGCTGGCTCACCATCCATCTTGAACTCACCATAACAAGACTGACCACAAAGAAGAAAATAATTCATTACAACGTAAATGTCTAGAGAGTGCTTGATCACAGTAAATTTACACTCTGGCTCTTATATCATAGTGTGGGGTACCTACTAAAAGTGATGGAAAGAAAAAGAAAAAGACTGTAAATGAATTTGGCTAGATATAAAACAAAATTTCTAAAATTCCCAGCACCCCTCTGCCATGCACATGTGTACTACTATTAATGTAACAAATTTAGTCCGATAATGTCATGAAGGATGAAACATGTCACATGGAAACTTTTTCCATTTTGTCATACAATTTCCCCAATACTGTTCTTGATATATAAAAATACATATCATTATCTCTTATATATATATATATATATATATATATATATATATATATATATATATATATATTCTTTAATATTTGTGGTCTCATCTTTTTATTCTATGGAATTATCCCATATGTAATGTCCCAAATCTGATAGCAATAAAATGGATGTTACTTTTTGCTTTTCAAAAATGCCTAAATAATAATGATTATAAGGATAATACATGCTATTACATGTTTGTGCAGTTTTAACTGAGCAAGTTAGCTAATGAGGTACAATTCATCTAACTAATCCTACAGTCTACAGAGTACATAAGACATGATATTCTCTGACTTTAGAAAAGCCAATAAGGTTTCAGATTTTTGGAAAACTATTATGGAATTAGAATAAAGGAAAAATATATATAAACATAAATATTTCACAATATTTATAACCCTAAGAAGAGCAAAAACATCTTGAAAGGACATAAATTGGTTCCTTTCTCTCTCTCTCTCTCTCTCTCTCTCTATATATATATATATATATATATATATATATATATATATATCTTTCTCTCTCTCTCTCTCTATGTTCATATATTGATCCTCACAGGACAAAATACTATGGACCTTGACACGGAGAACTCTTTCTGTTTACAAATGGTGATCAATAAATAAATATGCATTACATGAATTTGACAAAATAAAAAGTTAAAATATTTATTAATTATTTGAAATAAAAATTTGATTTAAGCATTGGCTAATTGCATTTCAGTAAAATGTAATTAATATAAGCAAACAGAATAAAAAGTTTAAATATTGAAAAATCTCATACAATGCATTCTTCTTTGATATGTCTTAATGATTTCAGATGAGGTCAAGAAGGGGAAAAAATTCTCTTCAACCAAATGATGATGATGATGATGATGACAATGAACAGGATCATCATCATCATCATAATCATCTATTACAGTGGTTGAGAAATGACAATAATTTTCTATGCATATGCCACATCAATATTTTACTTGGATTATTGAAGTAAACATGGATATTTTTAGACAGCTGTATTCACACACACACACACACACACACACATACACTCACAATATCATACATGCATGTGCACTCATATATGTTATAACAGAAAAATCTCTCTTTCTTGCATGCATGCACACACACACACATATACAAAAACATGTATACACATGTAGTTGTAATAGTGGACGTGTCTTTATCTTATATATATATATATATAAAATCTTATTTTCGGGAAAATAAGATTTTATGAATTTCAACCAAATGTAGAAATAAGTCCTTGATCAAGGAATGCCTCATGCATCCATATAAGAAAACAGTTAATATTACCATTATCATTACCACATACCCACACACACATTGGATTAGAATAAAAACTTTGTAGTGTTTTACAAGAGGAACTATTTGAACACATGATTTCATTTCACTAATGATTGAAATTTATAACCTGTATGCATAGGTGACATTTCAAGGCATCATACTATATGATTCATGTGTAGATTGTAAATTTTAAATGTTTTTGTGCTAAAAGTGATATTTTAATGCATCATGCTATATGATTCATGTGTAGATTGTAAATTTTAAATGTTTTTGTGCTAAAAGTGATATTTCAATGCATCATGCTATATGATTCATGTGTAGATTGTAAATTTTAAATGTTTTTGTGCTAAAAGTGATATTTTAATGCATCATGCTATATGATTCATGTGTAGATTGTAAATTTTAAATGTTTTTGTGCTAAAAGTGATATTTCAATGCATCATGCTATATGATTCATGTGTGGATTGTAAATTTTAAATGTTTTTGTGCTAAAAGTGATATTTCAATGCATCATGCTATATGATTCATGTGTAGATTGTAAATTTTAAATGTTTTTGTGCTAAAAGTGATATTTCAATGCATCATGCTATATGATTCATGTGTAGATTGTAAATTTTAAATGTTTTTGTGCTAAAAGTGATATTTTAATGCATCATGCTATATGATTCATGTGTGGATTGTAAATTTTAAATGTTTTTGTGCTAAAAGTGATATTTCAATGCATCATGCTATATGATTCATGTGTGGATTGTAAATTTTAAATGTTTTTGTGCTAAAAGTGATATTTCAATGCATCATGCTATATGATTCATGTGTGGATTGTAAATTTTAAATGTTTTTGTGCTAAAAGTGATATTTTAATGCATCATGCTATATGATTCATGTGTAGATTGTAAATTTTAAATGTTTTTGTGCTAAAAGTGATATTTCAATGCATCATGCTATATGATTCATGTGTAGATTGTAAATTTTAAATGTTTTTGTGCTAAAAGTGATATTTCAATGCATCATGCTATATGATTCATGTGTGGATTATAAATTTTAAATGTTTTTGTGCTAAAAGTGATATTTCAATGCATCATGCTATATGATTCATGTGTAGATTGTAAATTTTAAATGTTTTTGTGCTAAAAGTGATATTTCAATGCATCATGCTATATGATTCATGTGTAGATTGTAAATTTTAAATGTTTTTGTGCTAAAAGTGATATTTCAATGCATCATGCTATATGATTCATGTGTAGATTGTAAATTTTAAATGTTTTTGTGCTAAAAGTGATATTTCAATGCATCATGCTATATGATTCATGTGTGGATTGTAAATTTTAAATGCTTTTGTGCTAAAAGTGATATTTCAATGCATCATGCTATATGATTCATGTGTGGATTATAAATTTTAAATGTTTTTGTGCTAAAAGTGATATTTCAATGCATCATGCTATATGATTCATGTGTAGATTGTAAATTTTAAATGTTTTTGTGCTAAAAGTGATATTTCAATGCATCATGCTATATGATTCATGTGTAGATTGTAAATTTTAAATGTTTTTGTGCTAAAAGTGATATTTCAATGCATCATGCTATATGATTCATGTGTAGATTGTAAATTTTAAATGTTTTTGTGCTAAAAGTGATATTTCAATGCATCATGCTATATGATTCATGTGTGGATTGTAAATTTTAAATGCTTTTGTGCTAAAAGTGATATTTCAATGCATCATGCTATATGATTCATGTGTGGATTATAAATTTTAAATGTTTTTGTGCTAAAAGTGATATTTAAATGCCTCATGCTATATGATTCATGTGTGGATTATAAATTTTAAATGTTTTTGTGCTAAAAGTGATATTTTAATGCATCATGCTATATGATTCATGTGTAGATTGTAAATTTTAAATGTTTTTGTGCTAAAAGTGATATTTCAATGCATCATGCTATATGATTCATGTGTAGATTGTAAATTTTAAATGTTTTTGTGCTAAAAGTGATATTTCAATGCATCATGCTATATGATTCATGTGTAGATTGTAAATTTTAAATGTTTTTGTGCTAAAAGTGATATTTCAATGCATCATGCTATATGATTCATGTGTAGATTGTAAATTTTAAATGTTTTTGTGCTAAAAGTGATATTTCAATGCATCATGCTATATGATTCATGTGTAGATTGTAAATTTTAAATGCTTTTGTGCTAAAAGTGATATTTCAATGCGTCATGCTATATGATTCATGTGTGGATTATAAATTTTAAATGTTTTTGTGCTAAAAGTGATATTTCAATGCATCATGCTATATGATTCATGTGTAGATTGTAAATTTTAAATGTTTTTGTGCTAAAAGTGATATTTCAATGCATCATGCTATATGATTCATGTGTAGATTGTAAATTTTAAATGTTTTTGTGCTAAAAGTGATATTTCAATGCATCATGCTATATGATTCATGTGTAGATTGTAAATTTTAAATGTTTTTGTGCTAAAAGTGATATTTCAATGCATCATGCTATATGATTCATGTGTGGATTGTAAATTTTAAATGCTTTTATGCTAAAAGTGATATTTCAATGCATCATGCTATATGATTCATGTGTGGATTATAAATTTTAAATGTTTTTGTGCTAAAAGTGATATTTCAATGCATCATGCTATATGATTCATGTGTGGATTATAAATTTTAAATGTTTTTGTGCTAAAAGTGATATTTTAATGCATCATGCTATATGATTCATGTGTGGATTATAAATTTTAAATGTTTTTGTGCTAAAAGTGATATTTCAATGCATCATGCTATATGATTCATGTGTAGATTGTAAATTTTAAATGTTTTTGTGCTAAAAGTGATATTTCAATGCATCATGCTATATGATTCATGTGTAGATTGTAAATTTTAAATGTTTTTGTGCTAAAAGTGATATTTCAATGCATCATGCTATATGATTCATGTGTGGATTATAAATTTTAAATATTTTTGTGCTAAAAGTGATATTTTAATGCATCATGCTATATGATTCATGTGTAGATTGTAAATTTTAAATGTTTTTGTGCTAAAAGTGATATTTCAATGCATCATGCTATATGATTCATGTGTAGATTGTAAATTTTAAATGTTTTTGTGCTAAAAGTGATATTTCAATGCATCATGCTATATGATTCATGTGTGGATTGTAAATTTTAAATGCTTTTGTGCTAAAAGTGATATTTCAATGCATCATGCTATATGATTCATGTGTGGATTATAAATTTTAAATGTTTTTGTGCTAAAAGTGATATTTAAATGCCTCATGCTATATGATTCATGTGTGGATTATAAATTTTAAATGTTTTTGTGCTAAAAGTGATATTTTAATGCATCATGCTATATGATTCATGTGTAGATTGTAAATTTTAAATGTTTTTGTGCTAAAAGTGATATTTCAATGCATCATGCTATATGATTCATGTGTGGATTATAAATTTTAAATGTTTTTGTGCTAAAAGTGATATTTTAATGCATCATGCTATATGATTCATGTGTAGATTGTAAATTTTAAATGTTTTTGTGCTAAAAGTGATATTTCAATGCATCATGCTATATGATTCATGTGTAGATTGTAAATTTTAAATGTTTTTGTGCTAAAAGTGATATTTCAATGCATCATGCTATATGATTCATGTGTAGATTGTAAATTTTAAATGTTTTTGTGCTAAAAGTGATATTTCAATGGATCATGCTATATGATTCATGTGTAGATTGTAAATTTTAAATGTTTTTGTGCTAAAAGTGATATTTCAATGCATCATGCTATATGATTCATGTGTAGATTGTAAATTTTAAATGTTTTTGTGCTAAAAGTGATATTTCAATGCATCATGCTATATGATTCATGTGTAGATTGTAAATTTTAAATGTTTTTGTGCTAAAAGTGATATTTCAATGCATCATGCTATATGATTCATGTGTGGATTGTAAATTTTAAATGCTTTTGTGCTAAAAGTGATATTTCAATCCATCATGCTATATGATTCATGTGTGGATTATAAATTTTAAATGTTTTTGTGCTAAAAGTGATATTTTAATGCATCATGCTATATGATTCATGTGTGGATTATAAATTTTAAATGTTTTTGTGCTAAAAGTGATATTTTAATGCATCATGCTATATGATTCATGTGTAGATTGTAAATTTTAAATGTTTTTGTGCTAAAAGTGATATTTCAATGCATCATGCTATATGATTCATGTGTAGATTGTAAATTTTAAATGTTTTTGTGCTAAAAGTGATATTTCAATGCATCATGCTATATGATTCATGTGTGGATTATAAATTTTAAATGTTTTTGTGCTAAAAGTGATATTTCAATGCATCATGCTATATGATTCATGTGTAGATTGTAAATTTTAAATGTTTTTGTGCTAAAAGTGATATTTCAATGCATCATGCTATATGATTCATGTGTAGATTGTAAATTTTAAATGTTTTTGTGCTAAAAGTGATATTTCAATGCATCATGCTATATGATTCATGTGTGGATTATAAATTTTAAATATTTTTGTGCTAAAAGTGATATTTCAATGCATCATGCTATATGATTCATGTGTAGATTGTAAATTTTAAATGTTTTTGTGCTAAAAGTGATATTTCAATGCATCATGCTATATGATTCATGTGTGGATTGTAAATTTTAAATGCTTTTGTGCTAAAAGTGATATTTCAATGCATCATGCTATATGATTCATGTGTGGATTATAAATTTTAAATGTTTTTGTGCTAAAAGTGATATTTTAATGCATCATGCTATATGATTCATGTGTAGATTGTAAATTTTAAATGTTTTTGTGCTAAAAGTGATATTTCAATGCATCATGCTATATGATTCATGTGTAGATTGTAAATTTTAAATGTTTTTGTGCTAAAAGTGATATTTCAATGCATCATGCTATATGATTCATGTGTAGATTGTAAATTTTAAATGTTTTTGTGCTAAAAGTGATATTTTAATGCATCATGCTATATGATTCATGTGTGGATTATAAATTTTAAATGTTTTTGTGCTAAAAGTGATATTTTAATGCATCATGCTATATGATTCATGTGTAGATTGTAAATTTTAAATGTTTTTGTGCTAAAAGGGAATATAAAAGGAAATAAGCTCTATTTTCATTATTTCCTGCTATATTTTTCAGAAAAAGCAAAAATTTATGTGCCATTTATGGAGATGTCATAGCTGAGAATAATTTTTATAGTTGCTTCATTAAGTTTAGAAGTAGAAATTTTGATGAGAACATTCCAGTAGGCATTGATTTCTAAACAGAAATAATGATTAAGAATGGCACAAATGAAAAAACACAAGACTCTTACTCTGGAATGAAATTTGAAAGAAATTTATATTTATTAAATGACATAAAAAACAATAATAGCACAGAATACAAAATTTACAAAACTACTTTACATAAAATTTTCCTTTCTGCACCTAACAATTAGGCAAGATAACAACTTCTGATTACAATTCTGTTGGGCTCATAAAGACAATTATAATTATTACCAACAAAATGTTCATGTACTTCAATTCGTTTTACTGTCAAAAGGAGTTGAGAATGTTGACAATCCACAAGTGTTGCTAAATTTTTGATTTGTTTAGACAATAGTTCAGTTTTACAAAATCATAAAAATCATAAAAATCTCTCATTTTCATAAAATTTCAAAATCAGGATTAATACTGCTAATTTTGTGACAAATTGTCACAAACAACTATAGAAAAATAACCATATATCTCTTTAAATATGTAGAATTTTCTCCTTTCTGCTTATTTCTTTTTCTTTTGTTACATCCTTTTCTTTTTATTTCAACTTTTTCTTTTCATAGTTGCTGACACCATCGGCTTTTACTTTTTCTTTTGTTCAGATCCTAGGGCTAGCTGATATTTTTGTGAATGCTGAACCCCTTCTCCTTGCCTGACAAGCCAGACTTTTTAAGTAGTAACAAATTGGCTCCTAATTTAATCAGAAATTTAATATCATTGATTCATAACTTACTTTCTCTTTTGGTTAAAAATATCACAGACTGTATCTCTTCAAACCATATCTGTTTGCAAAACTTTATTTAAGCAGTTTTTCAGACAATCAGACTTTAGCAGACTTTTTTTTACAGGTTTCTGGAAACAAATTTTATAAATTTATTTTTTTTTTATAAATTATCAGGTTTCATTTTGGCAGTTCTTTTACAATATCAATTTGAGCATATACAAAAAACAACATTAAATTTTATTCAATCTATTTCTTATTAACTGTTTGGTGTCATTTTAGCAGTCGTTTATTTAAAGAATAAATGTTTTTTAAATACTTCCCACAAAAGAAAGTGTAATAAACAAACCTAGTCTATTGTAATATTTTTTATTTACCCTTTATTTCTATACAATTTCATATAGTTATTTATTACATAAATTTTTATACACTTCCCTAAAAAAAGTACTTTAAACAAACTGTTTAGTGCATGAATTTTCATATTTTATCCTTGAAACAACATATTTATTAAACCAATATGATTTTTATTTTAGAAATAAAAGGAATATTAATTTTCATTTTTTAATACTAGCTATATGGTTCTTCAGGATATTGTTTCTGTTATGGCAATTAACCGAAGCATGCATGGACTCTTCCAGCTATAAATAGGAGCAGGTACTGCCTTTTGGAGAGGAAAGTATCTAGCAGAAAGCTCTGACAGTCAGACCAAACAATCTTTCTGTAACACTCTCGTTTGCATATGTTTGTATTACTGTTTCTGTTAATATATTTGTGTAACTCAATTTCTCTTGTGTCTTTATTTCTGGCCCTAACAAGGCTACAACAGTTTCCCTATTTTCAATTCAGCCTTTCTTTTAGACCCCTTCCAGCATCAAAAGCATTTGATTCAGAAAAATTAACATTTTCTGTAGTGACATTTTTTCTTTATTATTTGATGAATAATTTCAAGTATGTGCTATTTAATGACTTGTTTCTTAATTATTTTATCAGTATCTTGCTGTCTGTGATTAGCTAATTGATTCTTAGTTGTAATACTCTCAGTAAGCAACCAAGATAACACTGATACAAAGGTATTCTTGATTGAGATATTTGAAAATATTTTCAATATATTACCCAAGCATTTGATTGTCTAAAATACAAATAATTCCAGTGTGGGTAAAGAAGACCAAGCTTCTTCATGAGAGATGACAATGTCACAATTCAATTTCAGACACTATATGGGTAATATTTCAAAGATATAATTTGAAACTCTAAAACCTTCACCAGACACATGCCAAATCCCAAACCTTTCAATGACAACACTTGATGTTTCAGTAATTTCATTCAAACGTTATAAGATATTACATTATCACTGAATTCATTCAGAGTGTCGCTAAGAGTAACAGAAATTGTAATTTCAGAATTTTTATCAAACAAGTCTTAAACTTTTCAATGACCTCACTTGAAGTATTGGTAGTTTCACTTACATATTTATCATTAGATATTACATTACTACTAAACATTTTATAAGTGACATTAAAAAACAGAACCTCAGGACATTACCTACGGGTTATGTTCTTTGAAACTTCAAAATTTAACAAATGAGTCCATGTCTATTTTTTAATCTATAATACAAAGTTTGGCATTATAATTGGACAAGAAGAATACTGAGAATTGTATTAAAATTATCCTCAGTTAATTTTTCCTAGTTTTTGAAACAACCATTTGATTAGGATTTAAGAGATGTTTATATTCCCAAAAGGAATTATCCTATACAGATACAGGAATGCATTTAATCATTTGTATAGGTTGTATATTATGAGAAATTTTTCTTGGTTGCATGTGTGTTTGTGCTTGGCACCACTCTCACTGCCAAGCACAAAAACACACATGCAACCAGAAAAATTTCTCATAATATACAACCTATACAAATGATTAAATGCATTCCTGTATCTGTATAGGATAATTCCTTTTGGGAATATAAACATCTCTTAAATCCTAATCAAATGGTTGTTTCAAAAACTAGGAAAAATAACTGAGGATAATTTTAATACAATTCTCAGTATTCTTCTTGTCCAATTATAATGCAAACTTAGTATTATTGATTAAAAAAGATGGACTCATTTGTTAAAGTTTTTGAATAGTTTCAAAGAACATAACCCGTAGGTAATGTCCTGAGGTTCTGTAGCAGTTTCTATGTCACTTTTAAAGGGAGATGTTTCCAGTAGTATGTAATTGAAGGTAGAGGTCAGTGAAAGTGAAAAGTGAAAAAGAGTGGGCTTGCAGTGGATGTCATTGAAAAGGAAAAATAAGAAAGAACAGGACTTGAATGTAGAGGCCTCTGAAATGGAAAATAGAAAAGAGGCTGAATAGGGCTTGGCCAACATTTTTATGACTTCTGGGACTTCCAGTTGTACCCTGCTGATTATTTCCATTGTTGCTGCTGCTGAATCATGCAAAGTAAGGAAGCCCCACGTAACACAACAGCCAACAAGTGAGTTTCTATACTATACTGAATTAAATCTGTACCTAATAAACCATATGTTTTGCAATTGTTTCCCTTGTAGAACACTACTCCAAATATAAAGTGGTCAGTTCAAATATGGCTGGCTAACACCATATATCTGTCTTCATGTTCTATCAATCTGTTTACATGGTGGCAGCAGTAAAAAAAATGACAATGATGCACAGCCCAACAAACAAGGGCCAGAGTGAAACAAGATTGAAAACAGCAATAAAAAGAAGGCTATAATAAAAAGAAAATAAAAAATAGTCAAGCTATATGGTGGAAAATAAAAAACGAGGACTGCCATTTATGAAAAAATCATTCACAGAAAGAGATCCTCACTAACAAACTGTGAGAACAATATATATATATATATAAATATATATATATATATATATATATTGGTATCAGAAAAGTTTGTAGAAAATTAGAGCCTCGAATAAAATTAAAAATTGCTTGTTTTTGCTTACGGAAATCAATTTAGGAGGATTCTGAGAATATTTATGACTTTCTGGTAAGGTGCCGTTTACAGACAAAGAAATGTAAATTTCTGGATTAAAAAGAAATGGAGGAGTGTTTAATCAAGAAGATTATCTTGAACAACAAAACAACTCTTGAAAGACCAGACATTGTCTGAAAAAAGAAGCTCTGAACATGTGCAGAGTACACAAAACTTCATTACATTACATGAGCCAGGAAAGTGAGAAAAATGTGTTAACCATCAATTGAAAGAAGATAGGTACAAGGTCATCAGCAAAAGATGCAGTTCAAGTGATGAACTATGAGTTGATGGTTGAAGTAAAGAGACATGTAGGGACTCCTAGAGAATATAGTAAAGGTAAGTGAGAAGAAACGTCTAACAATGAATTGAAAGATGAGAGTATAGAATGACATTAGCAAAAGGGTCAGCTCAAGTGGTGAACTATATGTTGATGTTTGAAGTAAAAAGAAAAATGTAGGGATTCCTAGAGAATATAGTAAAGGGAAGGGAGAAGTAATGTCTAACCATGAATTGAAAGATGAGAGTATAGAATGACATTAGCAAAAGGGTCAGCTCAAGTGGTGAACTATATGTTGATGTTTGAAGTAAAAAGAAAAATGTAGGGATTCCTAGAGAATATAGTAAAGGGAAGGGAGAAGTAATGTCTAACCATGAATTGAAAGATGAGAGTATAGAATGACATTAGCAAAAGGGTCAGCTCAAGTGGTGAACTATATGTTGATGTTTGAAGTAAAAAGAAAAATGTAGGGATTCCTAGAGAATATAGTAAAGGGAAGGGAGAAGTAATGTCTAACCATGAATTGAAAGATGAGAGTATAGAATGACATTAGCAAAAGGGTCAGCTCAAGTGGTGAACTATATGTTGATGTTTGAAGTAAAAAGAAAAATGTAGGGATTCCTAGAGAATATAGTAAAGGGAAGGGAGAAGTAATGTCTAACCATGAATTGAAAGATGAGAGTATAGAATGACATTAGCAAAAGGGTCAGCTCAAGTGGTGAACTATATGTTGATGTTTGAAGTAAAAAGAAAAATGTAGGGATTCCTAGAGAATATAGTAAAGGGAAGGGAGAAGTAATGTCTAACCATGAATTGAAAGATGAGAGTATAGAATGACATTAGCAAAAGGGTCAGCTCAAGTGGTGAACTATATGTTGATGTTTGAAGTAAAAAGAAAAATGTAGGGATTCCTAGAGAATATAGTAAAGGGAAGGGAGAAGTAATGTCTAACCATGAATTGAAAGATGAGAGTATAGAATGACATTAGCAAAAGGGTCAGCTCAAGTGGTGAACTATATGTTGATGTTTGAAGTAAAAAGAAAAATGTAGGGATTCCTAGAGAATATAGTAAAGGGAAGGGAGAAGTAATGTCTAACCATGAATTGAAAGATGAGAGTATAGAATGACATTAGCAAAAGGGTCAGCTCAAGTGGTGAACTATATGTTGATGTTTGAAGTAAAAAGAAAAATGTAGGGATTCCTAGAGAATATAGTAAAGGGAAGGGAGAAGTAATGTCTAACCATGAATTGAAAGATGAGAGTATAGAATGACATTAGCAAAAGGGTCAGCTCAAGTGGTGAACTATATGTTGATGTTTGAAGTAAAAAGAAAAATGTAGGGATTCCTAGAGAATATAGTAAAGGGAAGGGAGAAGTAATGTCTAACCATGAATTGAAAGATGAGAGTATAGAATGACATTAGCAAAAGGGTCAGCTCAAGTGGTGAACTATATGTTGATGTTTGAAGTAAAAAGAAAAATGTAGGGACTTCTAGAGATTATAGTAAAGGGAAGGGAGAAGTAATGTCTAACCATGAATTGAAAGATGAGAGTATAGAATGACATTAGCAAAAGGGTCAGCTCAAGTGGTGAACTATATGTTGATGTTTGAAGTAAAAAGAAAAATGTAGGGATTCCTAGAGAATATAGTAAAGGGAAGGGAGAAGTAATGTCTAACCATGAATTGAAAGATGAGAGTATAGAATGACATTAGCAAAAGGGTCAGCTCAAGTGGTGAACTATATGTTGATGTTTGAAGTAAAAAGAAAAATGTAGGGATTCCTAGAGAATATAGTAAAGGGAAGGGAGAAGTAATGTCTAACCATGAATTGAAAGATGAGAGTATAGAATGACATTAGCAAAAGGGTCAGCACAAGTGGTGAACTATATGTTGATGTTTGAAGTAAAAAGAAAAATGTAGGGACTTCTAGAGATTATAGTAAAGGGAAGGGAGAAGTAATGTCTAACCATGAATTGAAAGATGAGAGTATAGAATGACATTAGCAAAAGGGTCAGCACAAGTGGTGAACTATATGTTGATGTTTGAAGTAAAAAGAAAAATGTAGGGATTCCTAGAGAATATAGTAAAGCGAAGGGAGAAGTAATGTCTAACCATGAATTGAAAGATGAGAGTATAGAATGACATTAGCAAAAGGGTCAGCTCAAGTGGTGAACTATATGTTGATGTTTGAAGTAAAAAGAAAAATGTAGGGATTCCTAGAGAATATAGTAAAGGGAAGGGAGAAGTAATGTCTAACCATGAATTGAAAGATGAGAGTATAGAATGACATTAGCAAAAGGGTCAGCTCAAGTGGTGAACTATATGTTGATGTTTGAAGTAAAAAGAAAAATGTAGGGACTTCTAGAGATTATAGTAAAGGGAAGGGAGAAGTAATGTCTAACCATGAATTGAAAGATGAGAGTATAGAATGACATTAGCAAAAGGGTCAGCTCAAGTGGTGAACTATATGTTGATGTTTGAAGTAAAAAGAAAAATGTAGGGATTCCTAGAGAATATAGTAAAGGGAAGGGAGAAGTAATGTCTAACCATGAATTGAAAGATGAGAGTATAGAATGACATTAGCAAAAGGGTCAGCTCAAGTGGTGAACTATATGTTGATGTTTGAAGTAAAAAGAAAAATGTAGGGATTCCTAGAGAATATAGTAAAGGGAAGGGAGAAGTAATGTCTAACCATGAATTGAAAGATGAGAGTATAGAATGACATTAGCAAAAGGGTCAGCTCAAGTGGTGAACTATATGTTGATGTTTGAAGTAAAAAGAAAAATGTAGGGATTCCTAGAGAATATAGTAAAGGGAAGGGAGAAGTAATGTCTAACCATGAATTGAAAGATGAGAGTATAGAATGACATTAGCAAAAGGGTCAGCTCAAGTGGTGAACTATATGTTGATGTTTGAAGTAAAAAGAAAAATGTAGGGATTCCTAGAGAATATAGTAAAGGGAAGGGAGAAGTAATGTCTAACCATGAATTGAAAGATGAGAGTATAGAATGACATTAGCAAAAGGGTCAGCTCAAGTGGTGAACTATATGTTGATGTTTGAAGTAAAAAGAAAAATGTAGGGATTCCTAGAGAATATAGTAAAGGGAAGGGAGAAGTAATGTCTAACCATGAATTGAAAGATGAGAGTATAGAATGACATTAGCAAAAGGGTCAGCTCAAGTGGTGAACTATATGTTGATGTTTGAAGTAAAAAGAAAAATGTAGGGATTCCTAGAGAATATAGTAAAGGGAAGGGAGAAGTAATGTCTAACCATGAATTGAAAGATGAGAGTATAGAATGACATTAGCAAAAGGGTCAGCTCAAGTGGTGAACTATATGTTGATGTTTGAAGTAAAAAGAAAAATGTAGGGATTCCTAGAGAATATAGTAAAGGGAAGGGAGAAGTAATGTCTAACCATGAATTGAAAGATGAGAGTATAGAATGACATTAGCAAAAGGGTCAGCTCAAGTGGTGAACTATATGTTGATGTTTGAAGTAAAAAGAAAAATGTAGGGATTCCTAGAGAATATAGTAAAGGGAAGGGAGAAGTAATGTCTAACCATGAATTGAAAGATGAGAGTATAGAATGACATTAGCAAAAGGGTCAGCTCAAGTGGTGAACTATATGTTGATGTTTGAAGTAAAAAGAAAAATGTAGGGATTCCTAGAGAATATAGTAAAGGGAAGGGAGAAGTAATGTCTAACCATGAATTGAAAGATGAGAGTATAGAATGACATTAGCAAAAGGGTCAGCTCAAGTGGTGAACTATATGTTGATGTTTGAAGTAAAAAGAAAAATGTAGGGATTCCTAGAGAATATAGTAAAGGGAAGGGAGAAGTAATGTCTAACCATGAATTGAAAGATGAGAGTATAGAATGACATTAGCAAAAGGGTCAGCTCAAGTGGTGAACTATATGTTGATGTTTGAAGTAAAAAGAAAAATGTAGGGATTCCTAGAGAATATAGTAAAGGGAAGGGAGAAGTAATGTCTAACCATGAATTGAAAGATGAGAGTATAGAATGACATTAGCAAAAGGGTCAGCTCAAGTGGTGAACTATATGTTGATGTTTGAAGTAAAAAGAAAAATGTAGGGATTCCTAGAGAATATAGTAAAGGGAAGGGAGAAGTAATGTCTAACCATGAATTGAAAGATGAGAGTATAGAATGACATTAGCAAAAGGGTCAGCTCAAGTGGTGAACTATATGTTGATGTTTGAAGTAAAAAGAAAAATGTAGGGATTCCTAGAGAATATAGTAAAGGGAAGGGAGAAGTAATGTCTAACCATGAATTGAAAGATGAGAGTATAGAATGACATTAGCAAAAGGGTCAGCTCAAGTGGTGAACTATATGTTGATGTTTGAAGTAAAAAGAAAAATGTAGGGATTCCTAGAGAATATAGTAAAGGGAAGGGAGAAGTAATGTCTAACCATGAATTGAAAGATGAGAGTATAGAATGACATTAGCAAAAGGGTCAGCTCAAGTGGTGAACTATATGTTGATGTTTGAAGTAAAAAGAAAAATGTAGGGATTCCTAGAGAATATAGTAAAGGGAAGGGAGAAGTAATGTCTAACCATGAATTGAAAGATGAGAGTATAGAATGACATTAGCAAAAGGGTCAGCTCAAGTGGTGAACTATATGTTGATGTTTGAAGTAAAAAGAAAAATGTAGGGATTCCTAGAGAATATAGTAAAGGGAAGGGAGAAGTAATGTCTAACCATGAATTGAAAGATGAGAGTATAGAATGACATTAGCAAAAGGGTCAGCTCAAGTGGTGAACTATATGTTGATGTTTGAAGTAAAAAGAAAAATGTAGGGATTCCTAGAGAATATAGTAAAGGGAAGGGAGAAGTAATGTCTAACCATGAATTGAAAGATGAGAGTATAGAATGACATTAGCAAAAGGGTCAGCTCAAGTGGTGAACTATATGTTGATGTTTGAAGTAAAAAGAAAAATGTAGGGATTCCTAGAGAATATAGTAAAGGGAAGGGAGAAGTAATGTCTAACCATGAATTGAAAGATGAGAGTATAGAATGACATTAGCAAAAGGGTCAGCTCAAGTGGTGAACTATATGTTGATGTTTGAAGTAAAAAGAAAAATGTAGGGATTCCTAGAGAATATAGTAAAGGGAAGGGAGAAGTAATGTCTAACCATGAATTGAAAGATGAGAGTATAGAATGACATTAGCAAAAGGGTCAGCTCAAGTGGTGAACTATATGTTGATGTTTGAAGTAAAAAGAAAAATGTAGGGATTCCTAGAGAATATAGTAAAGGGAAGGGAGAAGTAATGTCTAACCATGAATTGAAAGATGAGAGTATAGAATGACATTAGCAAAAGGGTCAGCTCAAGTGGTGAACTATATGTTGATGTTTGAAGTAAAAAGAAAAATGTAGGGATTCCTAGAGAATATAGTAAAGGGAAGGGAGAAGTAATGTCTAACCATGAATTGAAAGATGAGAGTATAGAATGACATTAGCAAAAGGGTCAGCTCAAGTGGTGAACTATATGTTGATGTTTGAAGTAAAAAGAAAAATGTAGGGATTCCTAGAGAATATAGTAAAGGGAAGGGAGAAGTAATGTCTAACCATGAATTGAAAGATGAGAGTATAGAATGACATTAGCAAAAGGGTCAGCTCAAGTGGTGAACTATATGTTGATGTTTGAAGTAAAAAGAAAAATGTAGGGATTCCTAGAGAATATAGTAAAGGGAAGGGAGAAGTAATGTCTAACCATGAATTGAAAGATGAGAGTATAGAATGACATTAGCAAAAGGGTCAGCTCAAGTGGTGAACTATATGTTGATGTTTGAAGTAAAAAGAAAAATGTAGGGATTCCTAGAGAATATAGTAAAGGGAAGGGAGAAGTAATGTCTAACCATGAATTGAAAGATGAGAGTATAGAATGACATTAGCAAAAGGGTCAGCTCAAGTGGTGAACTATATGTTGATGTTTGAAGTAAAAAGAAAAATGTAGGGATTCCTAGAGAATATAGTAAAGGGAAGGGAGAAGTAATGTCTAACCATGAATTGAAAGATGAGAGTATAGAATGACATTAGCAAAAGGGTCAGCTCAAGTGGTGAACTATATGTTGATGTTTGAAGTAAAAAGAAAAATGTAGGGATTCCTAGAGAATATAGTAAAGGGAAGGGAGAAGTAATGTCTAACCATGAATTGAAAGATGAGAGTATAGAATGACATTAGCAAAAGGGTCAGCTCAAGTGGTGAACTATATGTTGATGTTTGAAGTAAAAAGAAAAATGTAGGGATTCCTAGAGAATATAGTAAAGGGAAGGGAGAAGTAATGTCTAACCATGAATTGAAAGATGAGAGTATAGAATGACATTAGCAAAAGGGTCAGCTCAAGTGGTGAACTATATGTTGATGTTTGAAGTAAAAAGAAAAATGTAGGGATTCCTAGAGAATATAGTAAAGGGAAGGGAGAAGTAATGTCTAACCATGAATTGAAAGATGAGAGTATAGAATGACATTAGCAAAAGGGTCAGCTCAAGTGGTGAACTATATGTTGATGTTTGAAGTAAAAAGAAAAATGTAGGGATTCCTAGAGAATATAGTAAAGGGAAGGGAGAAGTAATGTCTAACCATGAATTGAAAGATGAGAGTATAGAATGACATTAGCAAAAGGGTCAGCTCAAGTGGTGAACTATATGTTGATGTTTGAAGTAAAAAGAAAAATGTAGGGATTCCTAGAGAATATAGTAAAGGGAAGGGAGAAGTAATGTCTAACCATGAATTGAAAGATGAGAGTATAGAATGACATTAGCAAAAGGGTCAGCTCAAGTGGTGAACTATATGTTGATGTTTGAAGTAAAAAGAAAAATGTAGGGATTCCTAGAGAATATAGTAAAGGGAAGGGAGAAGTAATGTCTAACCATGAATTGAAAGATGAGAGTATAGAATGACATTAGCAAAAGGGTCAGCTCAAGTGGTGAACTATATGTTGATGTTTGAAGTAAAAAGAAAAATGTAGGGATTCCTAGAGAATATAGTAAAGGGAAGGGAGAAGTAATGTCTAACCATGAATTGAAAGATGAGAGTATAGAATGACATTAGCAAAAGGGTCAGCTCAAGTGGTGAACTATATGTTGATGTTTGAAGTAAAAAGAAAAATGTAGGGATTCCTAGAGAATATAGTAAAGGGAAGGGAGAAGTAATGTCTAACCATGAATTGAAAGATGAGAGTATAGAATGACATTAGCAAAAGGGTCAGCTCAAGTGGTGAACTATATGTTGATGTTTGAAGTAAAAAGAAAAATGTAGGGATTCCTAGAGAATATAGTAAAGGGAAGGGAGAAGTAATGTCTAACCATGAATTGAAAGATGAGAGTATAGAATGACATTAGCAAAAGGGTCAGCTCAAGTGGTGAACTATATGTTGATGTTTGAAGTAAAAAGAAAAATGTAGGGATTCCTAGAGAATATAGTAAAGGGAAGGGAGAAGTAATGTCTAACCATGAATTGAAAGATGAGAGTATAGAATGACATTAGCAAAAGGGTCAGCTCAAGTGGTGAACTATATGTTGATGTTTGAAGTAAAAAGAAAAATGTAGGGATTCCTAGAGAATATAGTAAAGGGAAGGGAGAAGTAATGTCTAACCATGAATTGAAAGATGAGAGTATAGAATGACATTAGCAAAAGGGTCAGCTCAAGTGGTGAACTATATGTTGATGTTTGAAGTAAAAAGAAAAATGTAGGGATTCCTAGAGAATATAGTAAAGGGAAGGGAGAAGTAATGTCTAACCATGAATTGAAAGATGAGAGTATAGAATGACATTAGCAAAAGGGTCAGCTCAAGTGGTGAACTATATGTTGATGTTTGAAGTAAAAAGAAAAATGTAGGGATTCCTAGAGAATATAGTAAAGGGAAGGGAGAAGTAATGTCTAACCATGAATTGAAAGATGAGAGTATAGAATGACATTAGCAAAAGGGTCAGCTCAAGTGGTGAACTATATGTTGATGTTTGAAGTAAAAAGAAAAATGTAGGGATTCCTAGAGAATATAGTAAAGGGAAGGGAGAAGTAATGTCTAACCATGAATTGAAAGATGAGAGTATAGAATGACATTAGCAAAAGGGTCAGCTCAAGTGGTGAACTATATGTTGATGTTTGAAGTAAAAAGAAAAATGTAGGGATTCCTAGAGAATATAGTAAAGGGAAGGGAGAAGTAATGTCTAACCATGAATTGAAAGATGAGAGTATAGAATGACATTAGCAAAAGGGTCAGCTCAAGTGGTGAACTATATGTTGATGTTTGAAGTAAAAAGAAAAATGTAGGGATTCCTAGAGAATATAGTAAAGGGAAGGGAGAAGTAATGTCTAACCATGAATTGAAAGATGAGAGTATAGAATGACATTAGCAAAAGGGTCAGCTCAAGTGGTGAACTATATGTTGATGTTTGAAGTAAAAAGAAAAATGTAGGGATTCCTAGAGAATATAGTAAAGGGAAGGGAGAAGTAATGTCTAACCATGAATTGAAAGATGAGAGTATAGAATGACATTAGCAAAAGGGTCAGCTCAAGTGGTGAACTATATGTTGATGTTTGAAGTAAAAAGAAAAATGTAGGGATTCCTAGAGAATATAGTAAAGGGAAGGGAGAAGTAATGTCTAACCATGAATTGAAAGATGAGAGTATAGAATGACATTAGCAAAAGGGTCAGCTCAAGTGGTGAACTATATGTTGATGTTTGAAGTAAAAAGAAAAATGTAGGGATTCCTAGAGAATATAGTAAAGGGAAGGGAGAAGTAATGTCTAACCATGAATTGAAAGATGAGAGTATAGAATGACATTAGCAAAAGGGTCAGCTCAAGTGGTGAACTATATGTTGATGTTTGAAGTAAAAAGAAAAATGTAGGGATTCCTAGAGAATATAGTAAAGGGAAGGGAGAAGTAATGTCTAACCATGAATTGAAAGATGAGAGTATAGAATGACATTAGCAAAAGGGTCAGCTCAAGTGGTGAACTATATGTTGATGTTTGAAGTAAAAAGAAAAATGTAGGGATTCCTAGAGAATATAGTAAAGGGAAGGGAGAAGTAATGTCTAACCATGAATTGAAAGATGAGAGTATAGAATGACATTAGCAAAAGGGTCAGCTCAAGTGGTGAACTATATGTTGATGTTTGAAGTAAAAAGAAAAATGTAGGGATTCCTAGAGAATATAGTAAAGGGAAGGGAGAAGTAATGTCTAACCATGAATTGAAAGATGAGAGTATAGAATGACATTAGCAAAAGGGTCAGCTCAAGTGGTGAACTATATGTTGATGTTTGAAGTAAAAAGAAAAATGTAGGGATTCCTAGAGAATATAGTAAAGGGAAGGGAGAAGTAATGTCTAACCATGAATTGAAAGATGAGAGTATAGAATGACATTAGCAAAAGGGTCAGCTCAAGTGGTGAACTATATGTTGATGTTTGAAGTAAAAAGAAAAATGTAGGGATTCCTAGAGAATATAGTAAAGGGAAGGGAGAAGTAATGTCTAACCATGAATTGAAAGATGAGAGTATAGAATGACATTAGCAAAAGGGTCAGCTCAAGTGGTGAACTATATGTTGATGTTTGAAGTAAAAAGAAAAATGTAGGGATTCCTAGAGAATATAGTAAAGGGAAGGGAGAAGTAATGTCTAACCATGAATTGAAAGATGAGAGTATAGAATGACATTAGCAAAAGGGTCAGCTCAAGTGGTGAACTATATGTTGATGTTTGAAGTAAAAAGAAAAATGTAGGGATTCCTAGAGAATATAGTAAAGGGAAGGGAGAAGTAATGTCTAACCATGAATTGAAAGATGAGAGTATAGAATGACATTAGCAAAAGGGTCAGCTCAAGTGGTGAACTATATGTTGATGTTTGAAGTAAAAAGAAAAATGTAGGGATTCCTAGAGAATATAGTAAAGGGAAGGGAGAAGTAATGTCTAACCATGAATTGAAAGATGAGAGTATAGAATGACATTAGCAAAAGGGTCAGCTCAAGTGGTGAACTATATGTTGATGTTTGAAGTAAAAAGAAAAATGTAGGGATTCCTAGAGAATATAGTAAAGGGAAGGGAGAAGTAATGTCTAACCATGAATTGAAAGATGAGAGTATAGAATGACATTAGCAAAAGGGTCAGCTCAAGTGGTGAACTATATGTTGATGTTTGAAGTAAAAAGAAAAATGTAGGGATTCCTAGAGAATATAGTAAAGGGAAGGGAGAAGTAATGTCTAACCATGAATTGAAAGATGAGAGTATAGAATGACATTAGCAAAAGGGTCAGCTCAAGTGGTGAACTATATGTTGATGTTTGAAGTAAAAAGAAAAATGTAGGGATTCCTAGAGAATATAGTAAAGGGAAGGGAGAAGTAATGTCTAACCATGAATTGAAAGATGAGAGTATAGAATGACATTAGCAAAAGGGTCAGCTCAAGTGGTGAACTATATGTTGATGTTTGAAGTAAAAAGAAAAATGTAGGGATTCCTAGAGAATATAGTAAAGGGAAGGGAGAAGTAATGTCTAACCATGAATTGAAAGATGAGAGTATAGAATGACATTAGCAAAAGGGTCAGCTCAAGTGGTGAACTATATGTTGATGTTTGAAGTAAAAAGAAAAATGTAGGGATTCCTAGAGAATATAGTAAAGGGAAGGGAGAAGTAATGTCTAACCATGAATTGAAAGATGAGAGTATAGAATGACATTAGCAAAAGGGTCAGCTCAAGTGGTGAACTATATGTTGATGTTTGAAGTAAAAAGAAAAATGTAGGGATTCCTAGAGAATATAGTAAAGGGAAGGGAGAAGTAATGTCTAACCATGAATTGAAAGATGAGAGTATAGAATGACATTAGCAAAAGGGTCAGCTCAAGTGGTGAACTATATGTTGATGTTTGAAGTAAAAAGAAAAATGTAGGGATTCCTAGAGAATATAGTAAAGGGAAGGGAGAAGTAATGTCTAACCATGAATTGAAAGATGAGAGTATAGAATGACATTAGCAAAAGGGTCAGCTCAAGTGGTGAACTATATGTTGATGTTTGAAGTAAAAAGAAAAATGTAGGGATTCCTAGAGAATATAGTAAAGGGAAGGGAGAAGTAATGTCTAACCATGAATTGAAAGATGAGAGTATAGAATGACATTAGCAAAAGGGTCAGCTCAAGTGGTGAACTATATGTTGATGTTTGAAGTAAAAAGAAAAATGTAGGGATTCCTAGAGAATATAGTAAAGGGAAGGGAGAAGTAATGTCTAACCATGAATTGAAAGATGAGAGTATAGAATGACATTAGCAAAAGGGTCAGCTCAAGTGGTGAACTATATGTTGATGTTTGAAGTAAAAAGAAAAATGTAGGGATTCCTAGAGAATATAGTAAAGGGAAGGGAGAAGTAATGTCTAACCATGAATTGAAAGATGAGAGTATAGAATGACATTAGCAAAAGGGTCAGCTCAAGTGGTGAACTATATGTTGATGTTTGAAGTAAAAAGAAAAATGTAGGGATTCCTAGAGAATATAGTAAAGGGAAGGGAGAAGTAATGTCTAACCATGAATTGAAAGATGAGAGTATAGAATGACATTAGCAAAAGGGTCAGCTCAAGTGGTGAACTATATGTTGATGTTTGAAGTAAAAAGAAAAATGTAGGGATTCCTAGAGAATATAGTAAAGGGAAGGGAGAAGTAATGTCTAACCATGAATTGAAAGATGAGAGTATAGAATGACATTAGCAAAAGGGTCAGCTCAAGTGGTGAACTATATGTTGATGTTTGAAGTAAAAAGAAAAATGTAGGGATTCCTAGAGAATATAGTAAAGGGAAGGGAGAAGTAATGTCTAACCATGAATTGAAAGATGAGAGTATAGAATGACATTAGCAAAAGGGTCAGCTCAAGTGGTGAACTATATGTTGATGTTTGAAGTAAAAAGAAAAATGTAGGGATTCCTAGAGAATATAGTAAAGGGAAGGGAGAAGTAATGTCTAACCATGAATTGAAAGATGAGAGTATAGAATGACATTAGCAAAAGGGTCAGCTCAAGTGGTGAACTATATGTTGATGTTTGAAGTAAAAAGAAAAATGTAGGGATTCCTAGAGAATATAGTAAAGGGAAGGGAGAAGTAATGTCTAACCATGAATTGAAAGATGAGAGTATAGAATGACATTAGCAAAAGGGTCAGCTCAAGTGGTGAACTATATGTTGATGTTTGAAGTAAAAAGAAAAATGTAGGGATTCCTAGAGAATATAGTAAAGGGAAGGGAGAAGTAATGTCTAACCATGAATTGAAAGATGAGAGTATAGAATGACATTAGCAAAAGGGTCAGCTCAAGTGGTGAACTATATGTTGATGTTTGAAGTAAAAAGAAAAATGTAGGGATTCCTAGAGAATATAGTAAAGGGAAGGGAGAAGTAATGTCTAACCATGAATTGAAAGATGAGAGTATAGAATGACATTAGCAAAAGGGTCAGCTCAAGTGGTGAACTATATGTTGATGTTTGAAGTAAAAAGAAAAATGTAGGGATTCCTAGAGAATATAGTAAAGGGAAGGGAGAAGTAATGTCTAACCATGAATTGAAAGATGAGAGTATAGAATGACATTAGCAAAAGGGTCAGCTCAAGTGGTGAACTATATGTTGATGTTTGAAGTAAAAAGAAAAATGTAGGGATTCCTAGAGAATATAGTAAAGGGAAGGGAGAAGTAATGTCTAACCATGAATTGAAAGATGAGAGTATAGAATGACATTAGCAAAAGGGTCAGCTCAAGTGGTGAACTATATGTTGATGTTTGAAGTAAAAAGAAAAATGTAGGGTCTCCTAGAGATTATAGTAAAGGGAAGGGAGAAGTAATGTCTAACCATGAATTGAAAGATGAGAGTATAGAATGACATTAGCAAAAGGGTCAGCTCAAGTGGTGAACTATATGTTGATGTTTGAAGTAAAAAGAAAAATGTAGGGATTCCTAGAGAATATAGTAAAGGGAAGGGAGAAGTAATGTCTAACCATGAATTGAAAGATGAGAGTATAGAATGACATTAGCAAAAGGGTCAGCTCAAGTGGTGAACTATATGTTGATGTTTGAAGTAAAAAGAAAAATGTAGGGATTCCTAGAGAATATAGTAAAGGGAAGGGAGAAGTAATGTCTAACCATGAATTGAAAGATGAGAGTATAGAATGACATTAGCAAAAGGGTCAGCTCAAGTGGTGAACTATATGTTGATGTTTGAAGTAAAAAGAAAAATGTAGGGATTCCTAGAGAATATAGTAAAGGGAAGGGAGAAGTAATGTCTAACCATGAATTGAAAGATGAGAGTATAGAATGACATTAGCAAAAGGGTCAGCTCAAGTGGTGAACTATATGTTGATGTTTGAAGTAAAAAGAAAAATGTAGGGATTCCTAGAGAATATAGTAAAGGGAAGGGAGAAGTAATGTCTAACCATGAATTGAAAGATGAGAGTATAGAATGACATTAGCAAAAGGGTCAGCTCAAGTGGTGAACTATATGTTGATGTTTGAAGTAAAAAGAAAAATGTAGGGATTCCTAGAGAATATAGTAAAGGGAAGGGAGAAGTAATGTCTAACCATGAATTGAAAGATGAGAGTATAGAATGACATTAGCAAAAGGGTCAGCTCAAGTGGTGAACTATATGTTGATGTTTGAAGTAAAAAGAAAAATGTAGGGATTCCTAGAGAATATAGTAAAGGGAAGGGAGAAGTAATGTCTAACCATGAATTGAAAGATGAGAGTATAGAATGACATTAGCAAAAGGGTCAGCTCAAGTGGTGAACTATATGTTGATGTTTGAAGTAAAAAGAAAAATGTAGGGATTCCTAGAGAATATAGTAAAGGGAAGGGAGAAGTAATGTCTAACCATGAATTGAAAGATGAGAGTATAGAATGACATTAGCAAAAGGGTCAGCTCAAGTGGTGAACTATATGTTGATGTTTGAAGTAAAAAGAAAAATGTAGGGATTCCTAGAGAATATAGTAAAGGGAAGGGAGAAGTAATGTCTAACCATGAATTGAAAGATGAGAGTATAGAATGACATTAGCAAAAGGGTCAGCTCAAGTGGTGAACTATATGTTGATGTTTGAAGTAAAAAGAAAAATGTAGGGATTCCTAGAGAATATAGTAAAGGGAAGGGAGAAGTAATGTCTAACCATGAATTGAAAGATGAGAGTATAGAATGACATTAGCAAAAGGGTCAGCTCAAGTGGTGAACTATATGTTGATGTTTGAAGTAAAAAGAAAAATGTAGGGATTCCTAGAGAATATAGTAAAGGGAAGGGAGAAGTAATGTCTAACCATGAATTGAAAGATGAGAGTATAGAATGACATTAGCAAAAGGGTCAGCTCAAGTGGTGAACTATATGTTGATGTTTGAAGTAAAAAGAAAAATGTAGGGATTCCTAGAGAATATAGTAAAGGGAAGGGAGAAGTAATGTCTAACCATGAATTGAAAGATGAGAGTATAGAATGACATTAGCAAAAGGGTCAGCTCAAGTGGTGAACTATATGTTGATGTTTGAAGTAAAAAGAAAAATGTAGGGATTCCTAGAGAATATAGTAAAGGGAAGGGAGAAGTAATGTCTAACCATGAATTGAAAGATGAGAGTATAGAATGACATTAGCAAAAGGGTCAGCTCAAGTGGTGAACTATATGTTGATGTTTGAAGTAAAAAGAAAAATGTAGGGATTCCTAGAGAATATAGTAAAGGGAAGGGAGAAGTAATGTCTAACCATGAATTGAAAGATGAGAGTATAGAATGACATTAGCAAAAGGGTCAGCTCAAGTGGTGAACTATATGTTGATGTTTGAAGTAAAAAGAAAAATGTAGGGATTCCTAGAGAATATAGTAAAGGGAAGGGAGAAGTAATGTCTAACCATGAATTGAAAGATGAGAGTATAGAATGACATTAGCAAAAGGGTCAGCTCAAGTGGTGAACTATATGTTGATGTTTGAAGTAAAAAGAAAAATGTAGGGACTTCTAGAGATTATAGTAAATGTAAGTGAGAAGAAACGTCTAACCATGAATTGAAAGATGAGAGTATTCAATGACATTAGCAAAAGGGTCAGCTCAAGTGGTGAACTATATGTTGATGTTTGAAGTAAAAAGAAAAATGTAGGGATTCCTAGAGAATATAGTAAAGGGAAGGGAGAAGTAATGTCTAACCATGAATTGAAAGATGAGAGTATAGAATGACATTAGCAAAAGGGTCAGCTCAAGTGGTGAACTATATGTTGATGTTTGAAGTAAAAAGAAAAATGTAGGGACTTCTAGAGATTATAGTAAATGTAAGTGAGAAGAAACGTCTAACCATGAATTGAAAGATGAGAGTATTCAATGACATTAGCAAAAGGGTCAGCTCAAGTGCTGAACTATGTGTTGATGGTTGAAGTAAAAAGAAAAATATAGGGTCTCCTAGAGATTATAGTAAAGGGAAGGGAGAAGTAATGTCTAACCATGAATTGAAAGATGAGAGTATAGAATGACATTAGCAAAATGGTCAGCTCAAGTGGTGAACTATATGTTGATGTTTGAAGTAAAAAGAAAAATGTAGGGATTCCTAGAGAATATAGTAAAGGGAAGGGAGAAGTAATGTCTAACCATGAATTGAAAGATGAGAGTATAGAATGACATTAGCAAAAGGGTCAGCTCAAGTGGTGAACTATATGTTGATGTTTGAAGTAAAAAGAAAAATGTAGGGATTCCTAGAGAATATAGTAAAGGGAAGGGAGAAGTAATGTCTAACCATGAATTGAAAGATGAGAGTATAGAATGACATTAGCAAAAGGGTCAGCTCAAGTGGTGAACTATATGTTGATGTTTGAAGTAAAAAGAAAAATGTAGGGACTTCTAGAGATTATAGTAAATGTAAGTGAGAAGAAACGTCTAACCATGAATTGAAAGATGAGAGTATTCAATGACATTAGCAAAAGGGTCAGCTCAAGTGGTGAACTATATGTTGATGTTTGAAGTAAAAAGAAAAATGTAGGGATTCCTAGAGAATATAGTAAAGGGAAGGGAGAAGTAATGTCTAACCATGAATTGAAAGATGAGAGTATAGAATGACATTAGCAAAAGGGTCAGCTCAAGTGGTGAACTATATGTTGATGTTTGAAGTAAAAAGAAAAATGTAGGGACTTCTAGAGATTATAGTAAATGTAAGTGAGAAGAAACGTCTAACCATGAATTGAAAGATGAGAGTATTCAATGACATTAGCAAAAGGGTCAGCTCAAGTGCTGAACTATGTGTTGATGGTTGAAGTAAAAAGAAAAATATAGGGTCTCCTAGAGATTATAGTAAAGGGAAGGGAGAAGTAATGTCTAACCATGAATTGAAAGATGAGAGTATAGAATGACATTAGCAAAATGGTCAGCTCAAGTGGTGAACTATATGTTGATGTTTGAAGTAAAAAGAAAAATGTAGGGATTCCTAGAGAATATAGTAAAGGGAAGGGAGAAGTAATGTCTAACCATGAATTGAAAGATGAGAGTATAGAATGACATTAGCAAAAGGGTCAGCTCAAGTGGTGAACTATATGTTGATGTTTGAAGTAAAAAGAAAAATGTAGGGATTCCTAGAGAATATAGTAAAGGGAAGGGAGAAGTAATGTCTAACCATGAATTGAAAGATGAGAGTATAGAATGACATTAGCAAAAGGGTCAGCTCAAGTGGTGAACTATATGTTGATGTTTGAAGTAAAAAGAAAAATGTAGGGAATTCTAGAGATTATAGTAAATGTAAGTGAGAAGAAACGTCTAACCATGAATTGAAAGATGAGAGTATTCAATGACATTAGCAAAAGGGTCAGCTCAAGTGCTGAACTATGTGTTGATGGTTGAAGTAAAAAGAAAAATGTAGGGTCTCCTAGAGATTATAGTAAAGGGAAGGGAGAAGTAATGTCTAACCATGAATTGAAAGATGAGAGTATAGAATGACATTAGCAAAAGGGTCAGCTCAAGTGGTGAACTATATGTTGATGTTTGAAGTAAAAAGAAAAATGTATGGATTCCTAGAGAATATAGTAAAGGGAAGGGAGAAGTAATGTCTAACCATGAATTGAAAGATGAGAGTATAGAATGACATTAGCAAAAGGGTCAGCTCAAGTGGTGAACTATATGTTGATGTTTGAAGTAAAAAGAAAAATGTAGGGATTCCTAGAGAATATAGTAAAGGGAAGGGAGAAGTAATGTCTAACCATGAATTGAAAGATGAGAGTATAGAATGACATTAGCAAAAGTGTCAGCTCAAGTGGTGAACTATATGTTGATGTTTGAAGTAAAAAGAAAAATGTAGGGTCTCCTAGAGATTATAGTAAAGGGAAGGGAGAAGTAATGTCTAACCATGAATTGAAAGATGAGAGTATAGAATGACATTAGCAAAAGGGTCAGCTCAAGTGGTGAACTATATGTTGATGTTTGAAGTAAAAAGAAAAATGTAGGGACTTCTAGAGATTATAGTAAATGTAAGTGAGAAGAAACGTCTAACCATGAATTGAAAGATGAGAGTATTCAATGACATTAGCAAAAGGGTCAGCTCAAGTGGTGAACTATATGTTGATGTTTGAAGTAAAAAGAAAAATGTAGGGATTCCTAGAGAATATAGTAAAGGGAAGGGAGAAGTAATGTCTAACCATGAATTGAAAGATGAGAGTATAGAATGACATTAGCAAAAGGGTCAGCTCAAGTGGTGAACTATATGTTGATGTTTGAAGTAAAAAGAAAAATGTAGGGATTCCTAGAGAATATAGTAAAGGGAAGGGAGAAGTAATGTCTAACCATGAATTGAAAGATGAGAGTATAGAATGACATTAGCAAAAGGGTCAGCTCAAGTGGTGAACTATATGTTGATGTTTGAAGTAAAAAGAAAAATGTAGGGACTTCTAGAGATTATAGTAAATGTAAGTGAGAAGAAACGTCTAACCATGAATTGAAAGATGAGAGTATTCAATGACATTAGCAAAAGGGTCAGCTCAAGTGCTGAACTATGTGTTGATGGTTGAAGTAAAAAGAAAAATGTAGGGTCTCCTAGAGATTATAGTAAAGGGAAGGGAGAAGTAATGTCTAACCATGAATTGAAAGATGAGAGTATAGAATGACATTAGCAAAAGGGTCAGCTCAAGTGGTGAACTATATGTTGATGTTTGAAGTAAAAAGAAAAATGTAGGGATTCCTAGAGAATATAGTAAAGGGAAGGGAGAAGTAATGTCTAACCATGAATTGAAAGATGAGAGTATAGAATGACATTAGCAAAAGGGTCAGCTCAAGTGGTGAACTATATGTTGATGTTTGAAGTAAAAAGAAAAATGTAGGGATTCCTAGAGAATATAGTAAAGGGAAGGGAGAAGTAATGTCTAACCATGAATTGAAAGATGAGAGTATAGAATGACATTAGCAAAAGGGTCAGCTCAAGTGGTGAACTATATGTTGATGTTTGAAGTAAAAAGAAAAATGTAGGGATTCCTAGAGAATATAGTAAAGGGAAGGGAGAAGTAATGTCTAACCATGAATTGAAAGATGAGAGTATAGAATGACATTAGCAAAAGGGTCAGCTCAAGTGGTGAACTATATGTTGATGTTTGAAGTAAAAAGAAAAATGTAGGGATTCCTAGAGAATATAGTAAAGGGAAGGGAGAAGTAATGTCTAACCATGAATTGAAAGATGAGAGTATAGAATGACATTAGCAAAAGGGTCAGCTCAAGTGGTGAACTATATGTTGATGTTTGAAGTAAAAAGAAAAATGTAGGGATTCCTAGAGAATATAGTAAAGGGAAGGGAGAAGTAATGTCTAACCATGAATTGAAAGATGAGAGTATAGAATGACATTAGCAAAAGGGTCAGCTCAAGTGGTGAACTATATGTTGATGTTTGAAGTAAAAAGAAAAATGTAGGGATTCCTAGAGAATATAGTAAAGGGAAGGGAGAAGTAATGTCTAACCATGAATTGAAAGATGAGAGTATAGAATGACATTAGCAAAAGGGTCAGCTCAAGTGGTGAACTATATGTTGATGTTTGAAGTAAAAAGAAAAATGTAGGGATTCCTAGAGAATATAGTAAAGGGAAGGGAGAAGTAATGTCTAACCATGAATTGAAAGATGAGAGTATAGAATGACATTAGCAAAAGGGTCTGCTCAAGTGCTGAACTATGTGTTGATGTTTGAAGTAAAAAGAAAAATGTAGGGACTTCTAGAGATTATAGTAAATGTAAGTGAGAAGAAAGTTCTACCCATCAATTGCACAGATATTGTATACTAGGACATCAGCAAAAGTGGTGCAATATGCATGGTGGTTGATATAAAAAGAAATGAGTAAGTATATCTAGAGAATATAGTAAAGGTAAGTGAGAAGAAATGTCTAACTATCAATTGCAATTTGATAGAATATATATCATTCGCAAGAATTACAGCTCATGTTGTTAGTTATGAATTGATGTTTTTATAAAAGGAAAGTTTCTCATTGGCTACATCTACAAAATTTTGTCTCATTTATGTTCTCTAAAGATTTTTTTTTCTCTAACAATTATGTATGTCTTTGACTTTTTTCACCCATGAACAAAATGTTTCTATACTTCTGGCTCCAATTATTAGTGATTGTTGACGTGATCTTCATTTTATCCAACTAAATTATAAAATATTGTGTTACTACTTCCATATCAATTTTTTGACGTCTGTACTAAGTTTGCTATCATTTTCCATTTACTCATCAGGTAATGTTTTATTGGAATGTTCCAAGTTAGGTTTAATTGCTGAGGAGACTTTATTTAATGATTGATATTCTGCTAAATGTTCTGCAAAACATGGAGAACTTGTTATGTGTTGTAAAATTACATCACATGAATAATTATAACAAAGACTTTTTGTAGTAACCTATGCTATGTCTATATAAAAATTGTTTCTTTTGAGTGTAATCCAATTATTTTTATCTTATTTTGGGTTACATATGAGATGTTGCTTTATAACATATGGGGTCTTCTGCTTCCAGGCAGATGTGCTTTCTCTATAGTTGACACTATGGTCATAATACAACAGAATTGATATACACTTTCTGAACACTGAGAATATATTGTTAAATATATTTGTTGGTGGAGTCAACTACAAGCAGAGAGAATGTTAATGTATGTAATTAGTGGCGTTACCATTAACAAGAAAAATTGAAGAATCCAAGTTAAAACATGATTGAGATAAGTAAAAGTTTTCCATGATTAATAAGTTTTAACTGCTTGTTTGTTGCAAGGTATAATATATATCAGTTGTGGGAGCCTGAGAGTTTGTTCAGGGTATAACCCAAGGTAGTAGGTGGAGTGGAAAAATCAACAGACTGTAGGTAGTAGGTGAGTGAGATAGACTCATGAAAAAAGTAATTCACAAATTATTGCATGGAAGTAGTTGAGAGTCTCAGCTGCTGTTTTCATCATTGACTGAAAGTATCATTGTTAAAAAAGCAGCTTTGTGTCACTAATATAGTAAAGTTAAGTTTAAGTTTACCTTTCATAAGGTCCAGCCTGGTTAGATCTACCTCCATGGGTAAAATCATTGTAGGTTTTTTAATGAGTCAGTGGCTCAGAAACACCTGCTGCAAAAATTACATGGGCTTTTCCTAATTGGTCAGAAAAGATAAGATGTTTTATGACCCTGGTAGTTTGGAGGTAGTATTCTGAAAGTGGGTGTGTGGAACCAGAGGAAATAAAGTATATTTCTGTGGATCTTGACATGAACTCTCCTTTTTCAGTTAAAGAATTGGAATTCCAACAGGGTACAACATATTTAATGAAACCTAGGAAAGAGCACTAGCAATGGAGGCTGTGGTCAGAGATATGACTAATTTGAAAACCAATTGGGATAAAATCTCAACAGTTGTTCTTAAGAAACATAGCTCAGTGCTATCTCCAAACTTTGTGAAATTTTTTCAACCACTGCCAGAAGATGAATTATTTATTATCTATGAAGATTACTGGTCAGGAAAAAATCTCTGCAGTTGATCTTAACAACCATAGCTCAGTGCTATCTCCAAACTTTGTGAAATTGTTCAACCAGTATATCAAGTATGTAGGTCATACGAAGATATCAGCTGCATACCCTGTTTGCAAAAATGCCGGTGGGTGCTTGGTCCTGCAAAATATCTCCACATCCATCTCCTTAATGTTATCATCAAACTTTTTGAAAGAAAGTTGTTGATCCTCTCAACAGAAATAACCTGATGAGTAGTAATGGTTTTTGCTTATCAAGTTCCACTGCTGATGCTTTATCTTTATCAGTGAAATGTTTGATAATAAACACAAATCGCTTTAAATATCTTCAAGGTCCTTCACAATTTGTAGCATATGGAATCTTTGTAAGAGTCTTCTCAATTATCAAGTTTTTTCCTATCAGGTAACTTAATGAATATCTTTGTTAATGGCTATTCCTCTAAAGCACATGAGATCAATGCAGGTATCCTGCAAGGCATTCTCCTTAGTCCAACATTTCTTCTACTTTATATTAATTATCTTCCTAAGAATATTTTCAGATCACCAGTAAATATCTATGCAAATGATACCATGGTTTATGGATACACCTCCAAAAATCTGGTTGACCAGATCCAGACAGTTGATTTCTTTACTGACAACTCTCATGGTTCAATGGCAGAAAAAGTGGCTTGTATCATTCAATACCTTCAAATCAAAGCCTCATCAATATTTCATCCCCACTGAGCAGACAAATTTACTCCAGTCCTGATGAGCAGTTGCTCTTAATGAAGCTGTGTCTTGAATGTTTATTGGAACTGAATTTCACTCTAGACCTCAAATGGAACTTGTATAATCATACCATTGCTAATGAAGAGGAAAATGGTTGGTTGTTTGTAGCACTCCAGAAAATACCAAACTCCTGCAGTTATGATCTATCTTTAAAAGAGTCTGATCAGATGAAGAATAGAATTTTTCTGCCATATTTGGGTTGGTCCTACCTAGTCCTCACTGTCCAACCTTGACAGAGCTCAAAAGTGATTGTGTAACCTTGCTGGTGATTAACTATTTTCCACCCTGCAACCCTTATTTCACAGATGAAACATTGTTAGCTTCTTACTGCTTTATTGCTATTTCTATAGTAAATATTCAGATGAGCTACATTCCTTAGTTCTACAAGTTCAGACCTTCACAGCTAAGATCTGCCATGCCATGTACATAGCATCAAATCATCCTCATTTCCTGTGTATTCCTTTGGTGATAAGAAAGTTCCACTCAGATAGATTCTTCCCCAGAACAACCACTTTGGGAAACAGACTCCCAATTGGACGCTTCCCTGACCATTACAATATTAATTTTTTCAAATCTAGGGTCAATTTTTACCTGTCCTATTATCATAATATGCACCCCACTCTCTTACAACAATCTCATTCAGTAAACCTTTGCATTGAGTGGCTCTTGGGTCTTCTATTGGGTGATCAGTAGTATATAAAAATGATAACTTATCTTGGATATAGAATGTCCATAAAGAGATTAAAAACCATGTCTTAAAAGGTAACTTAATCAATTATTACATAAAAAGAGAATGTGGGAATGGCCTACATATCAAGAGAAAGCCTAAAAAACACAGATGTTACAAGCATCACTAATATTAGTCCACTTATAACCAATCTAGCCCACTCATTTTGACCTGTGACACATCACTATAAAACTTCAGAGCAACCTTTCTCAAGTGGTGGATGGACACAAACTCCTGGTAGGTTTTATGTCAAGGTGCCGGGCTGCAGCAGAAAGAAAGTGCTTTGAAATTGACAGGAAGGCTTTGACCATTGAGTTCAGGGTGAAAAGTTCAAGTACCAAATATGGTCATCATTTTACTCCTGTACACTAACCCAGTGCCCTAGTTGTGATTTATTCAGAAATAAAAACTTTGTCACAAATATTGTCAGCATGATTACAAATGTGATCTTTCCTGCTGTCTGCATACATCAAGTACAAACAGGGAATTGAATTTACTAATGACGATGCTTTATATCGACTATGTTTATCTAAGAATGCAAAATTGATGAATTTGTGCATCTGTTAGCAGCCATGGATGACAAATTCTTGTCATTCCAACACATGAAAATGTGGGGCCTCTGACATCCAATGATACATCCTATACTGAAATAGTACTATCTGGCTGACCAAAATGAGATGTCAGTGTTATTTTCATTTTTGTGTAATTTAGACAACAATTTATCCATCGTACCCTGTAGGAAGAAAGCAAGTCACTAAAATACTGTTCCTGTATTTACTGTCATGGTGTGAATGTTGGAGAGAGTTTATTTATTTATTTTGGTGCTATATTTATACTGATGTGTGACATGACTACTTTAGTGTCACATGGTGACATATCTAAGGATAGTAATACCCCACTTTGACACATTTATTTTATCTATGTTTTCCTGTATGTAATTATATAATACATCCACTATTAAGCATATGTATTTAATTATCTTTCAAGATGAAAAAAATCTAGATCAGGAATGGATAAAACTATTTTTTTAAAATGCACATTATATACATCATGCCAACTGTAAAAAATAGATTAACACACGAAAAATACCTTTCAGAAGATTTCAAGTGATATATATTGATATAGTGGGTCCCTTCTTGCCAATGCTTCCAAACCAAAGTGATCCTTGCTTCAAACCCTTACATTGGCCCATAAATATACCTCCTGACATTCACTGAACACTTAACATAATGAATCAAAGATAGCCAATGTCTATAGTACCCTGTACAGCTACTCTCTGTTTCTGTGGACATCATAAATGCATGGATTACACATATTGACATGCCATTACATAATAGGAAACAAAAGATACATATTTCTGAATTAAGCCGTTCTATGAATTGTCAAAGCTGATAGGATTTTCTAGCTTGTACACAACAGCCTATCCACCCTCAATGCATTGATTTGGTCTAGAGTGCACACATTGCTCTTAAAATGGTTATCTTTACATGTTATATATAAATAATGTTATACATAAATGGTTATCTTTATATCAGGTATCTTTACAGGCTATAGCAAATACACATAAGCGTCAATTCGCTGTGTTTTTCTTAATCCTAAAAAGGGTAGAAAATATAATTAGGAGATGACCTCTTAACTTCTTTACACATAATACATGGCTTGTTTCTCTGGCTAGTACCTTCTCTTGTTCCAGTTTTTCTTGTGGTTCCTTTTTTACACCTGGCCTACGTCTGTCAGATTATATCCTATAGATCAGACTTCCAGATTATTGGCGCAAACTTTGGTTTTGGGCAACATCAAAAGAGGGTGTTCATTTTTTTGATTGGCCAAAATTATTTTATTTTCCAGCATTCTTTTCATTTTCATTTTTTTTATAAAGCAGAAGTTATGCATGGAGCCACTCTGATTTTTGACAGATTTTAGCCACAAATGGCTAAACTCTGGTCCAGCAAACTTCTGCTGTCTTGAAGTCGGGTTCAGTCTTTTCTTTTCTTCCTCATTTTTATTTGAGGATTGCTTTCTCCTTAGTTGAGAGACAGAAGTAATAGAGAGAAAGAAAGAAAGGGACAAGGGTTTTAAAGTAAAGTGCAAAAGCTTTATTTTAATTTGAATTCTTTGTTTATGGTTTTTTGTTTATATATTTTATCAGGACTCTCTACAACCTCATATCCTTCTTGTAATATGATACATATGTCCTTATAGGTGCACATCTGTAGCTTCCTCAGTTTTTAATTAAACTGCAAAAAATCAATCAAATTTCTATAAAAAGTTATATAAGAACAATATCACAATTACATATGAGATATTTGGTGGAAACCATGCATCCTATTTTCCTAATTTTCTTTTAACAACATCTGACAACAAAAAGAAAATAAATATTTAAGTTTTATTATAATTCTAATCAACACTTTTTAAAACAATAAACATTGCTGAGGGGGTGAAGTTAGTTAAAATAATAACAATGTCAAGAATGTCTTTTGACATTTTTTTTAGGGCACAAAGGTCCAAGTTTTCCAATTTAGACATAACCAATATAATCGAGAAAGATTTTTAAAGGCAGTTTGTAATAGATAACCATTCTTAATGGCATCTAGCTACAAAAACAGAATTAACATTGAGACCAATAAATTTAAGAGTAATCTTTTTTTAATTGTTATTTAAAACTAATAATAATAATAGTTAAAACATAATAGCAAATGAGAAGGAACTTTAAGCCAAACCCAATTTGAAGAAAAATTGTAGCAGGAAAACACAATTTACACATAGAGATAACAAATTAAAACCATATTTATACAATTATTAGAAAACATATCTCTAACTACACACCAACTGTCATCCACCAAAAGTCCCACACACACCACACTCTACGCAAAACAAGTTATAAAACAAACACAAATATACCAGAGTCCTAGCCAATATCAATGTGACTCTTGCTTGCCACAGATGTCTACAACTATCCGTATGTTTCCCTTATATAGGCTATAAGAAAAGCTGGACACTGGACAGAGAGCAGAGAGAGACTTCACACATGCTAACCATAGAGGCTACCCAAGAGCACAGCTGACTGCCCTTCTGACCATTAGGCTATGAAAACAACCTCCTGTGAACACAGGAAGAGAACAAACTCCACTATCAATGCAACAAGCCCAAAAACTGGTAGCCAACAAGCAACCAGCCAGGTTAATCATACTCCTTTTTCATGCTCTCATTTCACACCTCGTACACCATACATTCAATCACTACACAATATGACTTTACAGAGACATTTTCATACCTTGTAAATGAAAATAAATCTTTGGTCATTTCTCCAAACTAGTGTCTAATTTGTTTCTTTACTCCAACTTCCACCTCAGAACAAAAATACCATTTTAAATGTATTTAAAACTAAAATCTACTAATGAAACCTAACAACAGAACATATTTTGAAGTTTGAACTGTTTTTCTTATTAGTAAATAAGAAAAACACTTCAAACTTTTAGACTTAAGCTACACCATCAAGAGTAATAGTTTTGAATAACTTCAAAATAATAATGCTACCAATGAAAAATGGAATAAAATGCAGGACAATCATTATTAATAAATGATTTATAAATAAATGCAATCATTATGAATCAGGTTAGAACTAAATGCTGCTTATTCCATCTAAAAAATAAACACTGACAGAAGATAATCATTTATATTTTGACCAAATCTGGTTCAATGATTCAATTTGTTAAGCTAAAAATAAAAAAAAATAACACCTTTATTACAAAAATATCAATTTGATTAAAATCAACTGACTTCTTCTATATGCCATGTCCCTTCAGGATTTGGTTGATTATGGCTCTCCACAGTTTCCGATACATTGTAGCTCTTAGTAAGACTTGTCTTTTTGCTATATCTCTAAGTTTGTGTTCTGCTAACCATTTACAAAAGTTCCTTCTTTTTTGTGTCATGTCCCTTCAGGACACGAGCGATCATGGCTCTCCACAATTTCCTATCATTTGTAGCTCTTAATAAGGTTCGTCTTTCCCCCATTTCTCTCACTCTTTGTTTAAGATCTAATAGCACAAACTCATTAGGCAGGTTAGTCACTGCTTTCCTCTCTCTTGCCTTTAATGTGTCTTGTGAGTGTTAATTTCTCATAGCACTCTTTCTTCATTACATGCTGAAGAAATTTCAAATGTCTATTTCTGATTCTAAGTATGCGTCCTTTTTGTTTCCTTAAAACTTCCACATTACTCATATGTTCAGCCCATGTTATTCCCAGTATCGTTTTGTAGAACCATATCTATGTTTCCTCAAGTCTGTTTTTCATCTGAGAAGATTGTCCAGCATTCACTGCAATATAGGAGGACTGATATTGCATAACAGTTCTGTACTTTTTGTCTTTGTTTCTAACTTAATCAAATTATGTTTACCTGAACTTGTGTACAGATCAATTGGCTGAAATAAAGAATTGTCAGTTAAAAAGATGAGGTTCCATATATCAGTGATGTTTTGCAAATAAAAAACAGAAATGCTTAGAGATTTAATTCAATAGATTGTAGATATTTACTAAAATTAATGAAACAATTATTTCTATTCAGCATAACAAAAAGAAGGGCATCCAATGAGAATTAAACTCATTACAGTAGTAATGGTTTATAAGACTAGATTGCTGTGGATAATAAAAAAAAAAGAAAAAGAAAACAGCAACCAGTGAGTAAATTCAAGCTCTCCCAACTGGTATTCCAACTTCAAGTCGTTCCTCGAGTTCTGTCTCAAAATCACACTAACAGACTTTTCTAGCCGCCAACCACCTTGCACTGGGAAAAATTGGTTACTTTTATATTTGTCCATATACCCATAATCCCTTGTGTCTTCATGCGATCACATAATTCATTGCATCCCTGTCCCATAATGCATTATATCTTTATTGTATAAAAATGCAATGTAAGTCCCCCCCTCATTCTTTTATGTTATCTGGCCGAGGACGGATTACGGCAGAGCGGTAAGTGCTTTTTTCTCCCTCATTTCAACTTCAGTAGCTTTACATGCTAAGCAAATACGGGCTCTTTTTTGGCGGGGACAAGGCAAGTGGCAACCAGTTGTGCTCGTCCCAGGTCCTGTCTCATCACGTCTGCCACAACTGCTAATCATTGCTCCATGGTGAGGTGCTCTTAATGATATTTAAAAATGTAAAAAAAAAATAAAATAAAGGCTTATATCAGAAATAACATATTTTATTCCAGTCCAAATACAAAAATAATTGTAATGTTTGTAAATATATCGACATTAAACAATGGTATAAATGTAATTTCTTTATTATCAAAAATGTGCAAAATTTTCTACCACCATCTTTTGTAAATTTTAGAAGTGTGTCTAAATTTACTTAGTTCTTTATTTTAAACATATGTTTAAAATAAAGAACTATGTAAATTTACTAATTTAAAAATGTAGTTCTATTGCTACACAGGAATTACCATGTTTCAAAAACAGAAACTAAAAACTTCAAATTCAAGTATAGAATTAAATTAAAGTCTCGAGTCCTGTTTCATTTTCAAGCAAATTTTGGAATAACTTATTTTAACATTTACTGAGTCTTATAAGCACATACATTCTTAATATTAGTTTCTAAAGATACGGGGAAATCCAATCATTTTAACAAGGGGTAGTAGGGTATTCATTTTCACTGACAACTATTGTATCAAAATATGAGTTACAATAGTTGTCAGTGAAAATCAATATCCTACTGCCCCCTGTTAAAATGATTGGATTTCCCTGTATCCTTAGAAACTAATATTAAGAATGCATGTGCTTATAAAACTCAGTAAATTTCAAAATAAGTTATTCCAAAATTCACTTGAAAATGAAACAGGACTTGAGACTTTAATTTAATTCTGTAATTGAATTTGAAGTTTTTAGTTTCTGTTTTTGAAATATGGTAATTCCTGTGTAGTGATGGAATCATATTTTTAAATTAGTAAATTTATATTTATACTCTGTAGATTTGCACTGAACACAGTTTTGTAAAAATAAAAATAATTAATAAGAACACCGGATGATATACTTACTGTTCTTTCTCTTTATTATATATTATTTTATTTTAGATATTAGAACAAAAACATGTTGAAATTGCTACACAATAGGTTTCATGTTTTGCTACTAAGTTGTACCTCTTCAGGTAATGGTAAGTGACTGGTGATTAAATAATTTAAAAAAAATTTCAAAAGCAATATGTTACCTATTTTCCAAAAGATAAAGTGGGTGGATAAGAAAACACATGGTCAGAATTAAAAAGAGACTAATGGGGTTTTTCTTGATTAACCAATTAAATATCAAATCTATGCTAAATAGAAAATTAAGCTCAGAGGGTGGAGAAGTTATTTTTTTTCATGACCTCATAAACTGGAACTTAGGTTATCACTGACATTTATGGAAAACATGTAAGCAACAGATGTATTGTGATTGTAGACAAATATGACATGTTCAATTTTTAAAAGGACATTGTGGAGAGAGGAAGGATGATAATCAGACAAAGTTAATTTCAACAGAAAAAATTAAGAAAGAAATTTTTTGATTCAGGAAGCTTCTTAAATGGACCTGTAGATAAAATTAAAAAATGTGGAACCTCTATATAAGATATAAATAATACTAAATGAATGGCAATACATAGCAATACTAAATCTGAATAAAAAAAATAAGATAATTACTTGTAGAGGGTGAATCATTATTTACTTATAAATTATGGCCATAAGAAATAGAAATATGGAATGGAATATGGATAAACCATGTTGGCAATTTACAGTTAATTCACTTTGGTTTAACAGATTTTTTTGTTGGCAAATTGGATAATTTCTTATTTTTCATGTAAGCATAAGAAACAAGGTTCATTTTAAGATTTACAAGTTCTAGCTTTTTAGTATTTTCCATTTTACCATAGGAGTTTTAACTTAAGTTCAAAAATATTTAGAAAGGGATTTCATATTTTTTGTAAGCATTACTGATGAAAGTACATGTTGATACCACCTAGATTTAAAAGAATTCTTTGTACTCCCAATATAAAATTTTTTTTAACTGTTGAATTTTCAATAGTAGAAATAGTGCTTAGGTAAACAAGTGAGTGAAGAGTTTTGCAATGGGCCATCATTAGAATTTCTACAATTACACTTGTTGGTATTATCAATGTTGCTTTGGAATGGCTATTATTAGATTTTTGTATTGCTTTAAGATTTTATTATGTTTTTTAATAAGTTTTTCAAGATTATCTGTACACTTATAGCTTAGTTTTAGTGTATCTCTGTTAAAAATTTTACTAAGTGGATTATTTCTGGAGAAGTGTTTATCAATTAAATGGAGGAACTTCTGCCCTTAGTACTAACCATTTGGTTAAATGGGGGAGAGTACAAAATGATTTTCCTGTTTCTATTCCTATCCCTATGGTCACTGTTGCAACGTTTTATATATTTGATATCAGTGCACTTATAGTCACTACTTTTCAAGGCAGTATTGTAAACTTTACTATGCTTGTAAAAGACATCTTCACTAGACAAGTTATTGCTAATCCTATACTATATAGAAGAGGGTATATGTCTGATGGAGGGTTGTTAGAATTTGGCTGGATGTATATTGGATTGGCATTTGTTTTCATGTAGGGTTGGAATGCATTATTAACTAGGGCTAATATAACATCAATGAAATCTACAATTTTTAAATTAGTGTTAATCTTAACTTTAAGGTTAAAACTTAAATTCTCTATGTATTAACTTTCTGATTTTGTCAGCTTTAACTTTTGTGGAATTTTTCACTAACATAAGGTCATCACCTCTATATAACACTATACTATTAATGTTAATATCATCATAGGTAGTAAGATTATAAAAGATAAATAAACCAACAAGGTTGGAAGACTCAGCAGAATCTAACAATCCCATGGAAATATCAAACTGATTAACAGAATTGTTCTTAATCTGCTGTCCTTTATTATGGATGAAAACAGATCTTCTGCAGTTCATAATAATATCAAGCTTCTTGTTGGAAATATCTGAATACTCCCCTGCAAACTCCAAAAACCAAAGTAAAAAGATCCCTGGAAACATATGTGTAAAATCCACAATATCAAATTGGATAAATAAACAATTTCTTTTATCGCTTATACCATTGAACCAATTTATGACATCTGGGGTACTAATCCCCTGTAAAAATTCAAGGCGCTTTTTAATCAGCTGGTTGACTCTATAATGGATAACCTTGCCAATCCTTCCAATTTCTGGCCTGGTAAGGTTGATAATTCTAGTGGGAAGATTAACCTCAAAATCAGGTTTATCATCCTTGATCATGACAGGATTCTTTTGAGCAGAGTTTTCTAATTCTGTTGCTGATTTTTAGCTTGTTTATTATAATTTTACTCATAGAATTAATTTTATCAACTAAATTAATGATATTATTATGTACTTTTCTAAAATTTTTAGTTAAGTTTCTTTTTAATTAAAATATAATCCTTAAGAGTAAACTTGTAGGAGTTGTTTATTTTGTCAGATTTAACAAAAACCTTGTCAGACAAATAAATGTCTTTTACAACACAGTCCAGATGCCTATGAAAATGATTTTTATATTTATGCAAAGGAATACAATTAATGATTCCTCATAAATCATTTTCAAAACCATAGAGTTGTTTGATGAATGGTGCAGTTTTTAAACTTTTGAAACCATAAAAATCTGGTTCTTTAAAAAAAATCATCGTCACAAAGGAAAAAAAAGGCTTTCCATCTCATCTGTCTTAATAAACACTCAGTTTTCAGAACTAGTTTTAAAAAATAATCCTGTTTGTTTGTATTGGGAAAATTCTTAAGAGAGATTTCAAAATTGGTTTTTTCCATATTAATGTAAAAAAAATAAATGTAAAAAGTGCTCTCCCATGAAGATGTGTTTTCTTATCCCCCACCACCTTTATCTTTTGGAAAAGAGGTAACATTTTGCTTTTGAAATTTAAAAAGAAAAATATTTAATCACCTGTCACTTACCATTTGCCTGAAGAGGTACAACTTAGTACCAAAACATGAAAGTATTGTGCAGCAATTTCAACATATTTTTGTTCCAATATCTAAACTAAAATAATAATAATAATAATAATAATATGCTGCTCGACTTTATATCAAGCACTTTTTAAAAAAATTAAATGCTACAAGCAGCAGAATTTTACTTCATCTTTTCTTTCTCTCATTTGGAAATATATATTATCTATGTGTGCGTGTGTGCATGTGTGTGTGTTATAAAGAAAGAGATAAACAGAATTATGGGTATGAACCACCCAGCATTATTTGTCTGTCTTGTAATTCACAACAAAAATGTCATTTGGCAACAAAAGAATCACATGTAATGAAAAACACATTTATTACAAAAATCAAATATGTAGAAAATTATTCCTAAATCTATGACATGTTAAACTCTAGAAGTAATAAATTGTGGTGGCATTCAAATTGAATTTTATATGAGAAATTGCTGAAACTTAAACTGTTACTGTACAATATTATATTGACTAATTAACTTGTATAAATGCTGTATGAAAAGGACATCAACTTATGACTTTGTTGCATGATAATACCAATCTTCATGAATCAATCAATGTTGCATGTAATATATTCTTCAAATCTGACATTACCAAACAGCATTCTATATTTATTGAATGGTTAATGTTGAAAATATTTTAAAATTCCTCAAATCAAAACCAGAATCTTTCTTTTATGATAAATTTCACAGTAAATATCAAAGATCATAGAAAACCATGGAAAATACTTTGTTTATTAAACAATCATGTTATGAATTTATATGGATAAAAGATTTTGTCAAAAATAATACTGGTAACTTTTCCATCAAGCATATATTAAAAAAAGCATATTATATATATATATATATATATATATATATATATATATATATATTGTGTGTGTGTGTGTATATATATTATTTTCGGGAGAAAAAAATTATGTAACTTTTTATCTCTGAAGTGAGATTAAATGTACATCATTAATTCAGATTTTTTCCTCTGACCTATCTCTAAAAGGTCAATGGAATAAAAGCTGACTTGTACATTGCATACCTCCAGAACTAAGCTAGTAATGTTTCATCATAACCAAGCAAACTTTGAATCTTCTCCATTAATGATGAAATGAAGAGTTGCACTTTCAATGAAGCCCCATGCTTTGAACAACTATTGAAACTCAAGTTTACCTCAAATAGATTTCATATATATGATCCATTACCAAAGTTACTGGAAAAATGGTCTTTGTACTGATCTAGGAAACACCTGACGCTCCCTACCATTCACTATCGTTACAAATGTCAAATCAGACCAAAAATGAAGTATTGCTACCATATCTGTCTAGCTTTTCAGCCTTAACAGAAGTCAAAACTATTTATGCAACCATGTCAGTGATAACTTATTATATACTCTACCGCTTCTTCCCCAAAGAAGCAACAGTGTTAATCAATAGGTATTTTTTTGGCAAATGCTCCATTCTTTAATTCCACCTGTTCATTCCTTACTATATCCAGAGAGTCAAATCACCCTCATTCTCTTCATATTCCATTTGTAAGCAGGAAGTTTAACTCAGAAAGCTGATTCACAAGTACTGCTACTTTGTGGAACAGGGTCCCAAGTGGTTGCTTCCTCAAACACTACAATTATAATCTCTTCAAATCTAGTGTCAAATCTCCATAATCTCATAATCTTCACTTCCTACTTTTATGTGCATACTATTCACCTCAAAAAGATACTTAGTTTTAGATCATTATCATTACAGTTTAAGAAAACATTGAATAAATATATTATTTGCTTCTGTTTAATAAATTTTAATAAGCATTTGATGTTAATTAGTTTATTTGCAAAATCAGGTAATATTGTTTTGAAAAGGTATCTTAATAAAGCATTATATTGGAAATATGTTGATTGCTTAAGAATATTTTTGAAGGAACCAGTCTCTAAATTTCTAAGACAAGCTAAAACACTGCTAAGAGTTGATTCCATCAGTAATTTAAAATTTTGTCTAAAAAAATCATTGTTGAAATAGAAATGATATCAGTTTGTAATGAGATAAGAAATTTGCCAAACCATCACAAACTAATGTCATTTACCTTTTAACAATGATTTTTATGAAATTTGTTAAAATTACTTCTAAAAAAGTAACCAATAGATATTTTTCTTTTTTTATGCTAATAATTCACCCAAGATCCACTAAAGGGTAGTAAGTTACTGTATGGCATTGAATGAATATAAGAAAAGGCAAAAAGTGAAATTTATGAGGCTATGCAGGAAAGATAATGACTTGAAAAGGTCAAGATTATAGTGATTGGGAAAACATCCTGCTGGGAATATCTTCCACAAAGCAGCAGTTCTTGGGAAGAACTTTTACTATTGGGATACAAAAGAAATGATGATTCACTCTTGTGGAAGTGGTATGGCAGGTCCTACTCATAAAGGTTAGGGGTGGTGGGACTAATGAATGTAGCTCAGCAGAAGACATGTCATGGAAATAGTGATAGAGCAACAAGAGGCTTGCATCTCTTTTGTTATAGTTCTGTAAAATATTAATACAATTTATTATCCTGCCCATCTTTACAGCTGGATTCTGAACACATTAAACTTCAAATGGAAATTTTTTTGTCTTTTATGAAGTGTACATTTACATATAATAGAAACAATTAGTTGAAAGGGAAATTCTTTCAATATAGACAAAAATGGGATGTTACATATTCATGCAAGTTTTATATATATATATGTGCTCTTCATTTATGGAAAAAGCATCATTGTCTATCAAAAATTACTAAAAATGTTTGTAATTTTAATAATATAGTCTTTGTAATATTTTTTGTTAGGTGTAAAATTCATATAAGTGCAATTATTATTCTTTTATGTCAACATTATTTGCTTTTATTTTTTTTTTTATTAGTGTGCTTATTCTATGTTTACTTATAAAAAATAAAATATAAAAATATCAGAGCAGAATTTTAAAATTTTATTTTTATAATAAAGCATTTAGAGTTTTAAAAGAGATTTAAAATTATTAAAATTGTTTAAATTTTAAAGAATCTCTATATAATAGAAATAGGTCTGTGTAATGTACAAGTAGTCAAAAATTCATATTTTGTCATTACATCTATTATTAATGAACACTTAAAATTCATTAACTTAAAAAAAGCAAAAAATAAAATAATAATAATCTGGTGATTTGTAAGTAATTAATAATATTGTAGACTTTTGTTTGTTCTAAACTGGGAAAAAGTAAAAAAAAAAAAATAAACAGATATTAAATGCTAATTATAGAATACTAACCATTATTTATTTGCATATGAACAAAGTTAGATTTTTGTGCCCACAAAAGAAATAGTGTCAAAAGTACTGTTTTCCATTTGACAACACAATTATTTTAGCTAATTTTCATCCTCAGCAATGTTTATTATTTTAAAATTAGAATTGCAATAAAACCTAAACATATGATTAAGGTGAACTTATACATTTTGTTTGTTCTTGAAAATTTACAACAAAATTATTAAATACTATTTATTAGATTGTTTATTTACCAGAATAATTTTATATTTACAACATTCTAAAAGCTAACACAAAACTAATGCAATGCAATATCTATCATTTACCAATTTATAAAGAAATATATATGAAAACGATTTTTTATTTATAAATTTATAAAACATTTACGAAATTATTAAAATATGTGAACCAACTTTAAGAAAATCCTTAATATTTATCATTCTATAACATTCCAATAGATTGGAAATTAGCTGATATTAATCATTTCAACACAAGCAAGGCAGGAATGCCACTAGCATGCAATGGATTACATAGAGTGAAAGGAAGAGAAAAGACTGGATGTAGAGGGGATTGAGGAAAGAATAAAAGATGAACGGGATTCAAGAAGATAGAAGATGGTGTTTGACATTGCATTTAAATTTTTGAAGATTGTAATCAGGGAAACAAGTAAATGGAAGGGAATTCCATAGGCAGGAAGTGCAAGAAAAGAAACTGTTGGAGTGGAAGTGGTGGTTACATTTAACTATTTCAATAGTAAAAGTGTAGGACCTAGATGCCAATCTAGTAATACATTTAAATTCATGTCATTGGGACACCAAGGAAAAAAACCTTGTCAGACCAGTTGCCATGAAAATATTTATAGAATAGGTAGAGGAAAACCACATCACATCTGTCAGAAAGTGACTGAAGTCGAGATGCCAAGTCAGGATTGATTACGTTGCAGATCCTTTTGGGATTTTGTCAAGAGCCTTCAGATGATGACACCAGACCAGATATGACAACAGTATTCAATGCATAGCCAAATGGCAGATTTGTAAATGTGCAATATGGACCTTCTGGGATGACACAATGAACCAACTTTCCTTGCAATAGATACAGCTATTGATTCACTGTAGTTGTTCCACTCCAAGTCAGTTAAAAAAGTGAAGCCATGAAGACACAGTGAGATGCTCTCCAGGAGTTAAGAATCAGGCATGCTGGTGGTAGGTGGGGAAGTATCTCTATGATGGTAAAATGAGAGCAGTTTAGTTTTGGGGACGTTAAAATATACAAGCCATTTTCTGTTCCAGTTAACCACTGATTGGAGGTCTTTTTCAAGAGCAGTGCCCAGGTTAACTTTGTCAACTCTGACAGATTTGCTATTGAGACAGGAGTAAATGGTAGTGACATCAGCATAAATGCCTACTTGGAAACTGATGACATCAGGAAGATCATTGATGAAAATCAGAAACAGCGTAGGATCGAGGATAGAACCCTGGGGTACACCCACATTCATGTGAAAGGATCTCAAAGTGACCCCATTCAGAACAACCTTCATTTCATATTCGATAAGAATGATTGGATTAAATCAAACAATTGTCCTGTAATACCATAGCCCTGCAACTTACATAGAAGACCAGTATGTCAAACCTGGTCACATCCTTTGAGATATCTAGATCTACAAATCAAGCTTCACCATTATTATCAAGAGCATGTCAGCAGTAGGCCAGGCAGAACAGAATCAATATTGTTTGTTTGTCAGAGAGTAGGTATATATATATATATATATATATATATAATTATTTATTTAAAAATATGATTCCAACACGCTACATAAGAGTTCTCATGTTTCAAAACAAGAGCCGAAAGCTTCAATATAATTATTTGAATTAAAGTAAGCTCTGTTCCATCTTCAAGCAAAATTTTTTTTGGAATAACTTATTTCTGAAATTTACGTGTTTTAATAGCAGATTCATTATTGAAATCAAAATTTCAAATCTGTGGTATACCAATGTACTATCTCATCCACTGAGAGTCCTAATACTAATATGATATACATTGGGTCTACGAAGAATGAATTTAAAGCCAGATGGAGGCAGCATAAGTGCTCTTTCAACAATATAAATTTAAAAAATCAGACATCTCTATCTAAATATTTTTGGCATTTGAAGGAAATGAATAAAACACCAAAAGTAAAATGGAAAATTATAAACAAAATTAGAACTTGTAAAACTTGGGATAACCCATGCCCTTTATGCCTACATGAGAAACTACACATTATTAAGTTTGTAAATAATAAAAAATCTATTAAACAATAGACATGAGTTAACGGTTTTTTGCCAACATCATCAAATCTTTGCTTTGAATAATTAGCATATAATTTTTTTTGAAATCCATAGTCCTAATAAATAGCTTAAATACCCTAAAAAAAAGATAACCCTTTATGAAGTCATCAAAAAACAAATGTTACATCAGTTTCTTTTTGGGTTTTTTTATATATACACAAAACCATTTTAGAAAAAATAAAAAAAATAAATAAATCTCCCTAGACACGTAAACCAGACTAGACTAAATCATCTTCCGTTTTAAATTTAGACACCCCACCCTTACCCTGACTTGACACCTAGAAATGTAACTCTTTACTGATACAAATTATTAACACCATGCGCCCCTTTCTAAATGAAAAATCGTGCTGGCCGTCACCATGGAAATTTTGATTTCAATAATGAATCTGCTATTAAAACACGTAAATTTCAGAAATAAGTTATTCCAAAAAAATTTTGCTTGAAGATGGAACAGAGCTTACTTTAATTCAATTTAATTCAAATAATTATATTGAAGCTTTCGGCTCTTGTTTTGAAACATGAGAACTCTTATGTAGCGTGTTGGAATCATATTTTTAAATAAATAATTATATTTATGCTCTACTTTTGTATCAAGCACTATTTTTTAAAAATAATAACAAAAATACTAAAGAACTTTGGATTATTTACCTAACCAGTTCTTTCCTATTTTCTATATATATATATATATATATATATATATATATATATATATAGATAGATAGATATATAAACATAAATAAACATTCAAGCAAAGGTAGGAAAACATTGCAGAGAATCAAGAAAACAAAAATTTAAACAAAAACATAACATTTCATTTGAAAGTAATTGAATTAAGACCAGCAAGTTATTCTTAACAGTGACTTTTGACCAAAAAGAATTTATTGTATTTGCTGTAAATTCTCAAGTAAAAAGATGTATAAACCCACTTTCAATTCTAATCATCACTTTTTAAAGAAATAAACATTACTGAGGAGTGAAAGTAGTTTTTGACACACCTTTTTTTTGTGGGCCTGTAGGTCCAAGTTTGCCAAAATCTGTATGTGAAAAATATTTCCATTTTTATACATAATATGCAAAAGATTTGTGTAATTTAAGGAGTGAATTCAGTTATGTTTTTTTTCCATAAAACGTTTTTGAAAGGTGACTGAATAGGCCACAGTGTTGTCAAAAGTTATAAGTTTTCTGTTTTGTATAAAGATTAACTGAAAAATTCAATAATTAAATGCTCAAAATTTTCTTTTCATGAGTTTTTAAGATTTTTTAAATCACACATTCTTGGGGAATTATTCAAAGATTTTTTCATATTTTTTCTTTGAGCCATTGGAAGACATTTTCATAAACAATCATCATAATAGCAGCACCTGAAATTGAGAGAAAATGTAAATATAGAAAATAAGAAAATGAATTTAATAAATATGAAAATAAAATGGATATAAGTATCAAAAATAAAAACAAACAATGAAAAATATAAATTAAAACAAATAAAAATAACATGTTTGCTTCAGGCAAACTATGTAAATTGTGTTACATAGGTAAGATTTTTTTTAATCAGCATCACCCCATGCAAGGCAGTAAAACCACTAAGACACAAGGGGGTTACAGGGTGTGGAAGAATTACAAATAGAAACATTAATAATGAAGAGGAAAGAGTAATCAAGAGGACAGTAGATAGCAATTGATATTGCATTTAAATTTTTGCAGATTAAAGTTGGCAGGTACCAGAAGGCAATTCCCCAAGCAAGAAATATGAGAAAAGACACTGTCAGCATAGAACTTATAGCTACATCTAGCCAGCTCAACTGTAAATTGATGAGATCTTGATGCCAGTCTAGTACTGCACTTAAATTCTAAAAGTCTAGGTACCATAGCAAAGAGCGATATTTATTCTGTGCAATACAGAAATGTGGCACAAGGCCGAAGGGGGGGGATTGGTGAAAGGATGGTCTTCTTCTGTCTTAACTATAACTTAGCTAGCTACAAACACTGACCCAATCGTACAAACAATATTCCTTACACCAAAGCAACACATTCATATGTACCTTTCTTACTACAATCACAATAATACCTCTTTGTCTCTATGAAAATACTAACTAGTCCCCATATTTACAATTCATTGTCTGTGGGGGGAGGGGAATAAAACAACAATTCTAAAAACTAACCCCAATGAGTATTTACAATATGAATACAAAAAATATTTACAAGAAACTAAAGAAAATAAGATTAGTAATAATCACTAAATGTGGCAGAAATATCAGTTCACTGGTCAAAATCAATGCGGGATTATAATAGTATAAAACATTCATTCATCCCAAGCAACTCATTCATCCCAAGCACTCATTCAGACACAACCACAAATACGAAAAAACACTCACGCGAAATGAAAGGCGCCCTGCATCCACCAGCAAACTGACATTACTGACCACCTAATGAGGGAGGGGATGGGGAATTAAACTTAAAGAAAAATAGGGGCAAAAATAAAAGGGGCCAATGAGCATACATACCCTAGCTAAGTTAACTGAAAAAGGAAACTAAAGCATCAAAAGTAAACCTAACCTAGCCTAGTTTCGGGATGGGTTGCCCAACCCAGGAAGAGCAATATCCTGATGCCTAACCAGCATCAATGTGCCACTCAAGGTCATCCCCTTTCACACGACACAAGCACGCAAGATTCACCCACCTTTTGCTGAATTCTGATGAAGTGAGCCGCCTCCTTTCAGTTCTAATCTTGACTTTAAGGTGTGATGCTTAAAGTACAAGATCAGTTGAGAAGAAGTGAGCTTCTCGCCTCTCCATAGAATCCCTTCTGACGTGTTGTTCAAATCACAACTCTCATAACACCTAGCAAGCAGTGGAACATACTGTTCAGCCTTCGTCAGTGGCGGTGCCACATTGCCACAAATGGAAGAGGCCTCAAGGACAAAGAACTTTCCTTGCAGCATGCGAACCATGAGGCCTTTAACAAACTTGCACAACGGTACTACCATCCTGCAATGAAAGAAGGCATGACCCAAGGTGACCTCCCCACCACAGCGTTGGCAGTTTGGAGATTTCTCCAAGCCCACTGAGAAAAATTTTTTGGCAACCCAGAGGGCCCCACGAATCACCAGCCAGGTCAGTGATGCCTCATCGTTATCGAGACATTTCAACCTCGGCTTCCAAGGCCATATTGAGAAAGCATCCTGCCTTGTAAGACCGAGCTTGTCAATCAGCTCATCATGCACCCCACCCCAACTAACACTTGATATAATGCCCTACAAGACAACGCCTGGATGTTGGAAAGGCCATCCAATGCCTATAAGAGGCGTTTCAGAGCAATACGACATTCGCGATAGAAAGAGCATTTGGCTTGTGGTAAACGGTAGGTCCCCTCCTCACATGAGTGCACACTTCTCAGTGATGGGAAGTTCTTATGGGCGTCTTCCTTCCAGAAGGCGCCCTCCTCATCCAGTTCATGACACATTCAATCTAGAAAGCTGATGTGAAGCATATATTGACGATTCTCAATGCTTGGCATGCCCAAACCACCTTCAGATGGATGAAGGCAACAGATCTCCCGAGATACCATAGCAGCCTTGTCTCTCCACAAGAAAGAGAACAAAAGCTTTACTAATGACATTAGTGTGGCATACAGAAGTGGAAGTACAGAGAGTCGGTAAAGGAGAATCAGGTAGATGTGTGAAACACATACTTCTGCCCTCCTCTTTAAGGAAAGATTCCTCATAGACCACAAATTAATTGTGATCTTGGCCTTCCCTTGCACCTCCGACCAATTCATTTCCAACTGGAGATCAGGACCGAACCAGACACTGAGAATCTTGACCGACCCATCCGTCCAGAGGAAAGGTCCGGGAAGAGAAACTCCCTTCCACACACCCAACCACAAGCCAACAGACTTAGCAGGGTTGATCTTGGCCCCTGTCACCATCTCATAACCACTGATTTCTTTGCTGTCTTCATCAATCTCAGCCCTGCTCGACACAAGAACTTAAACGTCATCAGTATAGGCAGAATAACTGGCCAATATGGTAGCACTGGGCAGGGAAATTCCGTGTAGGACCAGATTCAGCTTTAATTTGCGAAGGAAAGGTTACAACGCAAGAATGTAAAGCAAAGGCGAAAGCGGACAACCTTGATGAATAGAGCAAGACAATACGAAAGGCTCCGATCGTACCCCATTTACCTCCACCAGCGCATACAGAAATCAGATCCAGGTGCGAAAGTATGGCCCAAAACAGTCGCCGAAAGAAAAGCCTCCGGAAATCGATGGTCAACCCTATTGAAGGCCTTGAACTGATCTAAATTGATCAGTGCAGCTTCACTGCCGACTTGCTCAATGATCAGGCATACCATATGAAGGTTGCCCTGTATGGTTCCACTCTTCACAGCACAAGCCTGCTTGGAGCCAATCAGACTAGACAGGACAGCCTGCAAACGATTTTCTAAGATCTTAGCCAAAATCTTTAACTCTGTGTTTAACATCGTTAAAGGGTGAAAGTTAGCTAACCCATCCCCACTGTTTTTTGTCCTTGTGTAACAACTTGATCACGCCCCTGGTGAAGTGTTGGGATATAGACCCTTGTTTCATCCAGTTGCCGAAAATCAGTGCCAGCAAGGGAACAAAACAGGTGACTGCCTCAAGTACACTTCGTACAGAAGACCATCTAATCTCGGAGATTTGTCCAGGCCAACCTGTTTCAACTCTTCCCAGATTTCCAACTCTAATGGGACCCTCACATCTAGCTGCTTCAAGACAGGGGAAGTCAGCTAAATAGGCGTGGAACTGAGCAGGGCTCAGACCAGGCTCCCTGGTGAAAAGCTCCTGAAAGTACTCACAAAAAGCCTCACATATGCCCTTGTTTGTAGTCACGGTCCCCTTATCCAGCAATGTGATGCATGCAAGCTTCCTCTGCACACAATTCAGCAGCCATATTCGTTGCCTCAAAGGACATTCTTTTTAACCTAGCCCTAACTATCAGAGCTTGATCCTTCTTGATAAGCAAGGAGGCCAGCTTTAGCTAATTCTGCCTTAGCTAAAGCTACATCCCCACTATCATGGGATTTGACCGCCCAATCAACTTTCTGCTCTAAAGCTGTTTGCACTGCTAATCTATCTAGATTGAGTCAACGATTATAATCAGCAGCAAACGTTCAAATTTTGGATTTTAAATTATCCCACCAAGCATTTTCCACAACCGCTCCCATCAGTTCCCTCTGTATCATTAGTAGCAGCTGGTCCAAGAAATCTTGCTCACCAAATAATGATGAGTTTAATTTCCAGTAGCCAGCAATCCTAACCTTAGGCTTATCTAAGTTTACATGGACCGGACAAGCCTATGATCTGAATAAACTATCTAATAGAAACTTGGACACCCTAAGAACCCTACATCGACTCTCCTAACTAAGACTTGGTCTAGATAACTAGCCAAGCCGCCACTATTAGTCCAAGTCCATACTACCTCCCAAGGGTATTCATCCCAGTACTTATCAACAAGATCCAACCTGTCAATAAAGTCACAAAATGGTTTCACGTCCCGGTTGTTAGTACCCAAATTTGGCCCTATATTATCTATATCGGGGTCAAGAATGGCATTCCAATCACCCACTAAAACTACCCAACGCGATGACATCAAAAAAGGATCGATCTGCCGAAACAAAGCAGGCCGCTCAGAATGGACATTGGGTGCATAAACCTCAATGAGACGAAGAGCCTTATCCTTTATGGTAACATCCAAAGTCTGCCCGCTGAATCTGTGAAGACAAGAACACACGCAGCCTTCAAAGACTTGCTCACCAGCCAAGAGACACCCCGTTTGATGTCCATCAAAATATGCTGAATAGAGGGAAAACACCCTAGACAGAATGCCTTCATAGTTGCGAGAAGAAAAACAGGTCTCTTGCACACAACATATATTCACCCCAAGATGCTGAAGGTCACAAGAGAGCCTCGTTCTGCGAGACTGACCTCAGGCCTCGGGCATTCACATTTGCTAACCAGAGAGCCATGGTGAAACCGATTAGGGTTGCTCTCCTGCAGTGAACATGGCTAGGACACTGATGGCCTCTCCCATTGAGCCAGTACCCATCTCACTCTTGATGGTGTCATCAGGAGACAGTCCGCCAATGTCCAAGGGGAAAGTTAACTTTAGAGCTCTATATAGGGAGGGGTGAACAAAAATCGGGAACCTCCCTGAACAATACTGTTGTAGTTTTTTAACATTCTCGTCATCAAAACATGACATTGGAGGAAACATGGCAAAAGTTTCATTAGCCTTGGCCATCATTGATCATATTTGTTGGCTGGCGACATCAGTGAGGACCCTCTTGGCATTGGGAAAGTTTCAAGGGTTCTCTACATCTAAATTTTTTATTTTCTTGAAGTTTAACAAGGCTTTTAAGTTCTTCATTTTTTTTGGCGTGCATTAATGCCTTTTCTTCCTGATCTTTTGAGAGGCAGCACATGTCTTCCTCTGTATTGTATATGGGTTTGGCTTTTATTTTCTTCTCAATTGTGGGCTCTGATAAATCAGAGGCTGGGCTTCTTTGCCTTTTTTTGAGGTGAATTAATGGGTGTTTGCATAGGGGAAGGATTTGGGGATGGAATAGGAGATGATTTTTTGGATGGAGATTTGGTCACATGACCCTTCTTAAGTGTGGTCATGTTAGATGATACTTGACTTAAATTAAGGGAGGGACCATGGGATGATTTTTTGTGACGGGAAGACGGTGCCGAAAAAAGATGCCAGAATTCCTTTCCGAATCTTGTCTTTTTGATTTTAATGACTCCTTAAGAAATTGTAATTTCTCCTTTTTTTTGAAAGACAGCTCATACTGGATCATCTTTTTTCGAAGTTTCTCTGAGTAGCTGGGCGGAGAATCACCCTTAGCACTGGTTGAGGGGATGGAGCTGTTTGTGCCTTTATCTGTTTTAGAAGTGGAATGAGGTCCTACTGCCTGGGTCTTCCCTTTTGCAATGCCAACAACTTGCCATTCCCCCTCTCCCTAACCGCACTAGCAGTGGGTTAAGGCTTTTCGGGGAATGGGGGCTGAGATTTGGAACCAACTGGGGGTTTCACCAAACTGGTCCCGATCGCTGACATGCCCACTACAGGCAAGACGGATTGAACAGACTCAACCAAAGGTGGGTTTGGTTGGGTGGGGGCCAGAACATCAGAGGCCTTCTTCTCTGCGCAGGAAGAGGACAGGTGACCAGTCTGTCTACACTTCCAGCATGCCGGTTTACGCCCTGTTACTATTATCGCATTTTCTGGCCCTCTACATCCAGACAGTTGGGGATGGAGATGAAGGCTTTTCTATCAATCATCAACTCAAAACTATCTCCCAGTCAGATCGTTCAAGGAAACACTAAGTATCTACCCAAACTGGGACATAAGCCGCTAAATGCTGTCCGACAATCTGAGGAGGAACCTTGTATACTGATACTTTGGTCCTCCGCCTGCCTTCGTATTCGGTCCACAAAATAAGATCTTTACTGATAAGATCACGAGTAGTAGCAGGTTCACAGTTGGCAGGCGTGGGTAACAGTATGTCCTACATAAAAAAGCCTTTCCCTTTAATGACCCTCTGAGCTTTAATCCCCAGAGAAGTCAAGGCTTTCATGACAGTGTCTTTTGTGGAGCGACAAATCTTGTGCGAACGCTTGTCCACCACAAAGACTGACACAATTCTTTTTTCATTCTTCTTAAGTTCCACGGGATTGGACAAGAGCTCATCTGCTGTCACCAGATGTGCGTGGCTCTTGGCTTTCTCCAGGAACTCTGTCATGTTGATCTTACACTTGAGCAGGTAATTCCAGCATGAGGGTGTCTCTCCAGCCACTACATTTTTGTCATTGGAGGTCTTACTTGCTGATATTTGGCCACTGTCAGCCACCATGCTTTGGTCTAGTTGGCTGGTTTCTTTTGAAGAATTTTGGCTACTTTCGACCACCATACCTTGGTCTCCTAAACTGGTTTCTTCTACTTATTTTTGGCCATTAGCATCCACCATACTTTTTCCATGACTTGTTTTTATCTTCTATATTTTGATCCTTAGAAGACACCATACTCTTGTTGGAAATTGAATTTTTGTCTGTTTTTTGGCTCTCTTGCGTATCCATTTCTAAATCCTTATCAGGAATCTTATTGGAAGGGTCTTTCTTTTTTTTTAGTCCCAAACCAGTTTTTTGCTCACCGTTTTCATAGCTCCCATTTTTTTAAAACAAGATTTTTTTTCTGTTTCACAAAAAATAGAAATAAATATTACAAAGAATTAAACAAAAGATAACTACAAATAAATCACAAAAAAAAAAGAAATTTTACAAAACAGTACAAAAACAGTTAAGCAAGAATAGGTTACTTAAAAAGAATACGTATGCAAAAAGGAGAAAATACGGTAAAAATAAAAACAGTTATCAATTACAAATCCCAAAATGCAAGTAAGCAAACGAAAACTCACAATTTAAGACAAACAAAAAGAATCTTTTTTTACAATAATATAACAGAAAATATGAAACGAAAAATACCTCACAAGTTCACAAAAACAATATGGCTGCTACTAGAAAATTCTAGTCAGCCCAAACACAAACGAAACATGTAAACTAAAATAAAGAGGAAAGAACGAATAGAAAAATAAATACGAAAAATTAGAATAAACACAGTAAAGATTTAAACCAAGGAACACAGAATATTTAACAGATATTTAAACAAGAATGACAAAGAACACTAAAAATAGAAATAATATGTAAACAAAAGAAAAAAAAAGTCTGACATGGGAAAAAAATAATCAAAGAAAAATAAAGATTGGCAGCGGAAAATTACTGAAAATTAAAAGGAAATTAAAAAGGAAAAAAAATAATCAAATTATAAAAGAAAATGAAAATTAATAATAAGAGACAACAAGGGGTAAAGTAAAAATAAGGGGAGGGTAAAGAAAGAAAAAATCAAATTTCTGGCAAAAAAGTCAGTAATATAAATGGAAATTAAATTGAAAATTAAAAGGAACTTAACGTATAAAAAAGTTGAAATCAATACAGTTCACAAATAATTGCAATACGTCTGGCGTTATCCACCAGTTGTAAGAGTTCAGCGAAAAAAGAACTCTCCTCACAGAGGTACCATAGCGAGGAGCTCATCTGAACAATTACCATGAGAATATTTATAGAAAAGGCATAGAGATGCAACTTTACAGTGGTGGAAAAGTGATGGAAACTGAGCTACCAGATTAGGACCAATAAAATTTGCTGATTCTTCTTTGGATTTTATCAAGGAGTTCAAGGTAAATAGCAGGAGTACCAGACCATATGTGATGGCAATATTCTAAGTATAGATGTATGGTAGACTTTTAGATATGTAAGATAAATTCTGGAGAGAAAAACTGCCTTATATGACACAGTGAACCAACTTTCTTAGCAGCTGATCTATCAATGGATTCAATATAGTCTTTCCACCTCAAGTCAACTTAGGATGTTCGCCTGAGAAGCCTATGTAAATTTATGTAAATTGTGTTGTCATGGGTAAAATTTATTAAAACAATAGAAACTTGCAGTAAAATATTTGTTTAGCCTAAAACTTTATCAATTAAAAATCATTTATTTTTTACATTAATTATATTGAACATTATATTTAGTTTGTTTTCCATTATATTCTGTGCATAGAAAGGATTATCAATCAACATGTAAACTTGTTTTTCTCATCTTCATCAACACAGAAAAAGACATTTCTGCACATGATATTTACTGGTAATAAAAAAGAATTTACAATATCTATATTATAAATTATAATCTGTTTGTATTTGATTTTGCATGTATATATGTAATGTACATGTGCATATTTGTGCTATGCATGTGTGCCATTTAATGTACGCACAAACATAGGTACACGCAATTTGACTGAGTTTGAAATTATCAACAGTTTTACGTCTGGCAAACTGCTTCTTCACTTATGTGTGTGTATAACTATGAAATATAATTAAGTCAACTAATAAGAAGAAATATAGCCCCCAAGAAAAAATTTAAAAAAAAAAAAGTTTATGAACATTTCTCAAAAGGTGAATGAACCAATTATTGAATACAGTCTTCATTTGAAACAGGCTGATTGTGAATTTGAGAAACTGGAGTGGAAAACCAGTCAATTGAAGAAGATTTGATCCAAATGAAATTGGTAAATGACCTTCAAAATGAATATCAGCAAATGACTCTAATGCATTTACAACTGGGAAAGTTGTCATGAGAATAGTGTGTCAAATTTGTTCAGCAACAGGAATGATTTGAAAACTTAATACAAGTTATGGATCTGGTAGAGGAAATGGACACATACACGATAAAGAAAAAAGACAGAATAATGTGTACTTTTTGTGGTTATCAATATCAAAGAGAAAAACAAAAATGTCTGGCAAATAAACAAAGATGTGAAAAATGTTTCAAAAGGAATCACTTTAAACATGTGTAAATCCAAAAAGAAAAACAGACAGTCCAACAAAATGAAGAGTAAATAAGTATAGACGTCTTTTCATTGAAAAAACAAAATGAAAAAGGGTTATTAAAAATTTGTATCAATAATGTATTGTTGGACATTAGAGATGGGCAGTTTAACCAAAAAAACAACTTTTTTTCATTTCATCTTCACAATGTGAAGCCACATCAAAATTTTTTACGAAACTGAATGATTTCAGTTTCATTTTTAGAGCTATATCACTACTGAGTGACCATATCCAAAGAAACACTATTGAAAAAGACTTTCAGATTTTAATAAAATTAAATTTTATCAACATTTATAACATTGTAAGAGAAAAAGATTGAACAAAAATATGTTAAAAACATTTAATTGACTAGTTTTAGGAAATAAATGTGAAATCTATTTGTTTACAAAAGAAATGAAGAAGAAAAAAAGGAAATACGACATGATGTTTGAAATCGATTTGTTTCAGAAAAAAAAAAGTGGTAAGATTAAGTTAATAAAATAGTGAGTAAAAAAAAAAAAAATAGTTGCCAGTTTCATCTTAAATGTTAAATTTTATGAAGTTGGATTTTTTGTTTTCTAGTTAGCCAGTGTATACCAATCACAAAATAAAGTTGTTCTAAACAAGAAAAATGAATGAAGATTTTTTTTATAAATAAATTTGTTTTTTTATCTAGGGAATGCACCTAAATTAGATATTAAGAATAATTAAAATAGTTCTTATATATATTTCCAGCTATGCGAGATTCTAGTGTAAAATTGTTTGTTTTCTACAAATAAAATTGTCATTCTATCTGTAAAATTATATATTAAAAAAAATAGAGTAAGTTTTAATCTCAGTTTTAAAAAGTGTATATTTTCAAAACAGCAAGTCATTTTTTTAAACCCAAAGTAAAAATTATTCTTTTTTAGTCACAATGTCTAACAGTAATTTCAATAATTTGGAAGTTCTTTACCACACATTTATTACTATCAATTGCTTTTTTGTTTTGTTTACTTTATAATTTTTGAAGGAATTCACTTCCTTGGGTCAGAAAAGAAATGAACATCTTCCTAGTTGTAGTTTAAGGTGTCTTCTAATTGAGTGTACAATTTCAAGAATATTGATAAAGATTGGTTACTTTGATTTTGCAAAATTAAGTAACATGTAAAATTTAGTCAAAAAAAAAAAAAAAAAAATATTTTGCATTTTCAGCTATTCAAAGCAAAATACCATTTTAACCCACTTTAAAAAAATAATTAATTGAAAAAGCACATACCAATTACATATTTAGAAAGATTATTTCATTTTCTTTCTAGCCATATGAATATTTTTAAGATTGGACCAGAAATACACAAGAATTTGTGAGTTGACCAGACTAAGTTGTAAATTTATCAATCTCAAATGAAATCAGATATCGACTGGAAATGCTATCATTACACAAGAAAATGAATGGCTTCCTTAGAAAGCAAAAATACTAAATTAAAAACCGAAAAAATGAATTGAAAACTGCAGTATCAAGGGAAAAAAAAGGTGGAAACCAATATCAAAACATAAATTGCCATTGAATCAGTTTGATGGATCTGTGATAAAAACAGTCTATTTAAGCTAACATGGAACTAAAAGATAAGTTTGATGTATTACCAATTATCATGTGAAAAGAATCAGGCCCTAATAGGAAATGGCGTATTGAACATAAATTTGACAAAATTATTGAACAAAGTCAAAGCAGAAGAAAGTGGAATGTTAAAAAACTATGAAGCAAAGTTAAGACTAAAGGAAAATGTCTCCTGCTCATTTTTTGAAGCATGAAAAGTGCCAGTCTATTTACTACCAACAGTTGTGAAAAAACTAAAAAAATTACTGGAACAAGATCTACTTGAACGAGCTCTGTCAGGTGGAATCAAATGGGCCTCCCTGTTATTAATTTTAAGAAAGAAGGATGGGGATTTGCACATGTGTGGTGTCTACAAAATAGGTGTAAATCACAAAATATATACAGACTCATATTCTGTCCCCAATGTAGAATGGGCTTTGAACTCCCTTGCAGGAAGGAAAACATTCTCCGAAATTGATCTAAAGTCAGCATACATCAAATACATATTGACAAAAACTTTAAAGAAGTTACAACAATAAACATTCCAATAGGTTTATTAAGATGGAAAAGAATGTGATTTTTCAAAGAACTATAGAGTAAGTTACTGGTAGCAATATAAAAAATACAATATGCTATCATGGTGACATTTGTGTTGGAGCTATTAACAACAAAGAACTAAAATGGAAAACCAGTATGGTTTTGAGTACGTTAAAAATGCTGGATTAACAATTAATAAAAAAATATGTGCACAACCCTGAAAAAAAAAAATATCAATTTTTGGGATGTTCCATATTTAATGAAGACATCACCAGACGAATCATTAATTGACAAAACATTAATAGTTGAAGTTCCAAAGAACAAAAAAAATTGGAATCTTTCTTAGGACTTGTAAATTTCTACAGACAATATATAGAGTGATACTTCAAATTGACAGATCCTTTTGTTGCTTTAAGAAAAAAGAATGTGAAATTTATTTGGACAAAAAATCTAGTGGTATCTGAAAATATCAGATTGTTAATGCCTATCTGTAGATATCAGGTTGTTCGTGCCTATCTATTGAATAAAATACAGTGAGTAGCTGCCTTTTTTTCAATGAGGCATTGGTAGAGAAAAAACAAATGAAAACTTGATTTATTACTGCATCATGCTACACTTAGCTTGACAGTAGACAAAGGAATGTTGTACGGCAGAGGCTCCGGTATAAAGACAAGCTAAAGAGTAACCCTCTCAGCTGTGCCTCATTAAGGGAGTTGACTTGAATAGAAATAAATGAAGATATTTATGTCAGAATGGTATCAGAAATTTTGAAATCAGCCCTATTGAGTGGCTATGAGATGAAAATCAAAGGCAAAAAAGCATCAGCAAATGGGGCTATGTCCTAAGATTCTCACTACTGCACAATATGTGGACTTGTATGTTGGTCACTAGCTGAACTGAAGTGTCACATACAGCACAAACATAAAAACTGAGTGAGATTGTCAGATCCTTATATGTCAAAATTGATGGGAGAGTCCATAATGTGTATTAATATGTATTGATAAGCAATTGTAACAAAAGCAATGAAAATACCTGGACCAAGTCGTAAAACTTTAGGAACAAGTCCTTTGTAAAGGGCCAAATATCTGAAAATAAAATAAAAACTATAAATATAAAAATAATTGCATATTTATATTGTATAAAATAAAAAAGATTACAAACAAGATATCCTCCCTATTAATAATCACTGCTGTCTTGATTCAATATAAAAATTTAGAATTTACTTATGTAGTATATAATGGTATAATTAGAGTTTGTCAGATATTTAACACAATTGAAAAATTGTATTAAGAATGAAAACATTTAAATTTCTTTTCCCTCCTGACAACAAAAAAGTGTTCTAAAAAGTGTTATATAAGGTTTGTATACTTTTTTCCACAAAAGGAAATTATTCAAAATTTAAAATAATCAGCTGTATAGAAATACAATAATCAGAATTTATATCTCAAATAAATTTAAATAAAATTCAATAGTCAAGAGACACAAAATATTCAGTTTTTTAAACAACAATAAAAACAATTTTTAATGGATATATTTAAAATGCGTATATAGATATGCAATAGAAGAGATAATAATCAAATCAGGTAGATGTAACTCATTAGTCTAGGAGGGAAGCCCATCTAAGAAAGCAAAACATTTGATATCAAATCTCCACTGCCTTGCAGCTCTACCAAATAATGGGTAAGGCTTTAGGAATAAACTCAGAGGATAGAACCTGGAGCTATAGTGCCAAAGACAGTCCAACATTGCATTCAACCTTGTTCTAGCATCTCCTGCACTGACATCAGTGCTAAGCAGTATTGGCCCCTGTCCTTTCCTTGGGCAATATCAGTTGCATGGAGAGTTGAATTATACTGCATGAGCAACTGCCAATCTCTCATAAAACAATCCTACCCAGGCTTGTATTCCGGAGAAGACACACATGTCACCCCTCAACAATGCTGAGTTGGTAAAGTTGTGCTGTACACCAGCATCTGAATGAAAAATATTAAAAAATATTTGTCTTAAATTCTCAGCATATATCGTAGGTTCCCCAGACTAAAGGATGCCAAGATAGAAAGAATTAGTAACAGAGAAGTACAAATTACACACACACATACTTGCAGGACTAGGTGAATTTGTGCTATTTAATCAGTTTGATTCTTACTTGGTATTTAACAATTGTAGTTAAGTGACCAACTAAATTAAATTTGAGGGTTTTAAAATTATTTCCATCAAAAATTATTTTTAGTAACTGAACCTGGTATTAAGGAATCAAAAAGTGTCCCTAGAATCAAAGAAAAGAGTGCTGAAGTGCAATTAAATATCTAATCTTGTAAATGGTAGTGAATGATAGACAATCTCCTCAGAAATGAAATAGAGTCTTGAATTGACAGAGATCTTGTTTTACAGGCAAATGCTGAGAATACCATAGATGGAGCATAAGAGTAACTGCATAGTTTTAAGTAGAACAGAAACTGCCACTAACAGTCAGAAAGAGCTGAAACTTTGGGGACATATACTGAGAAAAGGTGGTTTAAAGAATTTAACACATTTAAGTTAAACTCTCCAAGATGTCTTGCCTCATGAAAGTCAAGAGAAACAGGGCAAATCAATAAGAAACCAACTTGAGAAGTTTGAACAAAAAATGGATGGAATAAAAAGAAAGAGAGAGAGAGACAGACAGATATCTGTATTAAAAATATAATTTTGGATACATATATTTGAGAATTATATGAATAAACATCAAAGCATTACAAAAATTAAATTATTTTTTGTGGGAAGGGACAATCAGATATTGACTACTTACAAGTATGTTTTTTGTGTTGTAATTTTACATTTTCTGTATATATATTTTATACTAAATTTCACCCACTACAAGGTTACTGTTAACCATAATGAATAAGGTGTATGATATGAAGGAAAAGATGAGATGGTAAGAAGTGAATATTATAATGAGGAAGATAGGTAACAACCAACCCTTGGCTAGAAGAGGTTAAGGAAAGCATCCACATGGGAGTCTAATCCACAAAGTAGTAGGTTGTAGCAAAAAAGCTGTTTGAATGGAACTTGCTTCTTACATTTGGAATACAGGGGGAAATGAGTGTGATTCAAGTCCATGGAAGTAGCTGTAAAGATCCAAAATTTTTTTTTTTTGTAAATTGGTATCACCCCATGCAAAGCAGTAAAGCCACTACTAAGACACAAGGGGTTACAGGGTGTCAAAGAATTAGGAACAGAAACATTAATGATGAGCAGAATGAGAAGAGAGTAATCAGGAGGACAGTAGATAGTGATTGACATTGCATTTAAATTTTAGCAGATTAAAGTGAGAAATGAAACTTATCATAGAATTTACGGTTACATCTAGCCAGCTCAATTATAAATTGATGAGATCTTGATGACAATCTAGTACTGCACTTAAATACAAAATGTCTAGGTTCAATAGCAAAGAGCTCATCTGAACAATTATCATGAAAGTATTTATAGAAAAGGCACAGAGAGGTAACTTTACAGGGGTGAAAAAGTGATGGAAGTTGAGATGCCAGAATAGGACCAATAATATTGCTGATATTTTTGAGTTTTATCATAGCAGCGGTCCCGGACAGTATGTGGCAATAATATTCTAAACATGGATGAATGGTAGACATAGATATATAAGATGGCTTCTGGAGAAAAAAAATTGTCTCATATGGCACAGTGAACCAACTTTCTTAGCAGCTGACCTAAAGAATAGAGCTCATTTGAACATTTGCCATGGAAATAGCAATAAAATAGCTGTAGGTGTGTGATGTTTCATCTGAAGGAAAGTAACTGCAGAGTGAAGAATAAGTTTTTATCCACAAGACTGAGTAAAAGCCTTTGAATTCTATCAAGGCTGAAAATGGAGGAGTAAGTAGATCCATCCCAGATATGGTAGCAATACTTCATTTTTGGCTTTCTCACTCTTGTAAAGATAAAACATCACAGAAGGAGTCAGGTATATTCTTTTCTGAATCTTTACTAAAATAAAGTATATATCAGTTTCATCTGAAGTCTGGGTTAAACTGGAGACCCAATAGACATTGAAAGCATTGAGCATCATGGAGAAAACTGTCTGATCAGTGGTGATGAAAAGATACTAGCTTGGTTTTTATGGTATTGAATTAAGAAGCCATTTTTCTTCTCATCAAGCTATTGCAGTTAGATCATAGGAGAGATTAACTACATGGGTCTGATCATTGTGATTTTTGGAAGTGCATGTGAGGAAGGTAATAAAAATTAAGGCTACTATGTTATATATTTAAAAGATACAAGAAAAATTCTCCTCTATTTAATTTTCACATATACACCCAGATATATGAAATAATACAATCATAGTTACTGTAAGGGGCTAAATCGTTGTCTTTCATATTCTATTAATAAAAATTTATTAAGATTTGTTTGTTCCTACATAGTTTGCAAAATTCAATGCATTCTCACCCTTCTTCTTTGTATATAAGTTTTATTGTCTGGAAACATGTCTTGTACTTAATGATACCAGCTTCTGGTTGTGGTCCTTGTATTCGACTCTTAGCAACATCAAAAGGAATGTTTGTACAAGATCCAATGACTCCAGATAGAAAGCCAATTGTAAACCTTTGAAGAAAATCAAAAGTTTTATCCTATGGAAAAAAAAAATGATGGATTAATTTTAAAATTAACCATTTAGGAAACAAAAAAAAATTGTTTGGTAATTATTTTCTAACTGATGCAAAAACTATTTGGAAGTTTTACTGTTGTCAGGAATAAATATCATACATATAAAAGCCATATTCTATCAATAATGCTTTCTTCCATTTCTGACTCATTACAATCTCTTTCTAATTATCCGTATATTCCTACATTAAAACCATGATCAATGCATTTACGTTATGAATATAATAATTTTATCAGTAATACCTACAGTCATTCCTGGCCACTTACAGTCCCTTTTGTGATGATTTACAATGCATTTCTAGAGTAAAATCATTCAAATTGCATTTATATTATGCATATATTATCCCTATTCTATCAATAATGCTTGCATTCATTTCAGATCACTGACACATTTTTCTTTTCGTTTTTTAATGAACTTTTAAAGTAAAACTATTAACAATGTATTTATATTATACCTATAATAGACATATTCTATGAATAAAGTTTCATTAATTTCTGACCATTGAAAATACCAATCTTCCTGATTTTCCTGCATTTCGCTGTGCATTTCTATAATAAAATAATTTTCATTCATGTTCTGTTTGTGTCTATGTGTTTCACTCTGTATCTGTGTGTTTCGATCTATGCATCTTTGGATGTGTGTGTCCTGGTTAGCCAACAATCGTAGAGTTCAGTCCTCATTGACATTTTTTATACTTGCTCTTTTGTTATCAGACTTAATTATCTTCTAAGCTTAGTACTATTCTCATAAACTGAAAAAGGAAAACTGTTTCTCATTGACTACACTTATAGAGGCTGTGTGTGTGTGTGTGTGTGTGTGTGTGTGTGTGTGTGTGTGTGTGTGTGTGTGTGTGTGTGTGTGTGTGTAAGTGTAATTCCAACTGATTACCAAACCGGACTCTTATTTTTCATCTGTATGTTGCACACACATGAACATGATCTCTCTCATCATTTCTTTCTCTCTCACTCACCATCTCTCTCTCTCTCAATTTCTTTATTACCTCATCTTTTTTTATTTGCTGTATACCTTTACCTTAACGGTTATTGGATCAAAAAGTGGAATCTGCATTTTGAGTTCAAATTCTGACTGCATGTATTTTATTCACCAATACCCTAGAAAAAGGTATCTTCCCCTAGCTAAGCAGACTGAGCTCCTTTGCCTTGAAATAGCAGCCAATCTAATAGAAGGAAAACTTTGAATTTAAACTCAAACTTTGTTTTCGTAAAACTCGTCTAGAAGGAAAAGTCTGAATTCAAAGCCAGTCTTGAAGAAATGTAAACAGCTATCTTACTCTAAATACATCTACTCTTGTTATAGCTGCAGTATATATGGTGCCCTAACAATCCTAATATGTTACAAGATTTGTGACTGTGATATAACTATACTAATTATTAAAATGATATAATATTTAGATGAACTTTTAAAATAAATTCTGCCTCTGATAAGAAAGATAACATTAACAAATAATTAAAATGAATAAATAATTTCTAATGAATTTCTATATTAAAATAATTTGCAATCGATTTGAAGAGTAAAATAATTTACATACATACACTATTCTTGTTCATATAAAAAACCAACAAATGGAAGCGAATTATGTGTGTGCCTGTATGTATATAAAAAATAGATAAAAATACATCTTATTTGCTATAATTTATCCATAAGAAAAATAATTCATCCTAAATATCTTTTAGATCTACAATTTATGGTAAAGTGTGTGTATATATATATATATATATATATATATATATGGGTAGGAGGCATGGTGAAGTAATGGATAGCAGCTCAGATTGAGGAATCAGAGTGCTATGTTCATATTACAGTCAGATCCATTGCATTCACTTACATGCTAATACCCTTGGGAAAGGTATGAATCCTCTTCTCCTCCCCCAGTTATGGATAAATAGCAGGACAGATTGGGTTCTATAGCCTTGGATGGCAACTGGTCTACCATAGAAAAAAATGGCAACTTACTGCAGGAAAAAATCTGCTTTGTCAGTCATGTATCAAAGATACATGATCGTCTAAGTGTGTATCACGCATGGCATATAACTGAGTGTATATATATATATATATATATATATATATATATATATATATATATTCAAATGAATGATATACACATATGTTTATTTTTTAAATTCCACAGATAAATTTAAATTTTAAAATAATTATGACAGAGCACGACCGTGTGTGTTTTTAAAAATCATGATCACAGTTAAAATAAGTTTGCCTTTATGGATAATCTTGAAGAAGATCAATAGTACTTGGGTAAGAAAAAACTACAGTGCCTTCTATAATAAATTTCATCTTAATATTACAAAATGGGTTAAAGAACTAGAAAGGATTATTATAAAAATAAATAGACATTATATGTCTATATTATTCAATGAAACAAGTTTGAATGAAGATATGTTGCCTAAATATATGTATTAGATAAAAAAAAATATATATTTTCATGGATTAATATCTTTCATTTTAAATATTTAGATGTATACAAGTTAATATATAACACACCTAATCAATTAGGAGATAAATATAATCCATTATAATCCATGAATACTTTAAGATGCTTCTTATATTAATTTATATCCATAACACAAATCTTGTAACATAAACATACAAGTTGTACTAAGAGGTGCTGAAAAATTCTCAGCCTGATTCAAATTCTTAACCAAATAAGCAACCATTGGGATTTGATTCTCCTTTCTTGATTGTACTAAGAAATTTTCAGCATCTTGTATGATAAAAAGCATAAATGTTATACTAACCTCTTTTTCAGGCAAGATGTTTTTAATATTATGATAGAAACTAAAATATATCATGTTGAAGACACCATGGCGGCCAAGAGTTGATGTAAGACCCTTGTTTAAGCCTTTCTTACCAAACCCATCTTTCTTTAGAATTTCTCTTGCTGTTGAGATGGTGCTTTTTTGCTAATGGAACAAACAAAATAAAAACAAGACATTAAGATTACTTCTTATGCAAAAGACAAAAGCAAATGAATCATAATTTGTTTCCTTTTAATAAGGAAATTTGCATGGATATAAAGATTTTCTATAAAATTAAAAAAAAAAAAAACAACTAATTTCCCTATAAAAGTAAAAATTGACTGTATTACTGCTTGATGATCATATACTTTGAATCCATATAGTTCAGTTTAACTTCTGAGGTTACAAGAGGTCATTGGAGGTAGGATCAGTGAGCTTTATAATCTGTATTACAGCCAATTACATTCTCAGAGATAAAATAGAATGTAAAAAAATAGATATGGCTGATCTCCATGAGATTAACCTTTTCAGTTTTATTTGTAAAACATTGTGAACTATGAACATATTTTCAGACAATAATTCTAAAATGTTCATGTTTAAACTTAATTTTTTTCAGATGTTCTAAAGATACAAAATGGCCCCAAACTACAGAAACTACCAGTAGTTACATGAGTAAGGCATTATTATTCCAAAGAATGATGAAATCAAAGAAAAGCTCAAAGATACTGCAATAGATTCCTAGAGTGATTCAAAAGTACAAGTTGTACTCTGTCAATTCTTGAAACTTCATAGTTTGTTTAGAACTCCTCAATTCAATTGAGTTACCTTGTGTTCCTCCCTATAGGCTTCAACTAAAAGTTGGGTCATCATCATGCATCACAGAAATCTTGATCACCCAAAGTTGTGTGCAATAGAACACACCTAGCTGTTGGACAGCCTCTTCCATATATCATGAAAACAATTTTTCAGATAAGGGCAAAAGCACAAAGTAAGATGTATTTATTGTCTTGATACTTATAAAATAAGCAAACTCCAATTCCCAGTGAGTCCTATAGCACAAAGAAATGCTCTCACTGGCTTCAACTAGATATCTATGTTTTCCCTATAAACAGCTCCATGTTGATTCTTCTAAAGTTGAATCCTCAAATTATTTATTTTAGCATCCAATGAGATTACTAATACTCTATGCCCAGGATCTCTTTTAAATGAAGTTCCTTCTTTAAATGAAATGTGTCAAAAAATATTTTCCATTTTATCATTTACCAACTATTATTCACATATATACACACACACAGGAATTAAGCCAATGTACAGTTTGCTATCTTAAATAATGTAGGGATCACAAATTTCACTTTTATTTCAAACCAGATAAGAAAATATACCAAAGTTGATCAATAATACATTATTTGTTAAGATTAGCTTAATTTTAGCATAAAACCACAAGTATAGGAAACTTAATGAGAATAAAAATCTCTATAAATTCAGTTTGCTTGCTATTACACCATTATGAGATATGAATTTGTTTCAACATGCATTCAGTAGCATAAGAACAGTGTAGTAATAGACATTGATAGATTTGCCTATTGTCCTCTCTAGGCTTTTGAACAGAAGTAAAGGTTTATCCCTTATTTCCTGTTTAGGATTGGGTTTTTGATTCCTTCTAAAGTCTTTTTCATCCTCTTGCACTACCTTGCACCTTAGCAGCATTATCACCTTGCTTGGGGTGAATTGATTAATAAAAAATGTCAAGTCCTGTTCAAATGGGCTTAGTGTTTGTTGTGTGAAGACATTAAATGATAGTAATATTCATTATCCAGGAGTTTGATGCCCATGTTGGAATTCCTCTGCACAGTTGGATCAAAACAGTAAATCAGAAATATTTCTCATAGATGGAATAAAAAAGTAGATGAAATGTTTGGAAAAATATGGAGCAATAATCAGTGACTATATTCACAAATAAATTTGTAATTTTAAAAAGAAATACATTTACTTCATTTTCAGATGAGTTTCATTATTCTATCTAGTCTAAAATCTTACTTTACAGGATTATAGACCTTACTTATCAATCAACATTAGTATCTAAATATGATGTTCAAAGCTGGTAAACAGCAGAGTTTATAATGAGAAACAAAGTTTAAATTTCATTAGAGTTTTACTTTTCATTTTTGTTGTTTACTTAACAATTTTAGAATCTCACAGTAATAATAAAATCAACAGGAATAAAATAAAGGAAATAGGATAACATCCAAAATTTATAATATAAAACACAATATGACTTATAATATAAAACACAATATGACTTATAATATAAAACACAATATGACTTATAATATAAAACACAATATGACTTATAATATAAAACACAATATGACTTATAATATAAAACACAATATGACTTATTGGACACAGACTGATCTCTATTACTAATGAGATATTTTATGATATTAACAAGTGGTATTACCAGACACCAATACATGATTGTGCTTCATATTACAACAAAATATCTCAGTATTTAGGGATATCAGGGGATATGATATTTATTTCTTTTTGTTATGCGTAAACTTCCTTTGGATATTTAAAAAGTTAATTCTATCAATAAAATCATAGATTAATCATGCAGAAAATATAATCAATACTATTGCAAAGCTACTGAAATACAGCTGTTATCTTTATGGTATTGGTAAACTAGTTAATAACAACAATACTAATGACAATACATCACCTAAGAAATTCAGCCAATTTATAACTGCTATTAATAGGTGTAAAAGCAAAAGAAATAAGGAAAACTAGTCAAAAATAATAATAACAATGCTTTATGTAAGAAATTCAAAGACTATTACATATAGTATACATAGCTGGACATGGCTTCACAACTTTTTTTGCTTCTAAATAATCCTTGCTCTTTTATGCTTCCCACTTTGTGTTTCTGGTACTTATTCTACCATCCATTTGCTCAAACTTATCAACTAGATTTCTTACTGATTCTCATTTTCAGTATACCTTATGAGCATTAAATTCTCAAAGCACTCTTTCCCCATTATATGAACCAAAATTGTCAGCTTATTTTTATTGTAAATATCAGTTTCTTTGCAGTACCTATTTTGACTATAATATTCTCAAAAATTTATCAGAAAAATCATATTTAGGTCAGTTCATGTTTTGGCTTCAGTTATGACAAAATTTTAAGCATTAACTGCAATATAGTAGTCTAGTATATTTTGTTGTTTTTATGGACATTTTTGATCTTTTACTATCTTGCTTAGTTGAAAAGTATATTTTACTATTGTCATATACATTCAGATAACTATGTCACACTTTCTGCCATATACATATATAACTTATATATAACATATGACAAAAGGAAATTCATATATATAAATATATGTGTGTGAATAAAGACAAGAGCCATCCAACATGTTTCGTCCTCTGAGGGACTTTATCAAGGCGAATGCAAGGGTTTTATTTAGTTTATTATTGCTAATAATGTTGTTATCTTTTTTGCAGTTGTATATTATATATGCCTTTTTCTTAGCATTGTGGATGAAATAATAGAAATATTGGAGGTTTATGAAAGTGTTTTCAATGTATATTTCTTCTTTGGGTAAGTATTGGGGGCTACAGATTCTTAGTGCTCTTAAATAGAATCCTATAATTGCTTTTGATTTAATCTTGTCACATTAGTGAGAATAAAAATTGATCAGGTTATTCTAGTTGGTAGCTTTTCTGTAAACCTCAAACTCAAGTTTGTTATTTCTGTGCAGTATGATATCTAGGAAGGGTAAAGTGTTGTTAAACACATTCAAATATAAAGTCTATTGTGGGTTCAATGTTATTCAGTTTGTTGACAAGATTGCATAAAATTATGTCTTATGGATATATTACTAGAGAATCATCTATGTATCTGAAATAAAAATTTTGTGGTGAAATATTTTTAAAAGGACCACTTTCTAGAAATTCCCAAAGTAGACAAGTCAAAATGCCACTAAGGGGAGACTGCATCAGTAAACCAAAATTCTGTATATAAAAATTGTTATCAAAGGTAAAATAACATTGATAAAATCAAATTTGTAGCTGATCTCTAAAAATGACCTACAATTTGTGGTTAATAGGGGCAAGAAATGGCTTGTTAATTTTAATACCTTGAAAATAAAACTGCTCTCTCTTAATTGATTTTTTTACTCTTTATCAGCAGGCGAGTGACTCATTTTACCTTCTTAGGATAACATTTTCTACTGATATGAAGTAGAAAGATTATATTGAATAAATTGCTAGGTTTATAGCTAGGAAAGTTGGTTCACTGTGTTGTACTAAACAATATTTCTTAGCAGAATCTATCTTACATATTTATATGTCTATCATTTGTCCATGCTTTGAATATTGCTATCACATCTGGTGTGGTGCTTCTGCTATGTATTTAAAGATTCTTGATAAAATACAAAGAAAAATATGCAATATATTCCTTTTCTGACCTAGTATCTCAGCTTCAGTCACTTTTCCACTGCCATAATGCAGCTTCCGTGTGCTTTTTCTATAAATATTTTCATGGTAATTGTTCTGAAGAGCTTCTCTCTTTGGTACCTCAACTTTACAAATTTAATTCAGTACTAGATTGGCACTTTGGTCTCATCATTTCACAGGTGAGACACTCTTTCAGCTTCTTGCTTTTCATTCATATTTGATCTTCAAAAATTTAAATGCAATATCAATTGTTATCTAACATTTTCTTAATTCCAATTTTTTTATTGTTCTCTGTCCTTAATATTTTCCTTTCTTATAACCTTCAATACTCAATGACCTCTTACATCTTAGTGAATTTATTCGCTTGCTTAAAATAAAAATTATAAAAATATATATATATATATTTTTAGCTTATTAAATTAAAACATTTAGAATTTTTTTTTTAAGGCTTACCTTTCTGATGTCATCTCTTTCAGCTTGAAGTTTAACTTTCACAACTTCAAATGGGTTAATGATGATTGCTTCAGTCAGTCCAGAGAACAATCCAGCCAAAGTTAGAACCTTTGGATGAGAATGAAAAACTTAAAAAAAAAAAAAAAAGGTACTAAAATCTCTCAGAAGAATGATCCAGAACCAGTAAACAAACCTTTCTACATATTCACCCCAAACTAAAATCTCTTGGCAAGAACATTTCAGCACACTTATATAAATTTTACCCATGATATATATCTAAGCATTAGAATGAATAAGGTAAACAACCACTGCCTGTATAGGGATGATGGACTGAGGATAATACAAGACAGCTGAAGAACAAATGACTATATAAGAAAAGCGCTTTTCAAACTCTTCAAAAGCCTTGACTTTGAAGTAGAATTCTATATGGATAAGAAAATTGTCAAATATTTGGATGTAGAATTAAATCTACAAACTGGCAACCATACACAAAACCCAACACAAAATTAAAATATGTAAATGTTAGATCCAACCACCCTACAAATATAATAAAGCACATTCTTAAAGGAATAGAGTCGAGGTTATCTAGAAATTCCTCTAGTAAAATAATTGTTGAAGATAAAAAGAAAGAATATAAAAAGACTTAGTATGGCATACAACCAAACTGGAATTTAAACCTCAAATAAAACAACAAAGGAAGAACAATTCAAGGAAAAGAAAAAATATTTTTTTGTTTAATCAGCCCCCACCCCTTTCAACTTAGAGGCCAAGTGTAAAATGGGAATAATATTTTTCAAATTACCTACTAAACACTTCCCCAAAGATTCCAAATTATATAAAATATTTAATGAAAACACTGTTAAATTAAGCTACACCTGTACTAGTAATTTAGAAACCACAATAAAAAGACAAAACGCCAGGAATTTTAAAACTAATGTGCAGCAAAACATCATTAACAGTGATATATGCAACTGTAAAAATAAAAGTAGAAATCCATTAGATAGAGTTTGCAAAATTGAAACGGTAATTTACAAAGAAGTAATAGATACAAATGGCCAGAAAAATATACATAGAGTATATCGAGGGTAGCTATAAGAAGAGGTGGTATAATCACAAGTCATCTTTTAAGTTAAAAAGTCTTAAGAATTCTACTAGACTAGCCAACTATAGAAGAAAATACAAGAAAGGAAAAAATAAAAGGAAAAAATAAAAAAGATCCTATTGTAAACTGGAAATTTTTTTAAAAAGCCAAACCTTACAATCATAGTAATATCTGCAACCTTTGTCAACAAGAAGAGTTGGCAATAAATAAGATTTCCAGACCAGAAAAACTTTTGAATGAGAGATTGGAAATTATGACCTGTTGCATACATATGAAAAAGTTCCTTTTGAGCTGGGATGAAAAAAAAAAAAGTATGTATATTTCATTTAACCACCTCCCCACCGATACATTTTCAATATACTTGCTTTTCTTCTCCTCCTCATCCTCTCCTACCACACTTCACATTATGTGTTTATTTATTTATTTTTAAATAATATAGCATTCATTAAATTTAAAAATAAAATAAAACAAAACATTAGGAAATCAATTGACCGAAATCACCTGAAGATACTGAAAGGTTGAAACCAAGGTAGCAGAATTGACTGATTTCCTAATTTTTTATTCTTAAAAGTTCTAAATGTTTAATTTTTATGTAATTTTTAGATGTATTGAACACTTTTTAATACTACTGTTTCCTAGCCTAATTCAACTTTGATGATTAACTTTTTTATTATATATGTATGAGCACAGTAGATAATGGATAGTGGCTCAAATTGAGGAATCGGAGAGCTGAGTTTGAATTCTAGTTGAATCCATTACACTCACTTAAGTGTTAATACCCTTGGGAAATGTATGAATTCTCTTCTTTTCCTCCCCCAGCTATGGGTAAATAGCAGGACAGGCTGGGTTCTATAGCCTTGGATGGCAACTGGTCTAGTAGAATGACAACTCTGAATTCAAAACCTGCAGAGGGTCGTTTGGGGACCTTTTGGCACACAGTGTACAAGGTTTCTGTAGTCGGCTCTTCAAAAAGTGTGGTTGGTTCTGCATAAAATTTTCACCACTGTAATCAAGTCATATGTGAGGATGTCTGACTGTCAGTTCATAGGAACCAAGTTGCTTGACATTCATACATTGAAAACAATGGAAGACTTCGTTCATTATAGAGATAGCTTAACTTCAAGAACAATGATTTTGTAATACTTTCCATGACTGTTGCAGGCCCTTGTGCATTATTTACAGAAAACAGAATAGCTCTCAGGCTTGTATTTGTAAAATTCTCTGTAGAATATTCCATGCACTTAACCAACCATACTCTTTAAACCAAGAGTTCATGAGCCATGGCCTAGAAAAGTGCAAAAACTAGAGTAACTTGCTGATGTTGTAGGTTTTCTGTTGGAATATTCCTCTGCTAAAAACTTAGCTAAGATAAATCTAGAAGTTGTAGTGAGTGTGAAATAATAATAACTCTCTTCACCCACTCTCTTCAGATTTGGAGGACTGAAGATGAAAAAGGAAAGAAATTCATGAGCCTATGTGAAATTTTCTTTGGAGCAATGAAAACCATGCCTTCACAGAAATTGACCAGTGAGCTGAGAAGAAGGAAAGCAATTTGCAAGTCTATGTGAAATTGTTTTTAGACCAATGAAAATCATGCTTTCACAGAAATTAGCCAGTTAGTCAAGAAGAAAAAGAAAAGAAAGTAGTGAGCCTACACAAAATTCTTTTTTATATAAAATGAGAAGAAAAATTAATCTGAGAGAGTGTCTGAAGTCATGTGAAAGGTTTCATTTCAGTTCCTTGCAACCAGCATTGAAGTACTCGACAGTGTAAAATGAATCACCAATTACAAGACTAACTAGCACATATGACTTTAAAGAACTTTCTCTCAACAATCCAAGAAAGTTAAGTATTCCAAACTATCTCTCTTTGTCTATTTTTGAACAAATACAAACCGTGTATATTTTTGGTGAGCAACAAACTCTCTTCTCTTTATTTGAAACATTTTTGAATATTATTTTGTGTCAGGTGATTTAATCTATTGTATGAACATATTTTCATCATGACAATATGTTAAAACTACAGACTTTAAATTTTTCTGAAATGAGCTACTGACAGAACTTCAAGTGAGTAAATTTGTGGATAAGTTCCTTATCTTGTTTTGTTAAAATTACCTGTGTTTTTCTTTGTCATTATCATCCTTCATTAATTTTCTTGATGTGGCTAAATAAACTGTTCATCTTAACCTGTAAGTCCTATACTACTATAAAGTCTACCAATCTTACAAAGAAATACAAGGAAAATATCACTAACCTGAGATTATTCATGCACTGGTTCTAGAGTTATGTAAAAAATTTGCAGGTTTACAGTTTATTTTTGCTTTATTTTATTTCAATTATTTTTATTTTATTTAACTTGGTATAATTTGCAATGCCTCCTTTATATACTTGTTCTGTTAGGAAAATTAATGATAAAGTGGAAAAATCTTTTTAAGATTTCATTGGAATAAAACTACACATGTGCATTTAAATTTAATTTTTTCTTTTAGATGTATTCAGCTATACAGTCTAGCAAGCTTAATTTATTTTTATTCGTTTGTTATTAAGTATCCCACATTGTGATAATAAAAGACCTGTCAAGAAAGATGAAATGATGTATAAACCATGACACTAATATATTGTTGAGAATCTAACAATTAAAGCACTTTCTATAGTTTCACTTTAGTAAATTGTTTTCTCTTTTAATTAAAGTTGTATTTGTTTTAAATCAAAATTATTGTCAGATACATTACAGTAAGCAACTAATGCATTTAATGTGTTGTTTTGTAAAAGATCCCTTTTATGTTCTATAATCTTTTATTTAAAATGCTACTTTAATTAAGAAAAGTAAAGCAATTTACTAAGACAAAATAAATTTGTGTCAAGGTTTTCACAAAAAAAAATATTGAATTTAAAAGTTTATAATTTCTGTGTGTCCCACCCCTTCATATGCATGTGTACTTACATCACCAGAAACATCACTAGTCCAGGGGTTAGTAATCCCAGGCCCCACATCTGGCCCACAAAGAATTTTTGTCTGGCCTGCCAGCTTAATACCAGGAAATAATTATCTAGTTAATTTGTGGAGCAAGTGGCAAAAAATATCACTTGTAGTTAATTGACAATATGACAAATTTTTTAAATCAAAATTTCATTCTGAATCCACTGCTGACAAGAAATATGTTTCGCCAAGTGGAAAATAAAAAGCCTATTGAATAATGTGAAAATGATGGTATCATTATTTGGAAGTACATATGCTTGGGAACAACTTTTTTTCAGAAATGAAATATACTAAAAGTTGTTTAAAAACAAGGTTAGGTGATGTGCTACTGTCATCAATAAATATTTCACCTGATGTGGAGAAGTTATTGAAAAATAAACAGAAACAAGTGTCTCATTAAATAATTTGCCATTTTTAACCATATTTAGTTTGTAGTAAGGAATTTGCATTTTGTGTTGATTATGTTAGTTGGTATCCTGCTATTTCTTCAGTAAAATAAGGAACCTTGTTTAAATAATATAGCATTAATTTTGTTGTTTTTTCTTTAAACTTCCAGACCAATGAAGCCTTCTGGATAGAGCGGTCTGAGGTTGAAAATTTACTATAGTACATTTGATATCATGGCAACTCTTTCAAGACAATGCATTGCTTTCTGGATGGCTATCTCCAAAAGGTTGCCAACTCCTGTTTTAGTCCAATGAAGTCCTAAAGAATGAAACATCACACAAAAATATTTTCCACTTTACATATTCATCATACTAGAAATATAAATATCTTTAGCAACTTTATTGAGAAAATAAACAATTTGTGGATTAGTCAATAATAATAATAATTTAATAAATTTAAATAATTATGAATAGCAATAATATATATTAAATATATAAGTACATACTAATAATTATTGATACCACTTATTGGTCTCTTCCACTTTCTTGGGAATTGTTAGTTTGATTAAAAGATTAATATGGTTTAATGAGTAATAGATAATTTATTTATTTTCTGCATTAAATATTGAGTAATATATTTACCATCTGATTCCATTGTCTTTTTCCATCTTTTGGCCAACATCATAATTCCATTCTCTCAGAATGTTTAAACTTCATTAGTAAATAAATCTATAATTATCATAAAGACTTGGGATATGCAACCACGATATTCAGAGAAGGAGAGTCAAAACATTGTCAGAAAGAAATGTAGAACCATCATAGGAAAATTGATGTCTGTATTAACAATGGTGTAAATCCTAGAAAAAAGTCAGTTTCCAAAAATCAGTATAAAAATAAATATCATTGTACACAGGATTCCTTTGTTGGTGTGAGCTACCTTTTGAAAAACAAAAAAAAAAAAAAAAAACACTTGTCATTTCAGATTGAATAACTAACAACATTGTCTCACCTTTCCAATTGAATATCACATTAACACCTCAGTTCCTTAACATCATCATCTGATCATTTAATTCCATTTTCATATCATTTTTGTTGGAGGATATGATGATTTGCCTCATAAATATAGACTTGAAAGTTCTGAATAAGATGAAATATATGATAAGGTTTCATTTTCACCTGGCATTCCCACACTGTACTGCTTGGGCATTCTGTAATCATAGTAATGATGTTTCAACAGCAGAACCATGGCTGTCCCAGTGTCATCATCTGATAAAGTCTTTGTTAGGTGCACAGCTATTGTTTTCGCAGTAGCACGTTTATGAAATTATATAAACTATACAGATTGACAAGAAGGTAATAATTTAAATGTAATACTGAACAGAATAAAAGCATATTTTATCATACAAGGGGGTACTGAAAAGTTCTCACCCCTGACTAAGTTGAGAAAAACATGTATTCTGATATTTTATCATTTGGCCTGATTTTCTTAGACAAAATAAATGTAAATAAAGATCTTGATTTCCCATTCAATCAGAAAACTTATATATTCTCAAACAAAAAAAAGTACTTGATCACAATCACAACATATTTTTCTGCATTCACCTTACCTAAATGACAATCCAACAAGCACTCACATTTATATAGTCTTACAAATGCACATCATAAATTTCCATAAAGTTCTAGACAGTACAGAAAGTCCTAGAAGGCTCCAGAAAGTCATAGTATTACTATACTTATATTTGATTTTAGAAATTTTGTGTTGGCAGTGACATTTTTAAAAAAATAAACTAAATTAAATCTTCATTATTTTTTTAACAAAAGTTCATCAAATTATGATACAGGAAATCAATTATTTTACAAAAAAAATTATAACCCTAATCTACATATTATATTTGAAGAATTTTACATTTTACATATTATATTTAAAAAATTTGAGGAAGAGATAATCAAAAACAAGAAGACATAATATGGAATTTTTATTCAACAGAGAAGTTAATAGGAAACAGACATAAATAAGCCTATCATATTTTACAAGTACTATGAGAGTTCTTATAAATAAAAAAGTAAGATTTTGTCTTTTTTTATTATAATATAAAAATTAGAGAATACTTACAACAGGCTGTGAGAGATGCTGTCCAATAGAAAAGAGGTTTTTATATCGCTCAAAAGTGAAGAATTTTGTGGCACGTTTTGGTGTTTCAGCTAAAATTGGAGGGAGAATTCCTTTGTAAAACCCCAAAAGTCTGGAAAACAAAAAGCATTTGCCATGTCAAATAGAATGATTTTGTAACTAACAATAATGTTAACAAACAAACCAATCTTTATACTATGTTTTTTTTAAAAAAAAAAAAGGCTAACAAAAGAGTTTGGCCAGACAGCTAGACATATCAAGTTTGTATCCCATGTATTATAAAGAACTCTTAATAGTAAAAAAAGCAAGTATAATATTAGCTTAAAATATTTTTGTTTCAGTAAAATTACCAACTTAAATACATACAGGAAATATATTTCTGATCTTAACCAGCAATTTTTTACAATACTTTTCACCCTGTACAAGGCCCAAGTGGCACTCAAGTTAGAGGGCTACAGAGTAAGAGGCACAGTTTATGGGGATATGTGGGGAAGATAATGGTTGATCTTAGGCTTGAAAAGGTTAAAATATGACAAAGATTTATTGTTAGTCCTGTTTTTACTGAATCTAAGTTTGTACTACCTGTCCCGGGATTTATACTTGAAATAAGTATACTTTGATTTATTTGAATTATTGTTCTAATATTTACTCATTATAGATATTATAAAAGAAACATTTCATACATGTTCTCTGGCCATCTTCAGACGTTCATTGCTACTTTTGTTTTTATAATGTCATTTCTTGTTCATTCAAAATTTATGGAATTTACTCTGTGATCTACAGTGATAAAAAACAATAAAATACTCAGCTCAAACCAGATATTCTATATCAGCCAAAAATTAAAGTATATGAATATGGTAACATTCAGCAATGTCACTTTTTGATCCTTTGAAATCAGATCTTCCTAACATTGTGAAGCAGAATTCACCAAGCACTGAATAGTTCACCCACTGACAGGGAATGTGAGCTGGGTTTGTATTGTTGTAAGATAGGTTGGTTTTATCTTATTGACTGGCATGTGTTACATTGGCTGAGGCCACTGCTATCCTGTTCAGTACAAGCTGTAGGATTGGAGCAATGATTTGTGTACTCACTTGAACACCTTGAATGTGTTTGCACAATAACAGCTGAATGCCTCTAAGCCAGAACTGTGACCAAAGCCAGAACTGTGACCAATGCTATCACTGTATTAAGAAAGGGCATCTTTTTCCATTCTGTTGGAGCCTGCCATAGTGTCCATCTTCATTAGGAGCAACAACAGTTGTGAGAGTTGGTGGCAATCATTGTCACTACTGCTTTGCACACAGCAGCAGAATCCTTGAACTGGAAATTCCAGACAGAGATCAAGATTTGTTTTCTTTCCACTTCCTAGTTAGTCAGGACTTTCTGGCCAACCTAGTATTAACATCAAGCAGACTTTATTGTTACTTAAACATTTAACTGTGAGGATGTTTTTTTACAGTTGCTTTCATCGTTTGTATACACAAATAAGGTTATAGGATTGTTGTTTTTATCCTTTGTATCAAATGGACAAGTTTTCCAGTGATAAAGAATCATTATTTATGAATAAAAATATGACCAATTCACAAGTCTATTCAGCATTATTTGAATGATTTTCTTTGTATTTTTACTGACTCATTCTCCAAACCTTTTTTAGCATATTTCATGATAAAAAGTCAAAAAACAAAAGGTGAAGAAATTGTTTACAGCAAAATTATCAACAAGTATCCATATAACTCCAAACTGCAGCAGGGTTAGTATTAGGTTGGTTCAAAAATAATATTGTTTTTGACGTTAAAAAATATGTCAAAAAACGATATTATTTTTGCACCAACCTAATAGCTTCCCAATGTCGACTTTATGAACCAAAGAAAAAAGATTGGGAATCCTTCAGGGTTTTATGCTTGGACCTATGTTGTTTCTTATTTTCATCAATGACCTTCCTGATGTCATCAGTTCCCAACTAGATATTTATGCTGATGACACAACTACTTACTTCTGTCTTAGTGACAGGTTTGGCAAAGTAAAACTGGCAGTTACTTTTAAAAATGATCTTTAATCAATGGTTAACTGGAGCAAGAAAAAACAAAACTGCTATTTTTTAATCACCACAGAGAACCTTTTTTGCCTTCCATCAGCATAGCTGCTGCTAAGCTCCAAGAGAGTGACTTATTGCATCTTCATCATGTCATGTTTTCTACTGACATGAAGTAGAGTGATTATATTGAATCAACTGCTAGGTCTACTTCTAGAAAAGTTGGTTCACTGTGTTGTTCCAAACAATTTTTCTTTTCAGAATTCATCTTACACATTTATAAATCTACCATTCATCTGTGCATTGAATATTGCTGCTATATCTTGAGATTCTTGAGAAAATTTCAAGAAGAGTTTGTAATATAATCAATCCTGACCTGGCTGTGGCATTACTTTTGTGTTTTCTGCAAATAATTTCATGGCAATTGTTCTAATGAGCTTTCCTCCTTTGTACCTCAACTGCATGGATTTAAGTGTACTACTAATTTGACAACTAAGTCTCATCACTTTGCTGTTGAAATAACCATAATGTAACCATAAGCTCTATTCTAATAGTTTCTTGTCTTGTACTTCTCACCTGTGGAGCTCTCTTGTGGTTTTCTTAAAAAATCTAAATGCAACACCAATTGCAATGTCAATCTGTCTTCCTCCTGAATCCTATTCTTTTATTGTCCTTTCTTTTCACTAAATTCTTCTTATTCTCTTTCATTCCTAGTAACCTCTTTCATCTTAGTGGCAACATAAGTTTCATCTTCAGATGAATCACCACTGGACGAGTCATTGGGTTCTCCTGTACTAGACTCCACACTTCTGGTACCAGGAGAATCACCTGGAGAAGTTGATATCAAGTCGACTAAAAGCATACTTTCAATTGAATCAATTCCATGTTCAGGTAGAAAATATGACCCCTGAAAGGGACATAAGTCCTTCATAAAATGGGGAATTCCATCAACCTGAATATACTGTGAACTGTTAATGTTGGTTATGTGGCCCTTCTTAAACTTGGTTGACCCCTCCCTTCCAGAGTCTTAACCCATACAATGTCTCCCATCTCATATGCTCCTCAAGTAATCCATAGTTCAGGTGGCGGTGTCACATCAATGCCCCATATGATTTTAAAAATGGTTTTAATGCTTCTGTTACTTCCTTTGACTATGCCATTCTCAGTCAGTGCATAAGCACATCGGAATTGAAGTTGCATGTTCCAGTCATGGAAGAATTTTCTGAAGTGCCCACACATGAAAGCTGCATCATTGTCAGTTAAGATTTCAGTTGGTGGACCCCACTCAAAAAAGATTTATGCTGCTTGGTTAGTGATATTGGTGGAGTTTTGTCGATGAAGTGGTCACCATATTGGAAATAGAGATGATCCACAATCAATGTGTTAGGAAGTGTTCACTGCCATATGTGTGATATCCATCGCTAACTTGCTCCAGTTATTTTTTACTTCAAGCTTTCCTTTATGCCAGTATACTGGCACCAGTTCAATAGAATTAGCAAGCTTCACAATTCTTGACAACTGACTTTTCAACTGTTGTTGATACTGAAGGATCAACACAACAGGTAAAATAAAGTGTCCTCTTGGTTGATCAGCTTTACACCCATTGTCAATGCATACTCATCAACCAGTGTGCAAAATGTTTCTAACCACCGTCTTATCAACAACTCACTGGCTGTCCTTGTTTTTACACATGCTTTCCCAGTCAGGGTCTCTGATATCCAATGATGAATGCACACTGTACCGTAAGCATGTCATCGGAGAGTCAGATTTATCATTGCATGCTTCTGTTCACTTCCAATGACACTCCCATGGCCAAAGAACTCGTGTCCACCTATACCTTCATTTCATGACTACTTACACACCAGTCCCCACCAACAAGATCCATTTTGTGTACCTTGGTTACTGCCTCAGTTAGCATATGGCAGATGAAGGCATTTTTAATTATTTTGTCCCATCCCTTGGACACTGTACTTGCTTGATACAGGCAGTTGATATTCTTAGTCAGCCACTTACAAGAAAGTGTCCCACAAGACACCCACAAAGAGAAAATATGCTTTGGCAAGTCAATGACTTTAGGAAGGTCTGAGACTTTACTTCCTCACTTCCCTTGGAAAGTACCATTCTCCACCCAGATGTGCAGGCACAAGATTTTGGTCCCGTCTTTCAATCTATCTATGTCTTTCCAGCTAAGTCCATAATTGGATAGATGGCCCCCTCACCCATGCAGTAGAAACCAAAGCTTCATTGACAAATATGTCATCTATACAAGCTGATGTGGCATCTTTGATTGACGTGTTCCAGAATATGACCAAATCAATGATAGCCTTCATAATGAGAGATGTAACATTTAAGTCAAATCATAATCATGTAAGGCAATACCCCTTGCCCTTGATCAGCAAGGTTTGAAAGGACTACAATGACCCGTCAACATGTATCTATAGGTAATCTTTTCTCAAATATAACAGGGGCACATATACTTCCTGCCACTGCCATTCTCTCAACTTCTGGGTACACACATCTTAGTCGGCAGTGAATGCTTCCACAAAATAGTTCAATTCCCTGTAATCAAGTACTGGTTGAACATTCTGTTTGTTCTCCTAAACCACCACCCTCAATGGAATCGGGACCTTGGGTGGACTGAGCACACTTTCAGGATATGGCAGCAGCCATTTATTGTCTAGCCAAAACTGCATTTTTTTTTCATATTTGTTCCAGACAGTGTCAGGCACAGTGTACTCTGGCACACTGTTTTTCAGGTATTGGACCATGAGGAAGTCCAAACCTTCTTCTGGTGGTCGAATTGCACACTAAAATCAGGTTTGTAGATGGAAGTGACAGCACACTGGGGTATATCTTCCTTGGGGCAGTAGACTTCACCCAATTTAATGATGCCCATTTCTGCAAATTCCTGGATCACATCGATATCCAAAAATCAGATCAAAGCCTATCAATGTTCCATGCACAACCAGGACTCAAATGTTCACAGATGAGTATGATCAACATTCAATTTGACTGTGCCATACCCATGGCACTTTAGTGATTTCCCATCAGCTGTCAACACCTTCACCTTCCAGTATCACCAAAGGCAGCATACAGATCTGGTCACTAGTGTCTGTAAGCAGCAAGCGTCTACAAGGGCTATGCACTTCTGTTCATCTACAAGCACTTCAATGATTGGTAGTGCATTGTTCTTTACTTGTTTGGGGAGGGGAGATTGGCACTGACACCTCCTCCCCCTGAACCATTTCCCCCCAGCATTTACATGAGATTTGTCCAACTTTGTCGCAGTGAAAGTAATGCACTACATGGCATGATCTGCACACACGGCTATCAGTCCCCTACAGATGTCCTGCTCCTTAGCTACTGGTATATGACGAGAGCCCCACCTCTCAATTGTGACAGCTGGGCGTGCTCAATCCTCTTCATGTCACACAGCTCACATACCAACTCTACATTCTCAATCCACTCCATGATTGATAAATTGGTGTCAAAACTACTAAATTCAGGGATCAAGCTGTTATCAAATGCCTTCTCTGCTATCTCATAGAAAAAATTCAGAACTGCTGAAATAGCTTGTAGCAAAAAAAGCTTTAAACTTGTTTTGTTTCTTTCCTTACAAATAATGCCCACAGTTTTCAAACACTCTACTGTTTGTGAAATGTGTAGCCTGTTTGACACAGCAGTAAACCGTTCTGCTTGTCACCTCATTCTCCCTATTTTTATATATTATTTACAGCCCAAATTTACATATGTGCAAAGATAATCTTGTGAAAGAGTACGTGACTATGGGAGCAATCTGTTTTAAATATGTAACCTGTAAAGCTGCCATTTCTTTCTTCTTTGGGTAGTTTACATGTGAGGCACTTTGAATCTTTGTTCACACTGGTGGTAAGTTATTTTATTCTAGTATTGCAAAAAATACAACACTGGGTCTCTTATCATTCTGCAGTAGTTCAAGATAGTTCACTCTGCATTTTTCAAGATTTTATATAGAAATGAATTGAAAATCAAGAAGAAAGGGATTGTCAATAGTTAGGAAATAATGAAAACTTTACTAATAGAATAGGAATATCATATGCATAATGTAAATGTACTGCTAATTATTTTAGTATAGGTGTGCATAGAAAATTTTTTTTTTCAGAATTAATTCTGTCTTACAGTATGAATTGTTTCAAACAAACCATAAAAAATATCTTGACAAAAACAACACAGCTGAAAGTAATCCAAATAAACTAATATACAGTAAGTATAATTTACTAATAAAAAAAAATCATATCTCAAGAATCATCTCCAGATGTATCAAGTAAAATTATAAAAGTCATAATAATTTTAGATTAAGATATAGAAGTCATAATTTTAGATTAAGATATAGAAGTCATAATAATTTTAGATTAAGATATAGAAGTCATAATAATTTTAGATTAAGATATAGAAGTCATAATAATTTTAGATTAAGATATAGAAGTCATAATAATTTTAGATTAAGATATAGAAGTCATAATAATTTTAGATTAAGATAATTTTAGATTTTAAGCACATGAATACCTGATATTAACTGACTAGCTTTCCACCTGGCTCAAAGTAACATTTTTTTTTTTTTAACTTTTAGTATCTGATACTAACAGGGGTCACATATTCCTCCCATAGTAGAGGTTTACTACTTTAGATGATGGGTTGCCATTCCAGGTTAAATAGTTCTGACTGGTTACCTTCTTGTAGGTTGATTGTTGGTGTTTCCACATCTCAGATTGTCTACCTAAGGCAAGAGAATCCAGTCTGCCCTGCTATTTAACACATCACTGCAGGAAGAGAGACTCATGCTTTCTTCCAATGGCATAAGTGTAAAGTGAACAAAACACACTTAGTAAAAATTTAAACACTTCATGGAAATTCTACTTTCCGTGCTAATAACCATTAGATTACCTGCACATCAAGGTACAATAGATTATATTTGATTTAAACTCAGATCAACATATTAAAGTAATAGCAGGAAAGTTAGTTATAGATGTAATAAAAACTATTAACAAATATAGACATTAAGACAAAGACAAGAAAATTCTCTTACCCTTCAGATTTGGAAATCTTCTTGAAACAATCATACAATGACGTGTAACGAGTAGGATCTTCAGCACCTCTTTGAATTTGAAATCTGGTCTTGATAAGATCCAAAGGGTGCATCAGGGAAACTTCAACAAGTCCTGAAAATTGATAAAACAGGATTCTAGTATAAAAACTGGTTGGCTGAAACCATGATCTAGGTAAGAGATGTCGAAACTTTATAGTTGCCAGGTCATAAATTGTTATAAATAGTATATATTTAGTTAAAAAAGATTGACTTCCTGGGCAGCATCTTCACATTATATTAAAAACTAAGATCAGAATTACTGCCTATTTGTCACAATGTGCTAATAAAAAAACTAGACAATTTTTGAACCCACCAATATGCAACTGTATGTAAGGATATACATTCAAAGGCCTTGTGTTACATTCATCTCCATGGTTTGGTGTGGGGCATATACTCTAGAACAGAGATGTCGAAACTTTATAATTGCCAGGGTCATTCATGGTACTTCAAAATTTTTCATAACTATAAATGGATCAATCATATACTTACTTATATCTTTTTAATGAAAAACTTAGACACTAATGTTTTAATTTGAAAGGGAGAGTATGGTGTGTATCATCAGTAGTAATACCTTTGCAGTAAAGTGGTCAACCCTGCTTTATTCAGGTAAACTGGGATGCAGAACTGTACTGGTTCATGGCCTACATCAAACATGTCTCCAAGAAGTCACATCGGCACTGTGACAGCCATACCCCAGTCAATTGCATCAACCTGCCAGCTAAATTGTGTGAGTGTAGTCAGAAAGGTTTCCCGATCCAACCAATAAAAGAAAACTTTTCTCTCAAACCCAATTCACCAGCATATTGTGTGTATATATATATATATATATATATATATATATATATAGATGTGTGTGTGTGTGTGTGTGTGTGTGTAGATATACACATACACAAACATATATACACAGTACACATAATTATTTTTTTTAAATATATATTCATTGCGACACAGAAATTATGTTTCAAAACCAAAACCTAAATCTTAAATTAAACTTAAAATTGGAAGTTCAGTTCCATTTTCAAGTGATGCAGAATAATGGGATTGAACTTCAAATTTTAAGTTTAATTTAAGATTTAGGTTTTAAAACATGATAATTTTGTGTCACAATAAATACATATTTTTAAAAAATAATGATAATATTATGCTCTACTGTGTTTCAAGCACTGTTTTTAAAAATAAATGTAAAAGAACTTTGGATTATAAATCTGACTGTTCTTTCTTTTTATTTTGAAAGATATATATATGAGTTTACTTTTTAATCTAGTACGATTTTAATTACTTCAAATGTTATTTTTAATGGATATTTGTATTTGAGCAAATGCTCCATTTTATTTTAAACAGAATTTATTTCATCTACTGGTCTGCAAAATTATTAATGAAAATGTGCCTACCAGCACAATTCAAACCTGTGTCCCACTTTACAGGAGAAGCCACCGCCTAAACTCCTGTGCTTTAAACACTCATCTATAGTCTCACAGAAATCTTTCCTTAAAAGAGAGAGGGTGGAAATTTGTTTTTTGCACATCCACTCCATCTTCTTTTACCAACTCACTGTACTTCCACTTCTATGTATTAAACTATTTAGTTGTACTTGACATTTTATGCACTGTGAAGGTTCCTAAGGTGCATCAGGTTTGCTATATCCACCAAGCGGAAGGTAGTCTTGCTATGTCAAATATTGAAATTTGTCAACATACATTTCACATTAAGTTCATAGATTAAATGTGTACACAAAGCATTAAATGGTGCATTCTGAAAAAAAGTTTCTAAGAAAGCCTTTCCAGTTTTGGGAAATGTGAATTCAACCATGTGGAGGCCTGTTGTAGTGATTTTCCAAACACAGCTTAGATGTGGTACTACGCCGAAAGTAGGGGGTACCCAGAGAGGATCAAACTGTCTACTCAGTCATAATTGTTCTAGCAAGACAACATTGCTAGCCATTACACTTCTTCGAGGTGCCCAAAGGTGATTTTCTAAGCATATCTCAGATGTAGCACAAAGCCAAGCATACAGAGCACTCAGTGAAGATCAAACTCACTACTTCAACAACAAAAAAGCATCACTCATCTGGCTAGTTTTGTTGGATTAGCAAAAAGCTTTGCACAGAAAGATGGATAATTTTGCTTTGGCGATTAGTAGGAATCCCTCAAACATGCCATTATCCACTGCACCTCATATATGACTGTTGTGCAGACAAGTTAAAGACTACATAGGCCACATACTGGACAGAAAGTTTTAATTTCAACTTTAGTTCTGTCTATAGCAATGTGCAAAAAAAAAAATGAAAACTATAGTTTCTTCTGCGTATTTGATCATATGAGATTCATGATATGAATGATATGACAAAAGGAATTTTATAAAAATAAGAAGCTCTCCACTTCTCAACTGGTTATGTTTTTAAGCATCTGCATTAGGATAGAGAGGAAGCAACTGCCATCATCAAAATATAAGTGCTGGGTAAATGTAGTGCATTTGTGTTAAGTGAATGGCACAGATATAGTGTAGCATTTGGATATCAGCAGATATTATGATAGTTTAGGCCATTTTATTTTTACTTAGTCTATAAAATTTTTAACTTAGCTCAAAGATGTAAGCTCATTGGCCCCATTTATTTTGGTGTTTTTTCTTACTTTTAATTCCCCAACTCCTCTCCATTAGGTGACAGAGATTTCAATTCTATGGTAAATGTTGGATACCTTTCAACTTTTTGAATTTTTATTGCTTGAACTAGTGCATATGCATGCATGCATGTGTGAGTGTTTATGTGAGTTTATTTTTTAAATCATTCACTTTTTTGACATTTTGATATTTTTGTCATAATTAGGATTTATTAGTGTTAACAAGTGTTGTTCTTTAATTTTATGAATATTATATTTCATTATAAATATATATTGATAAAATGTTATGCCTTGTGCCATGTTTTTTGTACAAGGTTGACCAGAAAGTCCTGACTCACTTAGGAAGTAAAAAGAAAACAACAAATCTTGATCTCTGTCTGGTAGAATTTTCAAGAAGTACTGCATTTTGAGCTTGTTCCACATGGTCATGCCATCAATGCTAAATAGTATTGCGAGCAGCTAGACTGCATGTACGATTACTAAAGAAGGAGTATCCTGATTTGATCAACGAAGGTTGGGCTTTGTTTCAGTAAGACAATGCAAGGCCACACATGGCCAAGTTGACTAAAGTGAAGTTCAAAAAGATGGACAGTGTTGAGTTTCAGTCCCGATGCTGCTCCAATTGTTTATGGCCTATTCTGCTCAATGGCATACTTTCCCCATGAGCAGCAATTTAATACTTTTGATGAATTGAAGGAAGCTTGTTTACAGTTTTTTTTTATTCAAAGCCAGTGGACTGGTATCTGGGACAGATTCAGTGCTGGCTGATCATTGGCAGAAGATCATCAAGAATAATGTACTTTATTTTGAAGAATAAATGTTGGTGTTGCCCCATAAAATTTTGGTGTTTTCTTTCTGCTTCCAAAGTGAATCAGGATTTTCTGGCCAACCTAATATATCTACAAAAATAATTAACAATACATCTTGTTTTCTACAATAACAAATTATTCCAAGGTGTTGAAAATAACAAATTTACTTTCTTGAAACCAAGGCATCATGTAAAAGGCAACAAGTATAAAGTTTCTTTCTCTCTATTTATCTTAGATTTATTTATTATTATTTTTTTTTTTTTTTACATAGTATAGCACAAGGACAAATTAATAGAGAATATGAAGTGTAGAAGATTGTTTCACTTATCTACCAATTGGAGACAGTTTGACTGACTGCCTACCTACAAATAAAATTATTATTTAAAATGCTTTCTATTATTACAGAATCAGACATCAATTTGTTTTCCTTCTTTTCTCAAATGATCTACTTATCACTTTCTCCCTTCTTGACTTTAAATTTAATAAGAAAATTACACTGGGTCCACATGCTGACAAGTTCCCTGCAGGTATTTATCTAAATTTACAATTTATGTGTCTACTTAATTTTGTTAATATATAAAAATAAGTTACTATATAAAAATAGCTTACCATACAAAACCATATAACATAAACATTACATGTAAAAATAAATGCTTAATTAAATCAAAGAAAGTACTAAAAACCTAAAATGTTATTAATAATTATTGCTAATAATAATGTTATAACAAAATAAGATAATTAAAAATAATAATCAGTTACATAAACTGCAGTAATTTTACATTTGAAGCAAACAAGTAAAATAAAGAGAGTATCAGAATAAATGAAGGACTCAAATTCTGAATCTATCACCAAAATGTAAACAAAAATTTGGTCTAAGAATCAAAGTTCATTGAGGTTAAACATAACATTTATACATTATAAAATAATGACCAAAAAACAAAAGGGTTTATATAAAATAATAATAAAAAAAATTACTAAAAATAAAAATAAAAATAAAAATAAAATTCTAAAATCCCCAGCACCCCTCATTCATGCACATGTGTAGTTGGCCCAACATAACAAATTTAGTCTAATGAAATACTGAAGGATGAAATATATCACAAGTAAACTTTTTCCACTTAAAACAGGATGAAATGGAAGAAAACCAATTTTCTAAGTAGGAAGCATCTAAAATTCAAACACTAACTTGTTATATGAATAAATAATTTGTAGCTATTTTAGCCATTTTTCCTTCCATGATACATGCTTGGACAATCATCACTTTTTGATTGACTTGGCAGAAGTATTCCTACAGTAGGCTGCTGTTACTTTTTGTGGCAGACTGGTTGCTAACCAAGGCTATAGAACCCATTTTTTTCCTACTATATAGCCCTTAGTTGGAGGGAGAAGAGGTGGTTTCATATTATTCCAAAGGGTATTTGAGCATAGGTAAATGTAATAAACTTGACTAGAATTTGAACTTGTCTCTCCGATTTCTAATTCTGAGACACACATCCATCAGGTAAGCCCAAATCTCTGACTTCTATATATACAACAGCTGTTTACTGCCAAACCAAATAAACTAACAAGATGGATATGATAATATCTATGTACAACTGATTATTTTTGTGAACCTTTTTTTTAATTATTTCACCCCAAGAAAGGCAATAAACCACTAAGATACAAGGGATTATTGAGTATGAGAGAATATGAAAAAGAAATTTTACATTGCATTTAAATTTTTGAAGATCAAAGTTGACCAGAAAAAAAGAACCTGGGAGAGAGAGTCCCACAAGTAAGAGAAATGATTAACATTGAACTTAGTTACATCTAGCAATTTCAACTGTAAAATGATGCCAATCTAGTACTGCACTTAAATTCATGAAGTCTAGGTACCATAAATGAAAGTTCATCTGAAGAATTACCATGAAAATATTTATAGAAAAGGCAGAGAGAAGCTAATTTACACTTGTGAGAAAGAGATAGATGTCAAAATGCCAGATCAGGACCAATAACATTGCAAATTCTTCTTTGTATTTTATCAAGGATCTCAAAATATATAGTAGGAACACCAGACCATAAGTGGCAGCAATATTCAAAGCATGGACAAATGGTAGACTTATAAATATGTAAGATAGATTCTGAAGAGAAAAATTGTCTAGCATGATACAGTGAACCAACTTTCCTAGTAACAGGCTTAGCAATTAATTCAGTAGAATCTTTCCATTTCATGTCAGTGGAAAATGTTAGCTCTAGAAGGCACAATGAGTCACACTCCTAGATGTCAGACAGAAAGGGTTCTCTTAGATGATTAAAAGAGAGCAGTTTAATTTTGGAGGCATTAAAATTAAGAAGCCATTCCTTGTCCCAGTTAACAACAAAATATAGGTCATTTTTGAGAGCAGCTACCAAATCTGACTATTGAACTGATCAAACTTACTACTAAGGAATAAATATTTGTATCATCAGCATAGATACCAAGTTGAGAACTGATGACATGAGGAAGTTTGTTGATGAAAATTAGGAACAATATAGATCCAAAGACAGAGAACTTGGGTATACCTCCATTAATGCAAAATGATGTAGAAAAGTGACCGTTAAAAACAACTTTCATTTAGCAATTTGATGAGAAAGATTCAATCAGTTCAAAATTTAATCCAGAAATACGATAATCTTTCAGATATTCAACAAAACAGCCAGAGATTCACCATTCTTATATAAAGCTTGATAGACTCTTTTAACAATAATCATTAATACAGTTAATCTAGAGAAGTGAAAGCCATATTATTATCTGAAAGAAGATGCTAAGAGATGCTTAACCAATTCAGAGTACTTTGCCAAAAAGAGGTATAAGGATCAGACAGTTTGTCTGAGTTCTTAAGGACTACAGAAGAAGATTTTCAATAAAAAGCAAAAAGCAGCAAGGCATTTATTATAGTGTTTAGAGGCAACAGGAATCAGTTTAGGAGCACATTTCTTAAGGATTATTGCAGGGATACCATCAAGTCTACTTGTTTGTGAGGATCCAATTTAGAAATGATAGCAGAAACCATGGACAGAGTTATATATATATACATATATCATTCAAAATAAGCTTAGTTTTGGATTGAAAGTAAGGCAAATATACTCCAAATGAGTCAAGAATAGAATTTGAAGAGAATTTATGGGTAAAACATTCTGCTTTATCAGCTGTAGATCGTGGTAAGAAATATTCATTCATTCTTGTTAAAGTTCCAAACTTTTGAATGACTTCAGTCATTGTTTACTTTAAGGATTATGTATAAAAGTAACTAGAAAATATAATTTTGAAGAATAAGCAGAGATTACTTTGTTAATATTTCCATGTTTACTGCCATCCTCCTCATAACATTATGTACATCTAGAAAGAATGAAAGAATTCTAAAAACATATTCTTGTAGCTAATCAATATTTAATTAAATATCAAATCTCCTTGATTTTGTTCATATTTCCATGTTTATTCCCATCATTTTTATATTATTTACATACAGAAAATATGAAAGCATCTCTCAAAAAAATTCCTTGGATCAAATCTTGATTTTATTAATACATGGTGCGATGGATAAATTGTCATCTAAATTATGCAAAGATAAAAATAACATTGACATCTCATTTTAACAGCTATACTTACCAAAATTACACAAAAATATCTTGAAATACTAAAAAGTAAATTTATTCAATAAAAATGTGACTGGCTTCAACTACGGCCTCCAGACGACTTCAGAATCTCCTGCAAGTCTTCTGGAAAGTCTCCTTGTTTAAGTTGGTGAATGCTGCCATAATCCTTGCTGTCAGTTCATCTTTGGCATTATAAGGAGTTTTGTTAATCTCACTCATCTGCACTCAACACATAATAATCAATGGGGTTTGCAGTCTGGGGAGTTAGCTGGCCAGATATAAGGGGTGATGAGGTCACAAAAATTGTCTGACAGTCATGACTGGTATCTCTTGCTTGTGCAGCATTGTGCAGAGTCTTGTTGCCAGACATAGGATCTTCCATCAGTCACCCTCTTCATCCAGGGTAACACTACCCTCTTCAAGGCACTTGATGTAGGCCTCTGTGTTGAGTCTGAGGCCCTGTGAGAAAATAAATGGAGGCATAACATCACTGTCACTACTGATCCCTCCAAACACCATGATGTTAACTGGATATTTGTTTTTCATCACCCTATATACATCTTTTGGGGACACAGCAAAGCTAGCAGTTATTTTGTGTGTTCATATAGGAGCTTCCGGTGCAAATGCCAAGAAGTACAGCATGCTATTTCTTTATTTCTGGCCGAATGAATAGCATCATGATGCTCTTTTTCTCACAGATGGGGCCCAACTGACCCTACTATACTATGCAGTTGACAAATAAAAAACAAACAACACACATACGCGAAATTAGAAATATAAAATGGCGACAATTTACCCATCGCATCCGTATTTCCATGTTTTTATTCCTATCATCTTTGCAAGAATTCCTTAGGCCAGATATAATCAATTATATATCATGAAAAAAATCTGCATTTTTCACAACTCCTATATCATTTATAATTTGTCATTTTTATTTACATTCTGGTTAATATTTCTTTTTTAATACCATATTGTATTGACAATATGACTTTCATAAATTAGATATTTGTCAACCAAGTCCTCAGCAGATTTGAGAAAATAGGTGTAAAAGATAAATATTATTCATGATTCATGTGAAATTTTTAAATTACATGAGCGTAGCAAAAGTATATGAAACTTTTACTTTTCCATGATAATGGCAATTTTAAAAAAATCTTTTGAGTAGAAAATTTTATCCCAAAGTTTTTCAGTAATTTTATTTACAGGCTTGCTGACTTCAAAGTTCAAACAATATTGAAGATTTTATAAATACTAAAGCAAAGCGCCTTACTGTGGGATAGATGGTGAGACTAAATTGCTAAGGGGAGATGAAATATTATTAGGTTGGTGCAAAAATAATGTCGGTTTTTGACATTAAAAAATACGTCAAAAACCGACATTGTTTTTGCACCAACCTAATACCGATGAAAGTCTTCATTTTTGTGTATTTATTATTTTTTTTTTTTTTTTACTATGAGATTAACTTTGTTAAAGATCTCTATTTTAGTAGTTTTACGAAACCTTTGGTGAGTTTTTTTTACTTTCATGCAAATAGATAGACTAAATTCCGACGAAAGATAAATTATTACGTAAGGATACTTTTTTTTTTTTTTTAACTAGACTCCCTTCAAAAAATCCACTATCGTAGCAATTTTTAGTCTCACATAGGGACAGTTCTTTCTAGCAGACCATTACTGAGTTTCATCCTTTATGATCTCGTAATAAATGGCAAAAATGCCTATGGGTTGTTCGGTGTTCAGATAACGAACCACATAAAAAAAAGAAAGATGAATATTATTAAGTTATAAAAAAATATACGTATGATTACTTTGAGTTTGAAGTTAACCATTTTTTTTTTTTTTTTTTTACTTTACTTTTAATTTATTTTTAGTTACCCTAAAAATGGAGCGAATTTATTCGGATTTATGATGTACTGAAGAAATGTTAAATTCTGTACTCTCTGACGAACTGTTTTTTTTTGTTACGGTAAAAATAAAAAAATATATATATATATTTAAAGTTAAACAATATAAAAAAAACCCACACGTTCAGAATTCAGGAAAACTAGCAAATGTTTTTTTTAATAAAAAGGGAATTTAGATTAGAGAGTCTACTCGTAAAAACTTGGAAAACTTTTTTTTTTTTTTTGGTCGGGGGAGGGGGGCATTGCAACAGATATTTTTTTTTTAGCATTCCTTGGAGACCATTCTTAGGTCGTGACTTGACACTTGTTAGAATCGAAAAATTTTTTTTCATTTTAGTTTTAGAAGAGTCACTTTAGTTAACAAATGTCAAGTTTGAAATTACTGATATCTGCATAATTTCATTTTAAATTTTCTGAACTTTTTAGAACTTATTTTTTTAAAACATTTTTGTATGATTTTTTCGGAAGCACAAAAATATTTGTCGTTAATAATTATTATTTATCTTAAATGAAGAATAATAATTATTTATCTTAAATGAAGAATTTTAAAACAGATACATTTTTAAAATATATGTCTTTTTTTGTTCTTTAATTAAAATTTAAAAATGTATACCTGTTTGTTTGTTCTTTTAAAGAGTCTTTTCCGAGAAAAGCTTTTTGGTGAGTTAGACAAAAAAGTTTCTCTAACCCACCAAAAAGTTTTCCATACGCAAAACAACCAAGTCCAATAACTCTGTAAGGGTCAGTAATCAATTTAATACTGCAAAGTTAAACAGGGCTCCCAACTTCGATATATAAAAAAAAAAAAAATCAATATTTTTATTTTGATAATTGTCGTGGTCTAAGTAATGCTAATGTACAAAAATTATTTTCAAAAACATTTTCCATGTTTTTAATGTGTGAACCTGTCTTTGTTCAGAGAAGAGATTTTCATTGTCTTTTTTTTTTTTTTTTAAAAGAAACATAGCCATTTTTTATTTATTTTACTATGCCAACTGGTTAGTTTTTTTATCTTTGTTGAGGGTTACTTCAATATATTTTTAACAAAAAAAAATATTAAATCCAAATTTTAATGATGCTGTTCGGTGACACTGAGGGACACACAAACAAAAAAAATAATAATATCGGCGATAAAATAGGATAATGAAAATTTGAAAAACATTCGGTATGTGCAAATTTAAAATTAATTTATTAAATTTAAATTAATGTATATTAATTGTTAATTAAATATTTTCTCTAACGGGTTAGTAAAAAAAATGTCAGGCATAATTTTGTAACACGCGTCGTAAATGTTTACGTGCTGTGCACCAAGTTGGATCACGTGTTTTCCATTTTTAACAGTAAATGCAATATTTCGAATTTAATTAAATATAGAGGATAAGATTAATTGAATTAATGTTATTATTGTCTTCAATTTCAACAGTAACTTGATTTATGCTGTTTTCATTACTAAAACGGCATAAAACAAAAAATTCAGATGGAGGTGATAAAAAAAAAACTAAAAGTGAAAACTAATAATGAAATGTTACAGTTTTTAAGTCATTTTTGTTTTCTCGACACTTTCTTTCATTAAATAATTGAGCTAGAGATGTAATTAAGATATACAAGAAGACAAACCCGCGCTTCCCCCGGCAGCAAACTGTATCACGCCCATCAAAACAGGGTTAGGCTCCTTCTTGGGGGACATAGACACAGGTGACATTTTCCTTTCGGTTAATACAGGAAAGGTACTTCGTAGTTTTTAGGCACTCTCGAGTCAAGAAGACAGGTTTAGGTTATACATATCTTGTCAGATAAGATTAATTCAATTCTACACAATTAAAAATAGAGTTGTGATTGTACTATTTATCGACAGTAAAGTAGTCAATAAAAAATACGACTAACAAAATGACAAGCAATCAAGTTTCCATGTCCCCAATCTTTAATCAACGGTTTTATTAAAATTAAAGTAATACTTTCTTTTCCGTCATGGGTCACACTCATCATAAATACAGTTACATTTAGGTTTAACCCTACAAGATTATTATTATTACTAGAGTGGAACATAATACGAACTATTGACAAAAAATATAATAGGAAAATCCATTTAATAGTGAACTTTAAAGGAGTGCCTTAGACTTTCAAGGGGCATAACTCTAACATCAAGTTGAAAAAATAACTATCGTCCGTCTATACATCTCTTTTTCTCTACTACTACTATTAGTATTATTTATTTCATCATCATCATCATCATTTGTGTATGTTATGTTTCCTGCTTTGTATCCTGTAGAGCCGCATTCAAGCCATGGTTCTTAGGTCCTATAGGGGACTTGTTATTTAATTGATAGCACTTTTCTTAGTATATGGCATTATGGGATGTTCCTAGGGTGATCTTCTGGGCAACTTGTATGTTGATGTTGTTACCTGAAATACTGTTAATAAAATTGTCCATTCCTTTTCTCACAAGGCCCAGAGCTCGGATTACTATTGGTACAGTGTTCACAGTCTTCATTCCCACATCCTGTTAATCTCGATCTCCAGGTCCTTGTATTTGGACAATTTCTTGATAATTTTCATGGAGGTGTTTCTCTCAGATGGTACTGCTGTGTCAATAAGCATACACTTCCTGAATTTCTTGTCTTTTATTATAATATCAGGTCTGTTAGCTTTTATTTCCCTGTCAATTTAAATTGGCATATCCCAGATGATAGTTACATCATTATTTTGCATAACTGTGGCTGGTTGGTGCTCATAATATCTCTCAGTGGTTTCGATTTTGTGCTTCTTGCATATCTTCCAGTGCACATATGTCACTATATTGTTATACCTATGGATATATTAATTTTTTGCTAGTTCCAGACATCCTAAGATAATATGGGCAACAGTTTCATCATATTTTTCACACATGCTTCATTTTGAGTCGTTCTATCCTTGATTATGTGACAGTGATAGGATCTAGTTGTGAGGCTTTGACCCTGGGCTGCATAATTAGGCATTCTGTCTCAGCTTTCAACCTAGCACTCCTCAACCACTAATGTGTTTTCTGTTGGTCCACATCTGCTCCTTTCATTCTTTTTAGGTATTTGCCATGCAATGGCTTGTCCTCCCAGTTTTTTAGTAATTTCATTTGGCCAAGTTGTTTTGCTTTCTATTTTCATTTGGCATAGATGGTATTCACTTTGATTTTTGTTGGTGGGATTTCAGATATATTAAGCTGTTTCTTGAAGAGTGCAGCTTCTTTGTTGATGGAGTGAATTTGATGTTTTAGTATTTGTAGGAGAGGATCATTGGTTTTTGTAAGGTATGCTTCTAATCCATTATTATATTTTTTAGATTTAGTTCATTTGGTTAGACCATGGCCTCGTAAAGCTCTTGGTACATTCAGCCTATCAACATCTGATTTTTGGTGATGCATCCTCATTTGGGTAAGCATTTTTCTGGTCTTGGTGTCTAGTCTTTTAATGTCATTCAACTTCCATTTAATAATGTTGAAGCTGTATGTTACTATGGGTATAGCTAAGGTGTTGAGAGCCTTTGTTTTGTTGACCCCATTAAGTTTGCTTTCTAGTATCAAATGTATACATATCCTAATGTCTTTGCTGAAGGTTTTGACAATAATCAGTAGGTTTTTCTGTTGGTTGTCATCTTCGGTAAACATTTTAAGATCATCATTATACAATAGGTGATCCAGTTTGCCATTCTATGACTTGTATCTGTAGCGACTGTTGTTCAGTAGGCAGTTGAGTGGCACTAATACAAGGCAGAAGAGTAGTAATGATAATTAATCTTCTTGAAAGATCCTGTTTTTGATATTGATTAATCCCAATATTAATGACCTGTTTGTTTAGATTTAGTGTAGTCTTCCAGTTTTTCATACTCTGTTATGAATTTGACCATTGTGGAACATACACTGTATATTTGTAAGCCCTTTTCTATCCATGAGTGTGATACACTGTTGAACACCTTTCTGTAGTTGATCCATGCTATTGATAAGTTTCTTTTATTATTATTTTTATTATTATTAATAATAATAATAATAATGATAATAATATTTACAACAGATTTTCTAATTTTACAATCCATAATGATAAACTATTTTATTATTTTATTAAACATTATCTGTATTGTTTATTGATGGAATATTGAAAACCTATAATTATACTTTTCTAATTTCACTTCTTATAAATCTCTATATCTAAACCTTTACCATTTATAATTATCATGAATATATGTATTTGTCTACTGAGCCTTATTAAATGTTATTTACTTACCTGAAACTCTGTAACAAATTATTTTCTCAGAAGATTTTATTTTCAATAGGTATTCACTCAGTAGGGATATGATGTCTTATAAGTTTTAATAAAAAGATGTTTTTACTTTGTCTGAAACTGATTAATTAAAAGAATAGGTTCTAATAATGATCCCACTATAATTTGAATATGCTTAATTAGTTCATTTTACCAAATCTTAATTTATATAGATTTTTTTTTAAATTCTTCACGAATGCCACAGGTTATTTAATATCTAAATGTACAAAAAGAGTCTGGAGGGAAGTAAATATGTATATGCATGTATATATGTATGTATTCAGTTACAGTAGCCACCTCTTGATCACGTGGCAAAGGAAGGTATATTTGTTTTCAATATAGCAATATTAGCCATCTAAAGTCACCAGCTAGTCATACAAATGTTGTATTTCATAAGTTATGATGACCACAACATTGGAGAATGAATGAAATTAATTTAATGACTCTAATTTTGGTTTATTTTCCATTTGTTTATATGCACATGTATAGGTCCACTTTGAAAAGGCCGCTCACTTCTCATTGACTTGCAGCTTTATATCCTGGCTGTGAAAGCTTTCTGTTTGGTTGGTCAGACAATCTATTTTTAGAAATGGTGAAAGTTGGTCTCCTTGTTATTATTTTTCTTACATCCTGGTTGTGAAAGTTTGCCGATTTGTTGGCCCAAATATGGCTTTGTTTGCTTAGTGATTTTTATTATCTATTTTTAGAGATGGTGAAATTTTGGTCTTCCTGTTATTTATTCATTAATTTATTTCTCTATCATTACAATATAATCAATATCCTTTAAATAAATCTGAAAGTATTTAAAAATAGAAAGGGGAAATTTATTTTATTAATTTCAGAGTTCATTCAAGAAATTGTGTTAACCAGATGGATTATTAAATGAGCTCAAATAAAATATAAGCAATTTTTCTAATATTTCATGAGAATTTTTCAGAAACATACAAGAGAAAAAATTTGCTACCTACTGAAAACAAAAATCTTCATTGCAAGCTTTATACAATAAATTTAAATGAGTTCCACATTCTTTAATTATTTGAAAATATGGAGAACATATTAATTTTTAAATGTCTGATCTATATACAGGTTGAGAGAGAAGTAAAAAATCTTGACTTCCAAGGACTGGAAAAGAAAGGCAGAATTTAGCAACACTCCTGAGTGATAATGGAAGATATGCATAATACTAAAATAGGAGTTATTCTGCTACTGATTTATGCATGCAATTTAAACCCTGGAGAAGGAAGAGTCAGCCATATTGAATTTTTCAGAAAATGAGTCAGCAAAACAGTTTTATGAAAAAAAAAAATTTTAATGCCAAACTCTAACATCAGAACAACTGCAGAATTTGTTATATATCATCTGTAATGTAAAGTTCATGATTTTAAATATTAAAACACTTTTATTTCAAAGGAATAGAATATAGTTGATAAACATTTGAATTTTACTGTTTCATTGTCAATTCCTACCTAAGAAAGGTATTACATTTTTAGCAAAAGTGCTAAAATCTTAAGAAAAAAGTGTGTAAGAAGGCAGGAAATCTTTGTCTTGAACACATTCCTGAAATTAGCTATCAAAAATTATAAAGTTTTAAGTCATGACATCAACTTCAAAGTAAGAGGCATCCAAATGTAATGTTAGACAAGCATCACAAAATGTAAAGTAAATGACCATAGTGAGTTGTCTAAATAAGAATGTGTCATTTTGTAAGATTTACTCATGTTAAGGACAGCATTGTTAGGAATGCAGAGGAGAAAGGAATATTTCACCCAACAATTTTTAGCACTAGTTGGCTAGATAAACACTGAAAGAAAATGAGGCAAGAAGACAAGATGGTTCCATGTTAAACATGCAATACAACATTTATATGCAATATGTGAAAGACTCTTAGTAGAAGATAAAAACTAAGTTTTCTATGTTACCAAGTAACACACTAGAAATACTAAGCAAGAAGAAATGCTAACAAAAAATGTAAAAGCCTTTTGCTAGAATGTTTAAATTTTTCATCAGAGATAGCTATGCTAAACTGGTATCTCTAAGCCATGAGAGATAAGGAAAGGAAATTCACCTAGGTTTCCTGCCAGTTAGGAATCAAGTACTGACTGGCTAGCTTTATTTTTCCACCTGTGAGGAGTTATCACAATACTTTATAGGTAAGAACAGATAATTTTTTTGTATACCTACATGTTAAGTCAATATTATTACAAAATATAATAAATATATTTATATAATAATTAATTGGATTTTTGACAATGTTTAACCTTTGTGTCCTCAAAAAAATGGTGTGTCAAAAGGACGATTATTGCCATGACACTACTATTACTGTATACACTTTTAACTCCCTCAGCAATGTTTATTTACAAGACGATAAAAATATGTGAATCAAGTACCATGCAATATTTATTATTTACCTTTTACAAAGATTATTCACCATTTAAGAAATAAATTTGAAAAGAAATCTTTTTATTCAAAAATTTATAAAAAATTATCAAAATATGTAAACCAACTAGTAGGTATCCATTTATCTCACAAGATAAAGGTATCACTCTGTTTGGTCAAAATTCAGTCCTTTGGTGGTGAACCTTGAGTGACCTCTCTGGAGCACAGACCTGGATGATGGTATACAAAGGCCATGCATAGTCAGGACTACATAGCCCCACACTTTGCCATACCAACAAGATACAAAGGAATACAGAGTATTACATTTGAGGATGGCTTAGCTGTAGGAGTTCACAGAAAGTTGTCAGTGTTGACAGCCAACTGCCATTGGGGCTCCACTCTGGTTTTTCTGTCTAGATTTACTTCCACAGCTTTTTTCTATGTTTGGATATACCTGCAAAAGACATTGGAGGTTTAAAATCAGGGTTTTTCTTCCCTTTTTCTTCTTGACTGCCTTCTTGAGTTGTTGAGCTCCATCTACCTGAAGCAGCTGATTATGAGGTGCTAGTTTTCTACCTTCATCTATTCTCCAGGTTGGTTGGAGCTGAACTTAGTTGTCAAAGACTATTTGAGATGCATGCTAAGGAAACATTTTATAGACAGTGTCAGCTTGTTTCCACTATCACCCCCTGACAAACTTTGAAATATATATATAATGTACGTACATAGACATTATATACATCACATGTTTTAAACTAACAGCAATGCACTATTTATTTTTTACTATTTTATAACTATTAAAATAATTTTTTTTACTAAGTCTAACAAATAGTGTTAAATATTTTTGTTGTCAATTTTCAAGAATAAAGAAAATGTATAAATTCATTTTCATATGGTTTGGGTTTTATTAAAATTCTAATCATTACTTTTTAAAAACAATAAACATTGATGAGCGTGTGAAGTGAGTTTGCAGTAATAGTGGTGTCAAGGCATGAACATTAAACATTGTCGATTTAAGATTATTCCTTCAGCTAAGTTAAATAAATATAAAGAATTTTGGTGAGCAACATCATGTAAATAAACTGCATGTTTTATTGTATAAAAGAATTTACAAAACAGAAAATAAAGTGAGATATGCTTCAATCTATCAATAAAATGTGGTATTGTATCCATCATCACCAATTATTTCAAAATTATAGACTTACTTGGAGGAAAGAAAACTATTTTCATTATACTTTATTTATTTACTATCAAGTTATGTTGCTTCCATTGCTTCAGCATCATATTGATAAAGTTTAATTTGTTTTTACTTGCTTAATTTATTATCTGCATTTTATTTCCACCACCACCATCATCATAATCATTATCAACAACACAAGTTTAAGATAGCTTCAAGATTTTATCCATTTTTATTTACAGATTTTCTCAAATGCATTTATATTCAGTTACAAATTCACTAACAAATACAGACACAGTGGACCCAATTATCTCAAGTATTTTGACCAATTCTAAATTCAAATAAAAATAAAAGATTATGTTTGTCAACAATTTCCTTGCAATTTATATGGGTAACAAGTACTTGCTGGTCAAGATATTATATTTGACAGCAATTGAGCAGCACTTCAATGACCCAGAACATATTTAGCTGGTCACTAGGTATCAAAGATGTCATTGCTAAAGTCAGAGTGGACTTACTCATAAATGACTATTATTTGGATACATAAATTGCTACACAGAAAATATGAAGTTAGCATATATTGGATTATTTAAGTTAACACACTTATGGATCTGCAAACTTTTGGTAAAGCTGTAAACAGTATTATATTTTAATGTATCAAGATTTTATATAACATATTATTCAAAACCCAAAAAAGGTTTCTTACACTTTTAGAAGTCAATTAGACTATAGAATTTAAAAGATTATTATCATGGCATATATGAAATAACATGTTCTACTCTATACTCTAAAAGTTTAATTACTAATTATTTTTTCCTTCATTAAGAGTAGATAGGTTCACCAATTTTCCAGTTCACACTCCTCCCCACTCTTTTGAACAGGTGTATAAATTTATCCCATGTTCCTTGTCTAGGATTTGGTTTCTGGTTCTTTCTATAATATTTTCATTTTCTTATACTCCAAATAGCTCCTTACATCTTAGTGGCATTGTTGCCTTGCTTGGGGTGAGTTAATTATATATTAAAAAAGTTAAAAATGGCTAAATGTATAGCTGAAAGTGCTCAGATAAAATGAACATTCAGACAGTTTTTATATGAAAAAATTATTATAATAATTAAACTTTTAGAGTATAGAGCTGAAGCAGACTTTAGAAGGAAATGGATATATATATTTACATCTGAAAAGAAAGAAATTATTAGATCGCATGAGAAATTGTATAAAAAAACTAAATAAAAGCACCTTGTCTGTCATATTCAATGAAATGTGCATAAAAGAAGGATTGCTGCCTAAATACACAAATATAGTGTGTGTGTGTGTGTATGTATGTATGTATGTATCTATATATATATATATATATATATATATAAAAATGAAAAATTAATGCCAAAGAGGAAAAAATTATTTTGTGTGACATGTTTTGTCCTTTGGGACTTCATCAGACTAAAGAAATATCTTGTTGATGCAGAACGGAAAAGGAAATACAAAACCATAAACATTGTTTATAATTATGCATAGATATGAAAGATTGAAAATTTTGGAACACTGAAAACTTAAATTTTATTTAGTCTATATGATTTAAATATCCCACATTGTGGTAATAGAAGCTCTATCAAAAATGGTGAAATGTTGTAAAAATCTGGGAACAAATTTATTGTGGATGATAAAGCAATTAAAGCACTTTCTATACACTTTTGTCTTAATAAATTGATTTCACTTATAATTAAGGCAGATGATATTCTCCTATATATATATATATATATATATATATATATATATATATTGACCACTAATATTATCAATATATATATATATATATATATATATATATAAAATAAATATACAGTTTTTTTCCTCACTGGTAGCACAACTCTGAGTTACATGCACAACACAATCTTCAGATACTGGGTTAAGAGCTGCCAGTGAGGGAAAAATGTATCTTTATTATTAATATGTAATTTATAGCTATGTTATTTTACAGTGAGCACTATTTTATTAGCACTAGCATTCAATATGCAATATTTTATATATACATATATATATATATATATATATATATATATATATATATATATATATATATCAGTGGTGACTCCAGTGGTCAGTTGGGCTTAGCCCAAGTGAGTCAGCATCCAAATATATCTATTTCAAAGCAACAAAAATTTTCCATAGCGTGTCGCTTTCATTCTTGACTTCAGCCAGACCTAAAATTAATTGTTTTAACTCTATGCCTCAAAATATTAACCAAAATACATTTCATTGACACTGATCATAATAAAAAAGATAGAAGAAAGAAAGAAAGTAAAAAAAGAATTAAATAAAATTAATGTAGCTAGTCGGGCTGTGTATGTATGAGCCCTATCAAAGCTGGAGACATACTTAACAGGCAATATATTTCTTGCTTTAATTTTATATTTTAAAAATCTCTAATGACTTGTATTCCTTGTTTTTCAAAGAACACATTTTTATTTCAACTTATTGTTTCCAAATGTCCATTTTAAATAATTTATTCTGTACAGTATAAGGTTTTTTTCTTTTTTTAGCAAAATATATATTTTGAGAAAAGGCAAATTAAATTTAGCCTGTCTTTAAATTTGGCAAAAATCAAAATAAAATGGCAGCCTTAACTTGTCAACTGGAGGTGTTGGCATGAGGAATATGACTGAGGTAGTGTTGAGGAATTATGATATCAGTCAGCAGTACTGATCATAAACTTATAAAATAAATTAAACTAAAATTTCACAGACAGAAAGATACATAGACATACTAATGCATAGACATATACAAACACAGTCGTGATAGTTACACATGTTATTTAACAAAAAATGTATCTGGCTTTGTCTTCAATGTTTTTCTTACATGTCTGGAAAAAGTTCTTAAAATAAATGTTTATTTTTATAGAATTATTATAATTAATATTAAAATACCAAAATGTTCTTTTTTTTTAATTTCATGTACAGAGATTTTTAAAAGATATATTTTAGTTAGAGTAAAACAGAATCATTTTAGCATCTAAGTTATACTAATTGTATATTTTGTTAAAGATTGTAATGAATGTGACAAACATTGATGACCAAGATCACCACTAATGTGTGTGTGTGTGTGTGTGTGTGTGTGTGTGTGTGTGTGTGCGTGTGTGTGTGTGTGTGTGTGTGTGTGATCATAAATAGTAAGAATATAAGCTAAGGCTTGAAATATAAAATAAGCTCAATGTCAATGTTGACAGAATTTAAATATACTATAATCATAATTTACACTATTAACATTGTTTGGACTGTTGTCCTCATCTTTGTAGCCATATTCGCAACATTTCAGACGTTGTACACTCCGGCCTCTTTAAGTGATTGGAACAAAAACTGTTACAGATCCTAAGTAAAAACAAAGACCACTTCCCATGTAAGACATACATGCAGCTACACCAAGCTACCTCATATATACAATCTGCCCGAAATTCATAAAGACAATATTCTGCTCAAGCCAATTGTTAGCTGCCAAGGCTCTGAGTTGCTTCCTTATAGGATATAACTGACCCATTAACAGGAAAGTCACCTTCATATGTCTGAAACTCTGCTCACTTTGTGGAAATAATCAAAGCTGCTCCTATCCAATCCAACCAGATGGTGAGCTTGGATATTGTGAGTTTGTTCACCAAGGTACCCCCAGATGTGGCACTATCAGTGGTCAGGGATAGACTGGTGTTGGACTCATCCCTAGAAGAATGAACCAGTATACCAATAGATAACCAAATGGAGATGCTGATTTTCTGTAAACAAATATCACACTTCATAATGAGATCAGACATATATCAATAGGATGAAGGCTTAGCAATGGGATCACCATTATCACCAGCAATGGCATATATATGGAACACTTTAATGAAATGGCATTAGAATCCACATCACTAAAGCGAACCCTATGGCTGAGATATGTAGATAACACCTTCATACCCTGGCCACACAGGAAGAGAGCCAGCTACTAATGGACCATGTGAATTCAATGATCATCAAAGTACAGTACACAATGGAGAGAGAAAACAACAACTCACATTCCTGGATGTACTAATATCTCAAACAGAACATGAGTTCAAAACATCTGTATACCACAAACCAACATTCACCAGACAATACTTCAACTTCAACTTCTACCACCCATACAGAGCAAAGAAAAGGATCATCTGCTGCTTACAACATTGAGTGTTATGGCCTCACACAGCCCAAAACTTCTAACCTTGTAAATTTTACACTTAGTGATCCATCTCTCTTTCAACCTCACTAATAATATAATACATTAACTCCCCTCTTTCTTTCAATCTGTAATAGTAGTCACTAACTATAAAAACAATTAGAACAGACAGGCTGATCCCAGCAACAGATCAGAATGGAAGCTAGAAATAGATTTTCACATGTGTAGAATCATGTGACCAAGTATGAATGTTGAGCAGGAAATATTAGAAGAATACCAGTTGAGACAACTGATCTTGAGAGAGTTGGATCAGCCATGAAACCATCATGCAACTGGATTCACCGAACTGAAGAGAAGGAATTCTGTCCCCAACTCAAACAGACTCACAGTACAAAACCAGTTGAGGTAAAGAAACTTGAGGGAGTTAAACCGGCCATGAAAGCATCACATGATGAGAAGGAATGCCATCCCCAACTCACACAAACTTCTATATTGATGTCATCATCATAATTAAAGGGACCTATTTTAATATCTACAATTCTAGTGCAAAGCATTACTCCTCATCCACTTTTGTTGTTTATAGCTAATTTTCTTATTATACTGCAACATTTCTCTCAATTTACATTCAACACTAATCTCCTCAAATACTTTCTTGTATTTTACTTTTTAATTTTTTTTCAAGCTCTAGTTGTTATATTTTTAAAATCAGTTTCTTTTCTTGTCAAAGTTTACAATTTCTTGTTTTGATTGTACTATGATCTCTGTTTAACGTTTTCTGCAATTTCCAACATGTTAACATCACTCAGTAACTTTATAGTGTCCTTTTTGGGCGGGGAGGACATATCATCCTTATGACCAATGATAATCTTTATATATCTGAAATTAAAGAATGAATATTAATAAGTATACTATTATTTACAATATAGAAAAATATTTGAAATTGCATAAAACAATCTTACACCACCAAATAGATGTTTATAAATATTTCTAATATTATTAGCTGAAATTTACATGGTATATTTATCAAGTAAACACAGCCTAACAATTTTGTCGACATTGGTTGGTTAATATCAATTTTATTGTGAAAACATTGATTTGCATAATAAACTTTGACAAAATGTACAAAATATCCATTGATGACCACTGTTCATTTTTGAATGGTGGTAATTACTGAATTATACATAAAAAAAAACTTATAATTAATGCAGGAATGTTTAGAAACCTATGATTAATACCAGATTTATTTTATAAATTTGTAATTAATACCAAATGTTTTAGAAAACTAAAATTAATACTGATTTTTATAATTAATATTGTATTTTGAAATGGACATCAATGGTTTAAGAATACTCTCTGTTTAGCTATTTACTGAAAACTGTTTTGTCATTGCTTGATATCTGTTTTATGCAAATTATTTTTTCCAGTACAAATTTAAACTTGTAATATAAAATAAATTCAAAATAACTTTTTCTAGATTAAAAACCTTTAATTGTTATAAAATACAGAATAGGATTTTAGTAATACTTTTCTATTGTAATTAATTAATATATAAAAGCTAAATATAAAAAATATATATTTAGCACATCAACATTCATTTCTTTTATTTTATTCTTGTATGTGTATAAAATGTTTATTCAGAACTTAATTAATTTTCATCCCAAATCTGTATACCTCTAGTTAAAGATAATTGCCTTTCTTGCAAATGTATGAACCTATAGTCAAATCATAATTGCCGTTCTCAAATGTACATACCTGTCGTTAAAAATAATTGTCCTTATCCTAAATGTGTGTACCTGTAGTCAAATGATAATTGCCTTTCTCCCAAATATATATATATATATATATATATATATATATATATATATTGTGTTGCATTTGTTGTTGTTTTGGTTGATGATATGTGATTTACTTGAACTATTATCAGATAAATGGCATATTAATTGACATGCTGATGTAGTGCTTGTGAAACCAACTTATATGTTATTTGGATTATTATTATTATTATCATTATTATTATTATTATTATTATTATCATTATTATTATTATTATTGGAGAAACTCATAAACAATATTGGTTTGATGAAGTTTCAATATTTTGTTTAAGTTTTTGTTGTATCATTGGTGGTGATCATGTTGGAAATGTTTAATTTTTTTATCCATATAAATATTAATTTTTATGTCAGGTCACTCTACAAGTGTTACTGGTACTATGTAATGCAGGGCTAACTGTTGCATGATTATGTCATTGGCAATTAAACTGGTTCCACAGACCAGGCTTTTCTGGTAAAGAGGGTGCTTAGACACAGTGAAATTGAAAACAAAATTTGTCAGAGGACATGTATATGTTCTTGAAGGATTCAGCTTGCATAATGAGGTTGATTGAGATCTGTAGATATGTCTTACAATTTTTCATATTGCATACACACATATGAACAGACTCAGATAAGAACAGACTGTGATAGATAGATAGATAGATAGATAGATTCTGCATCTCACTTTCGCCATTTTATATTTTATCAGTATATGAAATATATACTTATTGGAATCTAAAAGATTATTTTTTTCAAGTGTGTTCACTACAAGAAAGGCAGTAAAGCTACTAAGACACAAGGAGTGACTTGGTGTGAAAGAATTAGAAAACAGAAACATTACTAAGGAGTAGTAACAAAGGAGAAGTAATCTGAAAGACAGCAGATAGCCATTGATATTGCATTTAAATTTTTGAAGCTTGAAGTTGACTAGATATTAGCATAGAACTAACAGTTACATCTAACCAACTCAAGTGTAAATTGGTGAGATCTCAATGCCAGTCTAGTACTGCACTTAAATTCATAAAGTTTAGGTACCATAGCAAAGAGCTCATCCAAACAATTAGGTATTTATAGAAAAGGCACAGTGAGGCAACTTTATAGTGGTGGGAAAGTGACTGAATCCAAGAAACCAGATCAGATCCAATAATATTGCTGATCCTTCTTTGGATTTTATCAAGGACCTCTAAATATATAGCAGGAGCTCCAGACCATATGTAGCAGCAATATTTGAAGCATGGACAAATAGTCGGCTTATAGATATGCAAGATAGATTCTGAAGAGAAAAACTGTCTAACATGATACAGTAATGGCAACTTCTATTTGCACAATTATGATGAAAGTTGGCTTATTCACTTTATCTATTAAAGCAGTCTTCAAATCATTTTAAAATTTTACACTTGCAACATGGCTATTAAATTAAGATTTTAAAATTGAGAACATTTTATAAGAATGTTTGCTGTTTATTTACATCTCTGTAGACCCAACAAAATCAATTTTGTTAAATAATCAAAAAAACACTTCATTTAAATAACCAAGTAAATAACAATGTTAAATAACTAACAAAATACTTCTTGTAAATAGCCAATGACATCATTCTGTAAATAGCCAATGACATCATTCTGTTAAATGCCTCTGTTGAATTCCAAACAAATTACTCTGATAAACATCCAATAAAGTCACTCTGTTAAATAACCAATCAAATGATTGTTAAATACCTAACCAAATTACTCTATTGAATAAAGCTTATCATAAATTATTGCTTGTGCATTCTTCTCACAATACACTTGACCATATGTAAAAATTAGCTTATCATGTTCTCTGAGTTTAAGACCAATGTGCATATGCAAATTAGCTTATGTCCTCTGAATTTGGGACCAATAGCATATGCAAATTAGCTTATCATGTTCTATGAGTTTGGGGGCCAATGAATGAATAGTATAAAACTTGAACAATACATTTTGGGAAGCAAAGTTAATTTTATTCTTTTGTATAAAACATGTATAATAAAGTTTCTGAAAGCAAAATGAATTTTACTTTCTAATGTACAACTGGTACTGCAGTGACTTTAAAAGCAAAATTTGTTAGATATTTCTAAATAAGAAAAAAAGCTAATGTGTTCTAAAAATAATCAATGATCTACTTTTTATATTTTAGATAAATGTTGTAAGCTTAGGGCTATAAATAACCATTATAGAATCAACTTATTTGAAAAAACGGGAGTGTTTCTCTGCTGTTGTCTATGCTTTCATTGTTAAATGGTTTGGGTTACTGATGCAAATGAAATATTCAATTATTATCTTTCAGACTGATGTTTAATGTGTAGTATGTCAACTAATTTGCTTCATATATTTGTTAGTTAATTCTGTACACTTGATAGGGAGACTAAAGAACACTTATTTTTTAATAGCACAGCATTGTGGGATAGGTGCATATCTTGCATGCTAACAGATAACAAGAACAAGATCAGAGATTATTATCAGCATATGGGCATTAGTATATTATTCAGCAATATTTTAACTTGCATTATGCATCCCTTTTTCTAGCTCTTATTAATCTATCTTGGTCTGTCTGTATTTTTGTATCCAGCTATCTCAGTTTATTTTTATCTAGATGTATATTTGGTCTGTTAGTCTGAATGTACATATGCATGTATCTCTTTTGTTTTGTCATATCACTGTCCATCAATATCTATTTCATTGTATTCATTATCATTTTTTAATCATTTCTCCCTAAGCAAGAAGATAAAGCCACTAAGACAAAATGAGTTACTCAATGTGAAAGAATCTTGGAAAAAAATATTATTGAAGAGAAAGGCCAATAAAAAAAAAACAAGAATTAAAGAGACTGAAGATGAAAATTGACATTGCATTTAAATTTTTGTAATACTGCTATACTGTTAGCAGAAAATGAGTGAAAGGAATCTGGAACAGCAGATTTGCATCAAATTTTGGTTGAAGATTGGTAAAAATTCTAGCCCAAATAAAAATAGCTTAAAAGAAGATATATCTTCTGTTAGAAAGCTTATGTAAAATATTAACTTTACAACTATGTTTAGAAGGTACTTGCTTTCTTTACTAACTTCAAACAATAATATATAATAACACAGGCTTAAAAATTAAAAACAGTTTTATTCTGTCATTTTAAAATGCTTTTATTCAAACAATCTGTGAAGATCATTCACAGTGATATGAGTATAGGAAAATAATCATAGTACTTAAAAGTCCAGTGGAGATAGATAGATAGATAGATAGATAGATAGATAGATAGATAGATAGATAGATAGAATTATGTTAAGTTTCTTCACTTGCACTTCTTGCTTGTGGAACTCTTTACAGGCTTCTTGCTTCCTAGTCAACATTGATCTTCAAAAATTCAAATGCAATATCAATCATTATCTTCTGTACTCTTAATTCATGTTCTTTTATTGTTTTCTCTCTTTAATAATGTTTTCTTTTTCTCATCTTCTTTCACACTCAGATTACATTTTAGTGGCTTTAATGACCTGCTTTAAGTGAAATGTTTAAGAAAACAAAAATTGGAAATAATGAAAATGACATAGCATAAGAAGCAAAACTCTTTGATAATGGCTTATGAAAGCCAAATATTCTCAGACATTGAACAATTTATATCTAAATATGTATTAGAAATTAAGAAAATGGTCTTAAATATAGAAAATTAATAAATCTTTATGAAAGAACATTTGGCAATCTTCAACCTTTGTGTCTGCAAAAAACCCCCAAAAATAACAGTGTGTCAAAAGGATGTTTTGCCCTTGACACTGTTATTATTTTAACTACCTTCACTCCTCAGCAATTGCCAAAAGTAGTCTTTCACCACATTGGCAAAATAATTCTATTTGAACATGTGCATGTTTAAGCTAAATTTAACCAATTGGGATATTTTAATGTGATATCATATAAGTAAAATATCACATCACTATTATTATTATTATTATTGATGAATTTAAATGCCACAGTAGGAATACCCAGAACAAAGAAATTTGTGTCCATCACTCTGGAAAAATAATTGCTTTCACTGTGTTCATTGCTATCTACAACTTGTCTGAAATTACTATACAATTCACTGCTAGTGTAAGAAGATCTAGTAAAAATAAATATATACAAAGTTGATGTTGACCAATAGACTAATATCTATCTTGATGTAATAGGCAACATGTACTTGTTCCTTACTCTAAAATACTGTAAACATTTTGCTTAAAATTCCTATTGTCTTGATTTAAGATGAAAACTTTAAAATTTTTTAACATATTTATATTATGTGAAATTTTTGCTTTCCAAAATTATAATCATACTTATTATAAAACCCAGGTTGTGTGTGTGTGTCTGTACATTTATATATTGGATCAGATTTCCAACATTTTTCAATCAATTTCAACAAAACTTCACAGGGCTATGTAAAATTACCTTGCGGTGGTTCTGACAGTGCTGAAAATTGGAAAAACACAATTGTTTTTGCACAAAATCAATTTGAAAACACGATTAAGAAGCATCGCGAAAATGAATGGGGGACAACTCATATTGAGTTATACTTATTATAAAACCCAGGTTGTTTGTGTGTGTGTGTGTGTGTGTGTGTGTGTGTTCCTTTATATATGGGATCGGATTTTCTACATTTTTCAACCGATTTCGACAAAACTTCACTTTTTTTTTGGCAGGTAGTGTTTCTTATTGTCTTGCACATTTTTTTTTTATTTTTACATTCAGAATGCTTTAAAAATTCCATTTACAAGACAATTGTTTATAATAAAATTCTATTCAATCGATAGACTCATAACGATTGAAAACAATGTTTTTGTTTGAGTTTGACCAATTTGTAAAAAATGAAACAAAAAAAAAAAAAACTAATTAAGACATGCGTGTCCGTCAACCTTAAACAATAATCTTTGTGAATTTTATTTTTCAGTCTTTATGATGCTCAATACTTGATCTATCTCTTACTGTTACATCCCCGGGCAACGCCGGGCTCTACTGCTAGTTTAGTTATATGGATAAAAAATGATTCAGTTTAAACTGATGCCAGAAGGGTATGGTTTAAATTTAAACTGGAGATGAATAGTCATATCCCATCAACTATGGCAGCATAGATTTGACAAAAGTAGGTGTCTTTTGCAGATGGATTTAAAATTTACCCAATTTGACAATTACAAAATTAAAAACTGCATTCATCATTTAACGTTTTCTATAAAATTTACTTTTGGAAAACTTTAACCTACTTTTAGAGTGACAATAAAATATTATGTAATAAAAAGCAATATATTTTGATGACAAGTCCTTCTTATCAGCTTAGCCATTCCTAATCATTATTAATGATTTGTGCTATGAATGTTTTTAATAGCACAAAAAAACTGAGTTCTATAGAATTTAAAAGTTGCATGTTGGAGTATATTGTAGGTGCGTGTGTGTGTTCAGATATAAACAATTAATGTACAAGCAACAAAACTTGGGTTTCTACAAAAACTGTATTCTTTTATCCTGAAGTTAGGATAAGTAATGAGAATAGTTATAATGATCAAGCTGTGCGCTGAGTTGGAACAGCCTAAATGAAGATGGTACTAGAGAGGTTCTGCAAAACACACCCAAATGCTATACATTGGGAAGAGGAAAGAGAGCAGTTCTGTCCTTTCTGAAAGTGGGATCATAAAATTTTGCTGATGACCAAAAATCCTTTCCAGTCCTTTTATTACTAGTATCATTGGAAATTGTACTTTTTTAATTCTTTATTATTATTTTATTTATTGATTTTATTTCATTTTCCACAGTTCTGCTATCTGAGCCCCAAGAAAATGACAATGAATATAATCTAAATTATTTTATTATGATTCAGATTTATTCACCAAAATAAAAGTTTTTATTAAGAAGAATATATTTTTATTATATCATACAGTGCATTATCATTAAGCTGAATATTATAAGGAATACATTACATGTTTTAGAAGCTCCAAAACATTTTGTGGGAGCTTCTAAAACATATAATGCATATAATGTTTATATACATACATTATATATGTTCAATAGCTGGGGGTGATAGTGGGGACAAGTTTCAAATGTCTAGAAAATGTTTCTGTGGTATGCATCTCAGATAGCCTCTGACAACTAAGTCCAGCTCCAACCTGAAGAATAGGTGAAGGTGAAAAACTGGTGTCTCATAATCAGCTGCTTGAGGTAGATGGAGCTCAACAGTCCAGAAAGGCAGTCCATCTAGGGGATTTTAAGTCTAAGCTGCCTGGTAGTTATATCCAAACATAGAAAAAAGCAGTGGAAGTAAATCTAGACAGAAAAACCAGAGTGGAGCCCCAATGGCAGTTGGCTGTCAACACTGACAACTTTCTGTGAACTCCTACAGCTAAGCCATCCTCAAATGTATTCCTTTATATCTTGTCAGTATAGCCAAGTGTGAGGCCATATAGTTTGGGCAGCACATGGCCTCCATATACCATCACCCAGGTCTGTGCTCCAGAGAGGTCACTCCAGTCACCACTAAAGGACTGAATTTTGACCAAACAGGGTGCTACTTTAATTTCACAAGATAAACAGATGCCTACTATGAGGAATAGTTTATTAGTAGGACAAAACAAAAACAGAATCAAACCTTATTATGTCTTTCCACTCAGACTAGTATATTCATCTTAATTATTGTACTCACAATGTTTCAGCTTTTTTACCCTATGGCTTTCTTCAGATATTATTCATACTAAATATTCTCCTTAAAACATTTGAACTGAAATTTTTCCTCAGTCAATAGTGATAGGTTGTTCTCATTCTGCTTCCATTTTTTTATAACAATTAATAAGATATATCAATTAATACTCTCCAGTTTATTCACCTGTGTAGCATGTTAATTTTTTCTGCTGAATTAGAGTGTATAACTTTTTTTCACTCCCCATCTCAAGGTTTGAACTTACAACTGCTAGAGAACTAGATATGTTTTGACTAATAATACTGTAATCCATTAGGGTTTAGCTCAAAAGTCCCAGAAGTTTACTGAGTACAAAACCTGAAGAAGACTAGTGGGTACAATTGTTGAAACCTTGTAGTATAATAACCAAACTGAACATAATTTGAATAGAAAGGCATATAATTTTGATAATTCCTCATATCAAAGTTCTGATATAAATAATCAAAGTTATGTAATATTTTGTCCTTTTTAAGCAAATTGGCTGAAAAAGGAACAACCACTTAAGGGATCAAAATTCATGCTTCCAATGTGGTTTGTTTAAGTGGAATTCATTGTAATTAAGATGGTTATTCAGTGCAAAAATATCAACAGCTATCAGATGTCACACGTATTGTAGTTTGGCTGTAATGTTTTATTTCTATTTATTAATTTCAGTATACAATCATTTCATGTTATTCATTGAACATTTATAAATGAATGAGATGAGTTTAGAAACTATTAATAGTAAATTTGAAATCAGATCTACAAAATATTTCTTTCTTGTTTAATTGTCTAGTTTAACAATACTAGGAATAAAAAGTATAAATAAATAAAGCTTCTGCTTTATGAGTTAGTCATTGACACAAGGAATTATTTCAGTAGCATAAAGTGATTTGCATTATAGAATATTATAATGGATTTTAAAGAAGGAAAACCACAATACACAAAAAAAAAAGTAGAAGAAAGATCAGCACTGGTCAAGATGAACAGAAACAAATCAAAGAACCAGATATGATTGTAATAGAGATGCTAGTAACTTAAAATGATTTCAGTATCAATAAGATTATGGAAACAATAAATGAAATATAAAATAATGGTGACATATAGGAAGACCTCAGTAGATCCATCTGCCTAAGAAACCAGGTGCAAATGAATGCAGACTTCATTGGACAGTCAGTTTAATGATCCACATAATAAAACTTATCAAGTGAATTCTGATAAATAGTGTACATAGCAAAATTAAACAAGAAATAGGATGAGAACAGTGTTTTTATTAAAAACACTGGAACAATGAGATCAACCACCAACACAAACTCATATGGAATTTGATGTTTTATTGAGAAATTTGATACTTATGACATCTAAAATGCAGATCAACATATATCTATGTTTTATAAATTATGCAAAATCATTTGATAAGGTATGACACAAAGATCTATTTTAACTACTTGATTTATTTGGGAAAGATATTGAAATAATCCATAATTCATACTGGGGACAAACTGCCTGCATTTGTATTGGAAATGAATTCAGGAAATAAATAAAAATAGAAAGAGGCATAAGACAAGGATGTGTCTTCTTATCAGATTTATTCAACCTTTACAGTGAAGTGATCTTGATAGAACTAGAAGTTCTATCAGGATTTATTATTAATGAACAAACTCTTAACAATATAAGATATACAGATGACACAGTATTGACTGAAAATACAGGAAGGAAACTTTAGGAACTCATAGACAATTTAGTAAAGGAAACTGGGAAGAATAGATTAAATCAAGCAAGTAAAAAACTTGAAAATGTGACATTGAAGGCATATTGGAATAGTGAAAGATGCCTTTCAAGAGTTAGACAAAATATTAAGAAACAGGAAAATTTCATTAGAAACAAAAAAGATTGCTGTACTGCTATGTAATATCACTCCCTCTCTATAGCAGTGAATGCTGGGAAATCTCACAGATGAAGAGAATTAAGGTAATTGAAAAGTTACAGAAAGATGCCACAAATATCATAGATTGAAGATATGACTAATGAAGAAATTTTAAGGATAATTGAAACAATAAGCATGCTTATACTTAGAATCAAGAAAAGACAGTTGAAATTTCTAAGAGATATAATGAGGAAAGGTTTGGAGAATTTGACACTCACAGAACATATTTCAATATGTCCTGTGAGTGTCAAATTCAAGAGGTACAGAGGAAAACAGTGAACAACCTACCTAACAATCTTGTATAAATGGATTGTAGAACAGAGAATAGGAGGGATTGTGAAAAGACAAACTTTACTGTGAGCTACAAAGGTTAGTAAATTGTGGAGAGCCATGATTGACCATGTCCTGAAGGGACACAGCACATAGAAGAAAATTATAGAATAATAGTTTTGAATAACAGAATAGATTTCAATAATACACTCATAGAATAAATTTGAATAATAGAATAACCATAGATTTGAATAATAGAATAAAAATGTAATTTTTAATTACTCTAGTCAAAATAGTTTTAAACAGTTCCGTTTCAATAATTTTATTTTGATTGATCTTTTTCCTATTGGATTCTGCCATGGTTGGCAATGGGTGGAACATTTTTATTATTAAGAGCTTATGAGAGAGTTACCTGTGTGTGTGCACCTTCATGCACTCTATTCCCATTATGATATGACTGTGACAAAAAAATCTTGTCAAGATATCTGGTAATAAGGCAGAATACAGGGATGAATGTATGAGTGCCTTTCCAAAGATCATTAGCACTAAGTGAGCACAAACTGAAAATAAGGCAAAAATATTGTTAATAGTTACTTCTTCATTAACAGGGATGACACGACGATGACAAGGCATTTTTTCATATTTTTATGTGGTGATACGGCTGGTTGCAGGGACAGATAGATACATTTTTCAAAGACATTAGTACTAAGTGAACATAAGTAGGCTCAAATGAAACATGAACCCAATTCATTTCATTTTCTATAATGATAACTATTACACTAACTTGCACCTCTATAATCTTGATAGAATTCTCTCTCTCTTTCTGTGTGTATATATATATATATATATATATATATACACAAGGCTTTACAGACTTCTGGAGTGTGCTCCTTTTTACTGGAACAAAGGAAAAGAGGGCTCTTTTTATATTGAACCAGTGTGGAGTGTGAACAGCTCTATTTGTGTTATAGAGTGGTTTCACAGTGGAGGCTTGTATTTGTACTAAGTCGGTCCTAAAATAGGTTAGACGTACAAAATGTTAGGAACTTGATATAATAGGTAATGACGCAGAGAAATCTAGTTGTGGTCGCTGATACTTTAGTATCCGACTAACGGTCGTCTGGCCTTGACTGACTGCCCGACCCACTGAGCGATCCCCTCGTTACTCTTACTACTCCTACTTATTATAGGTGGGAGAGTTTATTAACTTATAGAATAGGTGTGTTCCACTATAACAATTTGCGACTAAAGGGCGCTTCATGCTCCTCACTTCAAAATTATTTGAATTTTTTAAACATTAGTTTTTATTCAACAATAAAAAAGAGAAACTAAACTCTTTGAGTTATTTTTTATTATTGTGTGTGTGTGTGTGTGTGTGTGTGTGTGTTAGTTAGTTTCCATTTTCATGTGTAACTATTCCAACTTCTACCCCTGGTTTTGTTAAAGAGGCAAGTGACTTTGGCACCTAGGTGTTACCGTTCTGATATCAGGGACATTTCTTTTAAGTTGCAGGAGACAGTGTAGAAAGTCTTTGATGTCATTTTTTATTAGATATGCATGTGTGTGTGAATGTTGGTGAGAGAGAGGGAGTATAAAAGCTGTCTGTAGATATTGGTGCAGAGGAAGAAAGGTTTGACCTTCTTTTTTTTTTGTTATGACAAATTTTCATTGCTGAATGAATAAATAAACCAATGTTTTCTTTTTAAATTACTGACAATTTACTTTTGTACACAATTTTGCCATTATTATTATTATTATTTTTTAAAGAAAGTTATTAAAAAATAAATGAAATCTTTACAGGTAATAACTTCCGTTGGTTTTTCTCACCTATTTACCTCAATATTCACCAAAATGTTGGATAAAATTGATTCTTGGTCTGAAATGATACTTTTTGCTCTGGAATAAAATTCTAATTTACCTTTTAACGTATATAAATTAACCCCTTAAACTATGTTACGGCTCTGATATTGTTGCAGTGGGGTTTTTCTACGCCCCCCCATAGGTAATAATACTTTTTTTAAAAATATTGGGGTAGCAGGCCTAGGCTCCTAAGCACTCCCTTCTGCAAGTATGGCTCTGATATTGTTTTTGTGAAGTTTTATCTGTATCCCACAATTCTCAATTATATAAAAATGTAGCAGGAGAGCTTACCCGCCACCCCAAATTCCAACTCCAGAATGGCTGCAAAATCAAATTTTCAATCAACTTTTATTTAATAGTTACCTTGTCAAAATTACTGAATTTTACTAAATTCATAAAATTGAACTTTTATGCTAAATTTTTGGTGCCTGAAAGATTCCATAACAGAAGATTCAGTTAGTTACTGAATTTTCCATTACTTAATCTTCCGTTACCAAATTTTCCGGGCACCACTGCAACAATATCAGGGTTGTACTTTCTGGATGGTGGAGTTAGGAGCTAAGACCTCCTCTAATATTTTAAAATATTTTTTAAATGAGTAAAATGGATTTGTTTACATTAAAGTTCTCGTAACTTCTTTTCAAATTATTATAATAATACTTTTTAAAAAAATATTGGGGAAAGAAGTCTAGCCCCCTAGACCTCCTTTCTGCAAGTACGGCTGTTATTGTTGTAGGTTTTTTTCTGGATTCCATGATGTTCAGTTACTTAAAAATATAGGAGGAGGGATTAGCCCCCAAATCCCCACTCTAGAACTGCCCAAAATCAATTATTAATCGAATTATTTCATAGTTACTGAATTTTCCTACCATGTCAAAATTACAGAATTTTCTGTTACCAAATTTTCCTGAAAGGGGATAATTCAGGTTGAAGGTCAAGTAGCAATGAGGAGTAGTCTGAGGACAGCTACTTTCCAAGTGACCAAAAAAACAGGACACACAAGTGCAAATATTTGGAACCAATATAGAAGTGCTAGAATTGCAACAATTGAGGAATTGGCCAAATATCAAAAACATTTGTGAATTATTTTGCAAATTTAACACGGCCATTCCCTCATCAGCATCTGTTGAAAGACTGTTCAGCCTTGGGGAGAAATTAAAAAAAAAAAAATGTCGCAGCTTGAAAAATGGAAATTTTGAAAAACTACTATTGCTAAAGTTTATTTATCCAGTTTATGATAAGATAAAATTTGTAAAACTAAGTTTGCTGTTTGTTGGGGTAATTCTTTTGGAGTTAGGAATAACATATGCCTTATAAAAATAAGATCTAGGAATGACATATGCCTTATTGGGGGAACTTTGGTATATTTTTATGGGTAAAGGCTATGCTGACAGGCTAAATGTTGGTTCTTATTAAATCTGAGTATCTCATACACAGCTTATTAATTGTAAAAATGTCAGTTTATGAAAGAAAGTACATTTTAAATATGGAGCACCGGAAAAGAACCGCTTTTTTTTTTAATGGAGTTGGAGCGGCTTCTTTTTGAAAATGGGGAGTGTGAGGGGAGACAGCTCTAATTTTGCGTATGGGAGTGGGAGCAGCTCCAAAAACAATGGAGCATGTAAAGCCCTGTATATATATATATGACAGAACAAAAGCTTATAACATTTTAAGTCAATTTCAAATACAATATTTAGATAATTGTATATAAATTTATTCAACCACGTATGTACCATTTTGTTTTATAACCTTTCACCATCTTTGAGACAGCTTTATGATTTCATCCTCCCAGAAATTTGCATCTTCCTGGGTGGTAATCTAGTCTAAAAGTTTTTAATGGCTTTCACAGAATTAGTTCTTCCCATTATGAAAATTTTGTAGTGACTGAAATATGTGGTAATCTGAAAGTGTAAATTTAGCTGAGTACATTGAGTGTAGTAGAACATCCTAGAAAAGTTGTAACTATTTCTACTGTGTCTGAAAAGAGATACGAGGTTTGGCATTATCCTGATGAAAGACAATGACAATACCTTTTCAGATGTATTTTATCAACTGCTGCTTTTTAATAGGTCCAATCAGAAGCAGTACTTATCTGAATTCAGCATCCAATTTTGTGGAAGGTGCACATAATACACAATCCCCTTCCAATCCCACCATATACACAGAATCACTTTCTTTTGATGTATACCAGCTTTTGGAATGGTTAACAGTAGCTCATTTCATTTTTCTAAGGACTGTTTTGTTATAGTTGAGTATAGAATTTCAGATTGAAAAGCATTTCATTATTTCACATTCTAAGTTTGCCAGTCTAATTTTTAAATTATGTAAAATAAAAAAATATTCACTTTCTCATTGTTTTTCTTTTCTAATTACAATCATAAAAAAAAAAAAAACTAGAAATAAATTCATAAAGTTTTTTTAAAAGAAATAAAACTTGAAAGGGGCAATATTTATTTCAAAAATTAAAAAACTAACAAGAATTTAATTTTTTGTCTGAATTTATTTACATGCGGATTATTGCCCATATCTTTGCTAACAAAATATAAATGTGAATAATTTAATTTTTATTTACAAAAATCTGTCAACATGCGTTTCAAGTAAATTTTAGTTTTTAATAAAAAAATTTTTATGGACATACTTTCTCTTTCTATTCAATTTTTTCCATGATTATCTAAATATCAAACGCCTAAATTTTTATGATTAACGTTAACATAATAATGAATGAAACGAATGTTAATAGCAAAGTGAGAAAAAGGGAGGTGAAATCAACTAGTTTTTATCTTTTCTTTATCATTTCAAATAATAAAGAGCCAACCAAAGGGAGATAACATATCTAAAAAAAAAAAAAAAGAAGAGATCTGGGGAGGAGTGAAAGTAAAAAAAAAAATTACCATGTATCATAAAAAAAGTTAAACCAACCTAATTGGAATAAAAAATTGATAGCAGTCCTTTTAAAACTATTTTCTGTGACCTAGAAAATCATATGAGGCAAAAGAAAGAAATATTAAGTTAAAACACATCACTGAGTGTTAGAGTATTTTTGTTTAAAATAAGTTTCCAGTTTCCTTCAAAAACTATTAGGTTGGTGCAAAAATAATGACGTAATAATGTCGTTTTTGACGTTAAAAAATACATCAAAAAACGACATTATTACGTCATTATTTTTGCACCAACCTAATAGTTGATGTATTGTTATGGTGCTCGTTTTCATACAAATTGAAAATTATTAAACATTTCTTTTTTCCTATATTTTCAAGATTTACATTAGTTGAACGAATATTTTTAAACTGAAATTAATAAAATAATTGTTAAAAATTTTTAGTCGAAATGCTACATAAAATTTTTAAAAAATGTTTTTTTTAAGTCATACACATTGCCGAAAATAATTGTTGTTTATTATTTCTAGCAGGTTTTCTCATAGCATACAAGATTTGATTTTATTATGAATGAAATGAAAAATAACCTTAAAAAAATTGCGACCTGAACTTGCAAAAACTTCCGCTTCTTTCCGTGACCGAAAGTTGGTGGGTAGAGAGACATTATTAATGAGATAAAAAAAAAGAAAAAAAAAGAAAAGTTTAACAGTAAAAAAAGAAAAGAAAAAAAAGACAAGTAAAATAGCTTTTTAATTGTTTTAAATTTTTTACTGAATTAATCTGCTAACGTCACAGAAAAAGTATTTTTTAGTTTTGACTTTTGACGTAATATTCAGTTTTTAGAGTGCTATGTCCGTTCCCATTTATTTTTTACACCACGTAACGAAGTAACTTTCTTAAAAATAGTTGTGTAAAAAAAAGTTTAAACTATTTGCAAATAAACAAACAAGAGTCATGTGCTACACAGACAATTTCAACAACAATAATTATTCAGTTAATTGGGTTGAAATTTTAAAATAATTTTATTTAAGCAAAGCAGTTTTCGATCGTTATTTAAATAAAGTAAAAAAAAGCCATAACAAAAAGAATTACACACATCACGCACACAACACATACACAACCATCAGTACTCCAGATGTTTGTTGAACCCTCAAGGTAATTTTTTTTCTTGAAAGAAATCTTGATTAAATCTCTGACTACACAACATTTCTAAAATAAATCAAATTGAAAAAATTGCTTTGTAAAGCGCATAATATTTTTAGGTTTCTGAGTTTGTTGAAATAAATTTTTACAAGTTTTTTTTAACTTTTTTTTTGCTGGTAATTTATTTTTTAACATTTTGGGCAGATAAAGTTTGTGGGTTGATTAACCTATATTTTTTCCGTGTCTGTTGTTTTACAGGGTGCAATGATAAGGCATACCGAATGACTTCACTTCATCATGCACTACCTGCCTGATAAGAAACTCAGACACTCCTGTGTCCCTGGCTATAGATCTGATTGATTTGGAGGGATTGTTGTAAATTATGGTCAGGACCTCATTAATAAATTGGGGAGTTCTTTTCTTATCAGAACGATCAGAGTGAGGCTTCCGTGCTGCTGTACCTTCGTAATCACCATTAGACTCATCCAACTCTTTACGAATCCTCTGCACTGTCCTCAGATTGACACCAAAACACTCTGAAATGTTCGCATTGGAGCTTCCAGCGCGAATGCCAAGCAGTACAGCATGCCGTTTCCAAATTTCAGGTGGAGTGAATTTTGTCATATTGCTCTTTTTCTCACAGACGGTGTCCAACTAACCCTATACTGTGCAGTCGACAAAATCAAAAACACCGCGCATGCGCAAAATTAAAAATATAAAATGGCAACAATTTACCCATCGCTCCCTGTATTTATTTGTTCGTTCTAAAGGTGACTTTTAAAAAAGGTTATCTCCCCTTTTCGCAGAAATACCGGAAGCCTGCTAAGTTGTTTTTCTTCAAGTGAGACAACAGACATCTGCAAAGTCTTTGAAAGATTGCTGCCACTATTACAGCAATTATACCAAGCGGTTTCCACTCAAAACTTGGTAAAGTATACGTGAAATAAAACAACATTACAAAAAGAAAATCAGATCAGAACAAAATAAGCATTTCTGTTCTGTTTAGAATTCTGTTAATAATTATTTTATTTTTAAACGTATAAACAGGCTAAAATTTTCATATTTTGAAGATCTATTTGTTATTTTCATGAAATGAATTTTACGTAAAGGTTGAGATTGAGTTAAAAATGAATGCTAAGTCATTTTTCATGATTTTTTAAAAAATTATTATTTACTTTGTGTGTTTGCATTATTAATGTTTATGAGTTTAAATATTTTGTTTTATTTTTGTTGTATAACAAGAAAAACATTCAATTGTATTTAAAAGTTATCGTATTTTCCTGGCTAAATGGTGGGTTATACGCGAGGTAAATTTTAAACATTTTTGAAAGACGTGACGGTATTCCGAAAATAATTTTTCTTGGTGATTTTCACACTGAATTTAGACATGCACATAACATTTTCCATTAAATAGATAAATACTAAACAGTGATAGTGCTTTACAGTTCGACAAATTGATGACAGGGAAAATAAAAGGTTGTATTACTATAGTATATAGTATACTCTCTTACTCTTCTTACAGGGAGCGATGGATAAATTGTGTAAATTACGCAAACATGAAAATAACACTGACATCTCATTTTACCAAAATTACACAAAAAATATCTTGAAATACTAAAAGAGTAAATTTATTCAATAAAATCGCCACTGGCTTCAACCATGGCCTCCAGACAACTTTGGAATCACCTGCAACTCATCTGGATGGTCACTTTGCTTCTGTTGTTGAATGCTGTCATAATCCTTGCCTTCAGTTCATCTTTGGTGTTACAGTTACAAAGAGTTTTGTTGGTCTCTTGCTAAACTGAGCCTCACCCATAATAATCAACGGGGATTGCAGTCTAGGGAGGTACATGGTCAGATGTAAAAGGTAATGTGGTCGCAGAAATTGTCTGACTGCCATGACTGGGTTCTGCTTGTGTTGCATGGTGCAGAGTCCTGTTGCCAGGCATAGGGTCTACCAGTAACGACCCTCTTGACCCAGGGCAGCACTACCTCCTCAAAGTATTTGATGTAGACTTCTGTGTTGAGTCTGAAGTCTTGTGGGTAGATGAATGGAGGCATAATGTCACCATCACTATTAATCACTACAAATTCCATCATAATCACCATTAGACTTATCCAACTCTTTCCAAATTCTCACCACTGTCCTCATGTTGACACCCAAACATTCTGAAATGTTTGTATTAGAGTTTCTGCTGCAAATGCAAAGCAGTACAGCATGCCATTTTCAAATTTCTGGTGGAGTGAATTGCCTTATTGGCACTCTTTTTATCACAGATGGTACCCAAATTACCCTACTATACTATGCAATTGACAAAATCAAAAACAAGCAAATGTGCAAAATTAAAAATATAAAATTGTGACAATTTACCCATCACACCTTATAAACAATCATTTGAAGTTGCTAACTTTTTAAACTACAGATCTGAATTTCTTGGAAGCCATGTTTTCCATCAGTGCATATACAATATACATACTAATTTAATTAAATATAATTTTATTTTTTATTCAAGATTATTTCTGTAACTCATTGATTGTTGATTTTTGAAAAAAGGGGTCTGAAATGAAAAAGACTTGTCACTTAACATCAGATTTAAGCTCCATATTATAAATCTTGTAGAATTTTAAAAGGAAAATGATCTGTTGGTAGAAGATTTGTTGAAGAAACTACATTAGTGGTTCCTAACTGTTTTTGGCCATAATAATCTCTAAAATTATGATTCCCCTCACCCCCACCCAATGGCATATTCTTATTCAAAAAGTGAACTATTCATATGGAGGAAGCCTAAAAGGCTATTAACTATTAATTATTTCCTTAAGAACTGGATACTGCATAACAATAATATTATTTAATTTTAGAATTTTACAATATTTATAAAAATATTGTGTTATATATTGTACATATGTAATTACACATGTACATACTAGTCCTGGAGCAAGTCCTCTGATCAGGAACTACTTCTTAATTGCTGTTGGTCTGAGGTCCATCCTAACCTTGCATGGTAGCACCTGTTAGGGTCCCAGCTATGGTCACATAGTGAACCTCCTCATTATGAAAGTATAAAGATACAAGAAATCTATTTATATATATATATATATATATATATATATATATATATATATATAAAAATTACTAACAATGCGTATTTATAGTAAAATGGCCAACAATACATTTTTAAAACAAAAAACCAAAAATACATTTTATCTGTATTTGAAGGCATACAAATATATTCAAATTATTTAGATTTTGACATTAAATGACCCCTAGAGGCTGATATGTCACTAAATAAAATCAACGAAACAACCAACATGAAAGAATTCTTTCATGACATTAATCCATATAATATCTGATAATTTTATAAAGAACTTAAACTGTATTCCAAAATATAACTTCAACAAAACTACAACATAAAGCACTTGTAATAATTATGTCCACACAACTATATCATCTACCATGTATTCACTTGTGAAAGCAGAATAATATATGTCATTTTTATTACTTCAAAGCTCCCAAGAAAATTAAATTTTGGTATTAAATGAACCATAAAGAGTTCATAGTCCCTTAAACAAATCAACCAACCAACATGTACATATATACACGTAAATATTTTTATATATGCATACTGTGTATATACACTGTATGTATTAACTCATACAGACTCACTAGAAAAAAATTTATTTTTAATAATTCATTGTTGAATTGCAACCCCAGGGTAATTACAAGACTATGGTGACAGACTGGGTTAAAATAATGATAAACTAAAACTGAAACAATACAGTTAGTCATTGAGGACAGGTAAAGTTAAATACCTCAGTATTGAAAGAACGTGGATAGTTAATCAATGTGGCTACAAATATTTAGTGACAACTGTTATGATCAGACTAAAAACTAAAGCGTTTAGAAAAGAGATGATGAACCTTGCAGACTTTACTGCTGGTTCTGTTTTTTTGTTTTATGAAAAGAAACAATCTCTCTGTTAGAGTTTGTACTAATATATGTTCAGTTACAACTGGAAGAAAAAAAGAACTTAGAATTGATATTAATAATGTATTCAATATGAATAAGCTGCCAATTACTTTAACACATTACATAAGAATAGTTGATTTCAAAGACATCTTTAGTGTACCAATAAAAAGGACAATTCAATTTATTGTGATCCTATGGTACTCAGAGACAAAAGAAATTGTAACCAATACTGATATTTAAGAGGAAAACACTATCAAGACAAATTTATCCTTAGAATAGATGTACATTGCCAGCAAAAATGCTGATTTAATGGAGATGTCATGGACATTGACAAAGTTTGTCAAAGTAAATTTCTATCAACAAAACTTCATTGCTTTTATTTGACAGCATCTGTGCACATGATGAAAACATCGGAACACTGTTCAAGCTGACAGAATGACAGTTATTGTGATCTATGGTAGTTTTACCAAATTTTTGAAACTTTTTGATATTGCAATAAACTACACTTTTAAGAACAAGACACAAGAACATTGCATAAATTGGATTTCATTTATTTTTTTTTAAATAACAAGAAAAGTCATTTTCAAAGTAGGTAAAATATATTGAGTTGAGATATTTGTTTTGTAAAGTGTGTTTTTGTATTGTAGGTTAATATTGTAAATAAAACAACAATAGATTACAAAACATAATGAAATTACTTTTCTTGTACCAGTGTCTCTTGAAATGTAAGATCATTCAGGATAATTGTTGTTTAAAAGTTACATCAGCATAACCGAAGAATATTAGATAAATGGGTGAAAAATTTGACCAGCTACTTCACAACAATTTTTTAAATATTGATTATACAATAATACTTACAAACTTTTACTGGTGTGGCTATTGTTTATGTAAACCTACAAATCTTTCATGATGATTATGTTATATAGCAGATACCAAAAAAAACAAAAAACAAACAATAAGCTTACTGTAAAAATTGAATAGGAATTTAACCAAATACATCAAAACTTTATTTAATAAAACCATGTGCAGAGTTGTTTAACTTGTAATGCAAGTAAGACTTATTATACAACTACATACATGAATACTTTGATTCACTCAAATGATTATCATCTATGTTAGTGCCTAAAACATTTTTGTATTCCAAATACTAAATTATCTCCCTTAGATTACTTTACTTGGCCTCATATTCTGAGCACACATTTACCACTATAAATTAAAAATAATATCAAGTAAACAAAATAATTCAACTTCTGTGACCGATAAGAATTTTGTAAAATAAAAATTAAAAAATTAAAGAAAGGTTGGGTCTACCTCCTTTGGATAGAAAGTTCTGGAATCTGAAAACTTAAAATAATGATAAAATTGCAACATTGTAATTTATCTATATACAAATAAGTATTTTAAAAAAGTCACATCTCTGGACATGCCTAGTTTTCATTTTCCAATATAAAGCAATATCGTAATTCCCAATAATATGAGGTTGGGTAAAGTTTATAAATTTCAAGTCTTAATGAACACAGAATGAGAATTTTCTATTTTCATTTACTAGCAATAATATTGAATGTTGCACAAGCTTTTCCATTGCTCTATAGCACTAAGGCATTGTTTCATTGAGAAATTTTCATGTCATAAAATTCTATTATCAAAATTGTCAAAGATAAAATAGATTAATAAATTTAAATATTTTGATAGTCATTTACTCCACATACAGCATATTATAAATTATTATATTTGTCGGATTTTCAAAATATACTATTAAAAAATGTCAACATTGCATACTTCCTTTTACTCTTATGTTGTAATGTAAATTCTAAGGTGGTTATCAATTTCAGGGCAGAAAATGGTTATATTTGAATAACTAAATAACTATAAAAGCCATTAACAAAACAATCATTTATAAAGATCACAAAAGATCAGAAATTAATAACAAAACAATTATTTCTAAAAATTTGTATTTTAAAGTTGAATATACCAATCAGTTAAATCTATTAAGCAACTGTTACTAAGTTAGGCAATAAAACATGCTGGTAGATATAAATAGCAAAATTGCATTTATTTGATATCACAATTTTATATACACAACTTTATATATTTATTTTATATTAAGCAGGCATGCATCACACACTCACACAAACTTTGAGCTTTATATATTAGCTTGGGAATAATGTGTACTCAGAACAATTACACTAGATAAAACAATTTAAAGAAGTATATTGTATAAGAAAAATATGTTTGGTGTTATACTGAAGATGCCATATTTCTTTATAGAAATATATTTGAATAACTGTATGTAACTTGAAACAACACAGCTCAGATTTATTAAGCAAATTGCCATTGTACCTGTCAAAAATGTATTTATGTCAATACTTCTGTTTAGGATCACAGTGAACAAAGTATATATTTCCCCCCTTGAAAAACATGAAAAGAGAAAAGAAAAACAAAAAAATGTGGACTATGGCCAAAAAAGAAAATTTCTTAGAAGATATTAGTCTTGATATTAACAAACATCAGGTTAGCCATGAATATAAAGACACTTTTCTTGTTAACCCAAACCAATCTCAACCATCCACCTGAACCAGAAGCAATGCCTTCCTGAAGGCAGTAATATCCTGGGGAAAAACACAATATATATTGACATTCACCATAGAATATTTATTTCAGCGTTTTTGGCATACCCTCCTGTTTTGTAAATTGCTGGGAAATACTGAAAATGATTTTGGTTGTTCTCAAAGCAACATTTTGTTTTTGTTTTTAAAAGGGAAGAGTTGAAATAGAAGTGTCATATATTTAGTCCCCTCCCTTATTTTTACACTAACTCTCGGAAATTTTTGTCATGTCCACCCACTTAGTACAAATTTGGGATTTCAGAAATGCACCTGGAGATTTGAATATGATCTAGAAATACTGTGAACTGTATGCCTGCTAGGATACTCTACACTCTTAAACTGGATATGGATGCAAGATAAGAGATTCTTTCAAGGCTTTAGAAGTGTTCATTTCTCTAAGCACAATGCATACAAAAGATGTTTAAAACTTCAAGCACTGTAACAAGTATTGGCAAACATCCAAGGTGTTTCTCAGTTGACAATGAATATATATAAAAATATATATGGTGTCTGGTTCAAGGATAACCTTTTGAAGAAGAATTAGTTGAAGATATTTGGGAAGACAGGTTATTTTTTCATGTTATAAAAAGAATCTTTCTTTGCCAAATCTCATTACTTTTTCTCCTATCCCCAACTAGAGAAAACCTTGTTTAAGCTCCTTTAAAGTTACAGGATTCTCATGGTGTATTCAATTTATTATAAGAATGGAAAACCATGGCTTAGTTTATGTTTTTTTTCAGAGGTTGCTATGAAAAAATCCCAAAACTTTCCAGTTTAGAGAGGAGCATGCATGAAGGTGAGCCCAGCTGAATAAAACCCCAAATTACTATTGGCAATTAGCTGTCCCTTACATATGGAAAATATTCATACCATAACATGAAAAATGATGAATGAGTACTTATTACTTATGAGTAGTTGATTTTAATCCAGTCATTTCTACTATCTAAGCTCAAGTTACCAACATCTCATAAGAAATATTAATTGAACGGTCATATACCCAGTTTTCAGCCTAACTAAGTATACCTTCCATAAGAAATTCTAATGCTTGGTCATGTGGTTAGACTTTGAGAAGTGTGTTGAATAGGAAATTTTTTATCGCCTACACACACACACACATATATATATATATATATATATATATATATATATATATATATATATATATATACATTTTCTGTTATTAAAATCTCATTATAGAGCAAATTATGTGGAGAGGTGGCCTGTTAACAGGTTAGGGTATCTGGCAGAATGGATCTGATGTTGCAATACCAGAAATCCATAATGAAGCCAGGGTAACATCACTGATGGCCTCTGTTGTTGCATTTTATAAATGTATTTTAAGAATATATATATATATATATATATATATATATATATATATATATATATATAGCAAGAAAAAGAATTAATACAAATATAAAGTTTGTTACTTAGCTGATTGGTGTTACCTTCAGTATCATATCCCCAGAGTTTCTTAGACCCTTCAGTAATCACTCTGTCCACTTATCAGGTAATATATAGTCCCTATTTACACAAAAGCATGTTGCTTTTATCTATTAATAGATAAAGGAAATTTGTTATTGGAGATAACATTTTAAATAAATAATTGGTTACCATCAATATACCTAATATTTACTATATACCCAGGTAATTCCTGATTATTCACATTTCTGGCAATATCTTGGTGGCCTCCTTAATCTTGTAATCTGTGGACTGTAATTTACAGTGGCAACAAGCAAATTTACTGCAATCTGGACATGAATGCCTAAACATTTAGGAAACACATTGAAGACTTTTAAGTCGATCATCAGATTGAATTGTTATTCTTCATACCTGCAGTCAAATCATGGTAATATTTGTGTATGAAATAAGCTAGTAATTACTTTGCTATTGCCTAACTAGACATTTCAAATAGTGTCTTCTCTAGCTTTTATATTCAATATAAAAGATTAGGATACGCAGGTTGTATAATGAACATTGGTATTGAGTGGAATCAATGACCCAAGTTAAAAATTCTTTTTTAGTCTGTTGTGTTCATTTTCACACAAATGCCTTTGAGAAAGGCATGAATCCATCTCTTTGTTTCCCAGCTAAAATATGAAATAGCACAGTAGACTGAACTCTCTAGCCTTGGTAGCAACCAGTCTAAGAGAAAGAAAACTCTTGAAATTCAAACTTTGGAAAATGCTGTGAGAAACCATTCTACTATCTTTCCTAAGAATGTATCGAAATTCACAGATAATAAAGAAAAAGAATCTCTGGAGAATCATGATCATCCTATGTCCTGAAGGGATTTGAGATTTTTATTGCTTCAAACATTATTATATAAGTGGATACTTCCATCTGAAATTATTATTTTTCCTTTCAACAGTGTATTACGCTTATCATCCTGCATATATGAGAAATCTTAATCGCTAGTGTAAGGTTAGAAGAAAAGAAATACTAGTGGAATGAGCAGTTGTACAGATCAGCAATCTTTTTTTCTAAGTAGACAATAGCAGCTAAAAGCTGTTACTTTTTTACTAACAACTTTGGCAGGAGCCAGTCCTTATTGAATTCATATTGCTTGTAGAGGAAATATTTTGTTTCTTTTTAGCTATAATATGTTTACATAAACTTTTGCAATTATTGAAAGCAGAAAAAGATTCATGTAAAAATTTTATTCTATGTAGACTAAATTAATTGAAATTATTATTATTATTTTTTTTTTTTTTTTTTTTTTTTTATTTTAGGTGATTTAAAAATGAGCTTTTTGTGGACAACATGTCAGCAGATGACTTCATTCCTTTTCCGGAATCCATTTTCCCCTCGATTACTTCTCAGTAAGTAAAAAAATTAAACAATTTTTTTTACTAACCCTGGATCTATTAATGATCCTATGTAAATGTAAAAATTATCTATGCTATTCAATAAAAATAAGTAATCAAAATGTTTGTCAAAATTAGAATATACTTGTCATAGGGTCAATTCCATGTCAATTCACCAGGGCATTGCATTCACCGACACCGGATTGAAATTGTCACAAATGTTCCACTTCATGAGTTAGGAAAGTGTGCCAAATTATTTTGTGCTAGACGTTACCGTTCCAATTTTAATTTTGCTATTTTGCCTCTAAATTAAGGCTGCGCAACGTCACCGAATCTCAGTGGTTTTTTTTAAAAATTAAAGAAAAATACTTCCATACCTTCAATATTTCTGAAATTTGGTATGTAGGGTAAATAAGAAGTGTAGAATCCAAATATTTAACTATTTCAAGCCTACACTTGATAGAAAATTTTATTTTACTCACCCAAATACATGACACCAAAATCAACAACTTTTCACCTATGTAGCTTATGGTCAGTCTATTGAAAAAACGTCCTTTTCAATTTTCATAATATTTTTTGCCTAACATCTACAATGCCTGCTCAAGTTCACCAAAAGATTTTGAGAGGGTTTTAAGTCTACTTTAGAAGATATGACCCTGAAGGGGAACATTTGTGCCAAATTTCCAGTAATTCAGTGTCAGTGGGTGCAGATTTCAACTTTTTGCTGGTGTTTTGACATGGAATGACCCCATAACCAATATTTAGTCAAAGACAGTTTACTTGGGATATTATAACAAGTTAATTTACTTTCCAGGGCATATTGGGTTTTGTGAAGTTTTTAAAAGTTATCAATGATAACATTTCTTTCACATATAAAATCATACATTATTGAAAATAGTAATAAATTATATTTTATTTCTAAAATGCAAAAATACACTATGAAATTTATATTAACTGTACTAATTAATACATGAAAATTTTATCTTATTTTTGAAAATGATCTATATTTTTTTTTATCAGACATTTTTGTTTAATACTGTTGATAACACAAAAACTAAAAAAATTGTATTATTTCTACATAATTGTATGAAACATTCTTTTGTATGACAAGAAACATGAAACATGAATTGTATTATTGTTATATGAAGCAAAAATTCTTGTAATCTCTGTGACTTGCATCTACTTTTCTGTTGACACATAACTGATTAACTACTTAATATCCTTTTGCCATAAAATAGAAAAAAAAAATCAATGTGACGTCAATTCACATTAACAGTAATAGAAATTTCTCTTCACTTAAGGGGTTTGTTTACAATATCTATTTGGTAGTAATGCTGACCATATTTCATAATAAATTATAAAAATAAAATATTCAAAATAACTTTCACATGGATATTTGTGTATGAACTAGTAATTTGTCCACTCTCAAAATCCTATTTATTTATTAAAATTTAATTTTTTGTAATGTGTTATATATTTTAGATTTTATAAGATAAATATTTGATTTCTTAATAATTAGAGTAGGAAATATATAAATTTGTACACGTAATAGATATTTCACAATTAATTATTATGATCACAGAATCTAACAAAGTTTCCAGTGTTATAAGTCAGAATTTTTTTTTTACTACACTGTGTGTAAATAGATGTTTCCTATTTTTAGTATAATTGATAAGTAAATAATATGTTAAGTTGTAAATTATACACTTGAATGTTTTTCCCCCTAAAAAATGGTATTGATCAACCAATATTGGTAATATTTTCATGATATTCTTCTATAAGTAATGTATTTTGAGTTCCAGCTTATAATATCTTTCCTTATTAAAATTATTGATAGTAATCTGTTTTGGAGGTGTCAGATTTTATTATACAATAAAATTAAGTGCAACATAGATTTTTATTTATAAATCCAGAAGATATAAGCCTCGACAGTATATATTTGATTAATATAATATTCCATACCTGAATAAATTCTTATTTTACATGTCAATATGGGCTCCTCAACATTCTATTCATGAATCTATTTTTTTACTGTTTCAACAAGTTACTTGTGGCAGGTTTTATTCTTTCTTTGTTTTCATATTTAATCTCTTCACCAAATTTACATGATTGTCTTTCTGATGTTTACTTAAGGATCGTAGTTTGGTTACTTTTATCACATTAACCAAGGTTCTTAATATTTTCCAAATTTTCTTTCTGTTTATATTTGCAATTCTAGGTTCTTCAAATGTAGTCAATTAATTTTTTCTGCTTGTTACCCTTTTGTTTTTTCTAAAATCTCTTGTGACATTCTTAAGACTATATTTTACTTGATCTTATCAATGTTTTCAATTTCTTTTTTGATAGTTCTATTATTTTTTTCAACATTTTTACAATTTTCAACATTGTGTTTGATTCACTCAATAACTTGACAATATCTTGCAACCTCTAGCAATATTTATATACCTGAAATTAAAAAATATAATTAACTATTAACTTATATATTTATTTATAATTATATGAACAACCTTTTAGTGACATAATAAAATCTAACACCACTGAATAAGTTATAAATATTTCTAATAAAAACAAGCTGAAATTCAAATATTTATCATATATATAACTATATCCTGAAAATCAGTTGGTTAATACTAGTTTTATTGTGAAAACATTGACTTGTATGTATAATAAAACTTGACATAGTGTAGGTCCCAATTTCTTTTTTATACAATAAATATACAATACTCAAAAATGTTTACCTAGAAAATGATGACGGGTGAAACTTGCTAAAATATGTCAAGAGAAACTATAAGGTTACTTCAAGTTACTGATTTCCAAACCGTAGCATTTCAAATGTAAGGGGAAAAATTTGAATGTGAAAAGGAATTAAGAGGAAGGGGTCATTTAATTTGTGTGATGGATGCTTTGAAATCAATTTCTCCTATTTACTTATGCTATAGAATAAATTTTCAGATACAAAACTATATTTTTTTCATATAGTCACCACTATGTATTTTCATCATTGATGAACATTTCATAGGTTGACAACTGTACAGTGGGTAGTTGAAACTTAGTTTATCATATATAACTGTCATCATTATTGAAATGCATCACTTACCACTTGTCTTCACATACACTGTTTGTTCTCTGCAAACATTCAGCAAATGCTAGTGAATTTTAAAGGGATGTGATTTTTTTCTCAGAAAGGAATTCAGTGATATATTTCTGCTTCATACATATTTTCATGTTGGATGCCATTTTGAAAGACTGCTGGGAGACATTATTTTTGGAGCAATCCTTGTTTATCACAATATTTAAACATAAATGTTAATTCAGATATTTTCACATATACACAGTTGCAGTGCAACTACTGCAACCATGTATGCCTGTCCAGCATTAAACTTATCAGTCACAAACATGCTTGCAAGTGACATGTACAGACTCCCTCTTGATCTTCATTTTGCAAAGTCAAGCCATGACATATGAAGGTGTACTGACTTGAAAGTAGCTTGAAAATATGAATATTCCAATGTAAAGACTTTACTTTTTCTCTCTTTCTTTCTAGACAGAGCAATTATGCAACCATTTATTGAACAGTCTCAAGAAATGGCCACTGTGAACCAGATGCATAGGAAAAAATTCAAAAAAGTCAGAACCAAAAAACGACCAACATTTGGTGTTCCTTTCTTACGAGGAATTGTGCTGAAAACGTTGATTAAAAAGCCCAAGAAACCAAATTCTGCCAATAGAAAGTGTGTACGTGTCCGATTAAGTAATGGCAAAGAGGCAACTGCTTATGTCCCTGGTGAAGGACATAATCTTCAAGAACATAGCATTGTCCTTGTTCGTGGTGGACGTTTACAAGATGTGCCTGGAGTCAAGTTAAAATGTGTACGAGGAAAGTACGATTTAGCACATGTAAAAAAAGGTCCAAAATAGACAATAAATATTTTAAAATTTTATTTTTATTTTCTTTTTATTTCTCTCTGTCTCTTCTGTTTTCAACTCTCTTACACTGTAAATGTATCACAAAAGGGATAATTAAAAGTCTATGTTTTTGTGATGAAATAATTGAGTTCTCTCTTCTAGTTAGTTGAGCAGGACTAATAATCTAATGTTAATAAATGATTCACGCACTACATATATTACAGGTTTTATTAGTACAATGACCATTTTGATACTGTGTAATGGTGAGCTAGAAACAGTAAATTAATGGTATATTTTTTAGAAGGATCTATATTATTATCTATAAAATTGACTAAACATAGAAACATTGTGCTTAAACTCAAGGTATTAGTAATAAAACAAGTAAATAAAAAAGCTTATCCCTGAGTTTGCCAGACTGAATTTATTTTAAAATTTTAACAGTTTTAAAATAACTCAAATTTAAATTCAATTTTTAAGCTATTTACATAAATTAAACTATCTTTATTATATATTCTAGTAGAAACATATTTACTCAAGAGTATCTGATTTTGCTTGTTTCCATAAAAACAAAATACAACACAATTAACAAAAAATGCAAAATATATTGTAAAAATGTATAGCTTACTGTCAGTGTTGTCAGTCTTAAGCCATCTTCAAAACTAGATACATTTATTTTCCCACACTCACTGCTTTAAACTAATCAAAAGAGACAAGAATGGACTGCAAGGTCATCTAGGCAATCATAACCCTATATATAATTGTTGTGGTATCTAAATTTGATTATCCAACAATGAAAAATAAAATGAATCACTTATTTCAAAGTATGTCACAACATGGAATCAACCATATTGCTTAAACTGATTTAATAATGTATACTGCTTTATGGCTACTTGGTATTGTAATTTTTAATTAAAATTTGCACCTATTTTGACAGTCAGTCTCTTTTATGCATAAAAATCAAAAGGGAAAGGATCATTAATTGATATTTACCATGCACAGGTTATTATGGTGCAAGGTCAGTCATCTAGTGAGGATCAAATTCACTACAGTAATAATGGTCCATAGATTACTATTTCTATGGTGTGCTGCCACATATTGATCTCAGTTTATTATGTCACAAGGCCAGAGTAATAGGGCATCCAGTGAGAATCAAACTCATTACAGTAGTAATGGTCTGTGAGACTAGATTGCTAACCATTGCTCTATGGTGAGGTGACCTTATTGATATTTACTAAACTCAGTTTATTATGGCACAAGGCCAGAGTAATAGAGCATCCAGTGAGGATCAAACTCACTGTAGTAGTAATGGTCTGTGAGACTAGATTGCTAACCATTTCTCTATGGTGAGGTACTCTTATTGATATTTACTAAGCTCAGTTTTTTATGTCACAAGGCCAGTGTAATAGGGCATCCAGTGAGGATCAAACTCACTACAGTAGTAATGGTCTGTGAGACTAGATTGCTACCCATTGCTCTATGGTAAGACTTGCTGCTCAGTATTTACTAAACTTTGCTTATTGTAAAATACATCACGTGTATGAAAAATTTAAGAGATATGTTCGTAAGGGTCTTGATGTTAATTTCCCTGAATATGTTGCTACAAAATTTGATCTAATGTGTAATGAATGTGGTTTCATCTGTCTAAGTAGGGAAGGCCTCAAAAATCGAAGAAGTTACACATACAGAGATATCAATCAATACACATCATATAGCATTTATGTAAAAATGACTGCAAAAAAATCATACAATGTTGCCACATTTGTACCTCATGATAAAGCAGTGTTAGATAGTCCAACAGTATTTCAACTGTAGTGAAGATGAAACTGACTTGGTAAACCGGTGCCTGACTAAGGCTTAGTAAACACACACACTCACATATCCATATGTATGAGTAATTCAACAGAAACTTTCTCCACAATTTAAAAAATAAATTAAAAAAGAAACCAAAGGTAAAATGTTAAATAAATAAATACACAAACATACAAACTTGGTTTTATGTAATTATCCACCTCATGGTTTATCAATATATGAAATAAATTCTAATTGGAATATAAATATCTATATTTGAATTGTATGAAATATTCTAAATTTCAAATTAATAGCCAGGTGATCAGTTTTAAAATGGCTCATGAGGCTGATTTTTGAAAATTTAAAAATGATTGCCAGCTACCACCAACCAATAAAGCTTATTGAATATCCTGAACAAAGCTGATGCATGTCAGGTCTGATAAGTGTAGGTTGAGGATTTTATCTTGCAAGTCTCTTTTTTTTTCTTTTTTTTTTTTTTGAAGGCACTCATGAAGACAAATAAAAGATAAATGCTTTCAAGAAGAATATTTTTATGAACAAGTATGTTTCATCATATTTGGTGGTAAAGAATACTAATTAAAATGTAAATAAACTTGGATCCAAACAGAGCTATTTAAGAAAATGTTCAGCTTATACACCTGATATTGAAAATTTGTGGAGCATTCTGTAGAGGAAAGTTAGCATTAGTGGACAGCAGTTTACTAACAAAGGTGAATAAATATGACAGTTCACAAAATCAATAGTTAAATGACTTCTAAAACTACTTCCAGAACATGGAGGATATATTTCACATTAATATTGTCTTTTTAACTTTGTTGTTATTATAATGACACTGCAATTTTTCTTCAGAATATTTGACTTTATAACTTTTGCATATATTTTATAATTATAATTTCTAACTACAATATGCTTCTTGAAATTTTAGTGACCTGGTTAATAATGCGAAACTTAGAAAATCTGGTAAAATTTATAAAACTGTTGCTACATTGTAAGATTGATGTGTACTCAAATCTGTTGAAATAGAGAAAAATATTTTGCTTATTAGAAATATTAATTTTAGGTTTGAAAATAAAAATAAAATCAAAGCATTAAGAAAGATTTTTCATTTTTAAAAATTAATTTTAAACCTTAGATATAGCTTTTCTTTACCTGTACTTACAATATGTATTATAAAAATAAAATACATGCATGTTTATGAGTGATACACACTGAAATATATACCATATTTGACGGCATGTAAGGCACACTTTTTTTTTTTTTTTTTTTTTTTTTTTAACCAAAAATATCTTTTAAAATTCCCCTGCATCTTATATGCCATATGTTGGTTTAAAATTTGCAATGGTCAGCTGAAACCTGGTAACTCCTATTAGCTTAGACTTTAGATTAACTTTCATATACCTATTGTCATTATTTAAAAGGCTATTATGCAGATTAAAAGTTATCATTGATAATATTCAATATATTAATTTTATCACATTTAATATTAGTACTTTGTTTTGCTAAAGATTATATGCAATAAATTCAAATTACATATTTGTAAAATATATTTTGTTTCATTAATATTTTTCTTGCAATAATTTCCAGTTTCATTGGTATCAATAAAATCAGAATTTTTATGTCCTAATTATCCCACTAAAACATTTACAAGATGCAGATTGTACAGATCATATAAGGGAAAATTTTTGACTGAACCTCACTTCTTCAGATATGACAACAGCAAGAAAGAGGTTAAGCTATACTGTTGCGTACAAGCTTCATGTAATATGCTATGCTGAAGAGCATGGAAAATAGAACAGCTGCAAAATATATTGGTCCTCCGCCTACAGAAATAATGATATGTTATTGGCGGTTGCAGGAAAATAACCTACTGGCAGTGAAGAAAAGAAACTGTAACCTTCACCACCCAGCCCCACACTGGCCTGAAATTGAAGAGGAAATTAAAACATGGGTTGTAGATGAGAGGAGTACAGGCAGAATAATTACCATGAAAATGATAAAAAACAAAGCTAGAAGATTAATGAATGAAAAGGGGATTCAAAACTTTATATGAACATAAGGATAGTGTTATTTTATGAAATGGAAAGATTTGTTAATGCATGCAAAAACATCAATTGCACAGAGAATGCCAAAATAGTAAAGTTTCATAAATTTGTTAAACATGCTTGAAAAAGAATTTCTTTTGAATTAGACCAGATAGAAAATATGGATGAAGTCCCACTAATGTTTCATGTGCCATCAAACAAAACTGAATTTTAAGGGATCCAAGACTATTACAATAAAAACCATAAACTATAAGAAGACCCATTTTACGATCATTCTTGCATGTTGCACTAATGGCACAAAACTGCCTCCTTTTCTGATTTTTAAAAGAAAAACTACATCGAAAGATAACACTATTTACATTATTCAGACTATTGTCCACATCTTTCTTGCCATATTTATTACGTTTCGGCCATTGTATGCTCCGGCCTTCTTCAGGTGGTTTTCAAACTGAACCCTTTATTTCACTAACTGGGGTAGACTGTTCTAGTTCCACGTGCCATGTCTAATGGATGTCAGTTGTCAATTATCTCCTGTTAATTCCCCTTTCCAAGTTCTCCACCGCCTTAACCAGGTATTGAACTCACACTTTTTGTGTCCTGTCATTGGATCTAACTAATGCCTTTATCCACTGTGCCATGTGTCAGAAACTCTCCTTCATATGTCCGAAACTCCACCTACTTTGTGGAAATAATCAAAAATGCTTCTATCCTATCCAACCAGATGGTAAGCTTGGACGTGGTGAGTTTGTTCACCAAGGTACCCATGGAGGAGGCACTCTCAGTAGTCAGAGACAGATTGGTCTCTGACATCTCTAGAAGAACAGACCAGTATTCCAATAGATAATCTGATGGAGATGTTGACTTTCTGTACACAAACAACACACTTCGGAATGGGATCATACATATATCAACAGGATGAGGGCTTAGCAATGTGTTCACCATTATCACCAGCAATGGTAAATATATACATGGAATACTTTGAGGAAATGGCATTAGAATCTATATCTCTAAAGCCAATTCTATGGTTAAGGTATGTAGATGACACCTTCATACTCTGGCCACATCAGGAAAATGTTCAGGTTCTACTAGACCATGTGAGCTCAATAAGACCTTCGATACAGTTCATGATGGAGAAAGAGAGTAACAACACACTCCCATTCCTGGATGTTCTAATATCTTGAACAGAGCATGGGTTCAAGACATCTGTATACTGTAAACCGACATTCACCGGACAATACCTCAATTTCAAATCCCACCATCCATACAGTGTAAAGAAAGGAATCGTCCACTGCTTACAACACCGAGCAAAAGTCATAAGTAGCGACCCAGAGACATTAGATAAAGAATTGGTCAGTATAAGTAGTACCCTACAACATAACAACTATCCTTGGTACATGGCAGCAGCCCCAAAAACTGGGATAGGTGGGTACAAGAGGAGGACAACAACACAGAAAACAGTCTGCCTGCCTTATGTGAAGGAGTTATCAGAGAAAATACAAAGGATCTGCGGTCCATATAACATCAGGACAACTTTCAAAAGCTGGACAATACTTCGCAGATATCTCTCCTGAGTAAGACCCCCCCCATAGCGGAGAACATGACTAAAGACTGTGTGTACGCTATCCCGGGCAGCTGCAGAAATAAATATAAAGGGGAGACAGGCCGCTCCCTTAAGGTAAGGCTTCAAGAACACCAGAAAGCTGTAACACAAGGGGAAGTGGAAAAATCAGGCGTGGCTGACCACATATGGAGATCACCACCCTCTGTGGGATCAGGTTGAAATCATAGACAAAGAACATCATTGGAAAATTCATAGACTTAAGGAATCAGCACATATGCTAGGCCACAAAAATCTCCTGAGCCAACTAAGCATAGAAATGAATACAATATGGGAACCAGTAATAAGGAGTGCCAGAGAATAGCAATAATAACAATAAAAATTGCAATATAGGCACTGGTAAAAACATGAAATGATAACAGCAAAAATTGCAATATGAGCACTGGTAAAAATGGTTGCTGAAGACATTAGGTTTATAATACCCCAAAATTCATACACAGATGTCCTCAAGGACACATGGCACAGTAGATAAAGGCGTTAGTAAAATCCAGTGACAGGACCCAAAGAGTGTGAGTTCAATAACTTGGAGAGAGGATATAACTGATATCCATTAGACATGGCAAGTGGAACTAGAACAGTCTACCCCAGTGAGCGAAATTCCAACCACCTGAAGAAGGCCGGAGCGTACAACAGCCGAAATGTTGTAATAAATATAAGTCCGAATAATGTAAATAGTGTACATAATACCTAATCTCAGAAATATAGACAGAATACAAAAAAATACCAAAAGGTGTTCATGTTCATGCCTGGTCTACAGTTATGGCTACGAGTTGCTACTGGTGGACTGTTATGAAAGCCCTCTCTTCTGAGCATATAGGACTGAATTCATTAAAAAGAAAGTGGCAGAATTGTAGCAGTTATTTCTGGTTGCAACCTTTGTATTTTGAATAGGATGAGATGCTTGATCATACGCTTACGCTTACAGGAAGAATAAAAAGACTCAGCATTGCACAAGTTTGCAAATGGTGAAAATTGTTGTGAAATCTTTTAAAAAGTGTGGCATTAGAAATGCTCTCAATGGAACAAAAGATGACATATTATTTAACAACAACGATAGTAGTATTGAAAATGAGAATATGAGTTTTGATAACGAAGACAACAAATTTTGTGGATTTGAAGATGAATAAAATTTTAATGGTAACTGTACTGTTTTGCTCAGTTGTAATAATTGCTTGACTTATTTTGTTTTCTTTGGGATGTAATAAAGTTTTAATTGTAATCATGGCTTGTTTAACCAAAATAATACCTCATAAATATAGCCTAGGCTGTGCCATTTACTAATAATTTTACTTTTTACTTTTTTTTCTTGATTTGACCTGCTGAAATTGGGGTGCATCTTATATGCTGACAAATATGGTAACTTTTTTAATATTATCATTGATACTATCACAAATAAAATCTGCAATAAACACCATGAATTGATCTCACCTAAATGATCACATTATTTCATATTAAATTATTAGATAGGCACCAGAAAAGCAGCTTGATGTGGAATTTAGGGTGTGCCAATTGAAGCGGTCATGAGATAACCCATTTTAAACATTCCTACATGATAAAGGGAGGTAATCTAACTTCATTTTACAAGGGAAATAACTCTTAAAATAAAATTATTTCGAGAATGTTATGAAATTATTTAGAGAAATGTTACGACTACAACAAATCAGGTGATAAGAAAAATAAGTGATTAATAAAATAGCTAATCAACAAATGAATGCAATAAATTAAAGTGTAAAAAATGTTTTATCCAACTTATTTGCAGCTGGGAAATAGTATATAGTTGTTATCACACCTCTTTAATTTTAATAAATGTTTTTCTAAATTTATTTATTATAAAGTTACTTTTAGAAAAGCCATGTTTAAAATAAATTTGTTTAAAATATTTAATTATGAGAGAGATTATTTTAAAATTCAAGTAACTAATTTAACAAAACAAGATAAAGTTCTGATTTTAATCTTCATAAAATTATAACTTTTAATAAATTTTCTTCTTTATAGAAATAATTTTATATAATAATCTAATATTAAAAACTCTAATGCAAAAATATATTTAACATATTGTATATATGTATATTATATATTAATAATAAATATATATTTTTTCTCATTGCTACCACAACTATGAGTTTCATGGACGGCACAGTCCTTCAGGTGGTGATTGAAAAGTAATTCAGAGTTGTGTTACTGGTGAGGAAAAAATGTATATTTATTATTAATATAAGTTATAGCTCTATTATTATACATCAAGCACTATTTTAGTGCCCAGACATGCATATATATATATATATATATACATGTGGCCAAGTAATTAGATTGTTTGCTTACTGACCATGTGACCCAGGTTTGAATCTCACCATGGTTGATTTATCCTTATGATATCAGACTGGATCAAAATTGATTCCAGCACGCGGCACCTTTTGAAAGTGCCTGAAAACCATACCCATGGGTTGACTCAAGTGAAAACCATACCACGGGTTGACTCAAGTGAAAACCATACCCAAGGCTTGACTCAAGTGAAAACCATACCCAAGGCTTGACTCAAGTGAAAACCATACCCAAGGCTTGACTCAAGTGAAAACCATACCCAAGGCTTGACTCAAGTGAAAACCATACCCAAGGCTTGACTCAAGTGAAAACCATACGACAGCTTGACTCAAGTAAAACCAAACCACAGGTTGACTCAAGTGAAAACCATACCACGGGTTGACTCAAGGGAAAATTGTGAGTGAAACGGAACTCTTGTGGGCTGTCAATAGCAGTACTAGCACAAAGCCACAAGTCATCGTGGCCAAGAGCTTGAGCTAGCCTTGTTCAAATTGTTGATCATGCTAGATAACACAATCTCTCCTAGAAACTTGAACTAGAGTCTGCTCAGCATAGTTGCAGTAAAAACTACAGGCTGGCTCTGTGGGTGTTGAGCAAAGCGAGCATCTGCAATAGAGACTGGCTAGATGCCTTAGTAGATGAGTATCATCGAATATGAGTGGCCAGCTAATATATATATATATATATATATATATATATATATATATATATATATATATATGATTAATATGAGTAAAAGTATGTCACTTAGCTGATTGATGTTATCTTCAGCATACCAACTCCAGAGTTTCACTGATACCCACTGAAGAGTGGTCGAACAGGTCTGCCTACAAAGCTCTGGAGTCAAGGTGCTGAAGCTCAGCTAAGTGACAAACTTTTACTGACATTAATCCTACATACATATATACTTATATACACACACATGCACACACACACACACACACACACACACATATGATAATGGTTTTAAGGTATGCTATGTTTATAGGTTAAAGTGCTAAATATCAAGGATAGAGCATACATAAATATAAAAGTGGAAATTTAAGTCAACATCCAGGTGACTGCTTCATTGGCACATGATGATTGCATTTAGGATGAAATGAACTGTGATCTTTTGGGTGTTGACTTTAATGTCCACTTTTATATATATATAAAATATAATGAAATTTCACTTAAGTTATTTCTTTAAAATAATACAATATAAGTACTTTCTTCAACAGGCTCATGGGAAAAAAGCAGCACCTAAAAATATTTATAAATAGTTAAAGGATGTTCACAGTTATCCTTTATTACCAGGTATGTTTGACTTTTTATGATCCTCTTATTTACCAGTAGTTATACTAAAATTTTTGCTTTCAAATTCAGCATAACTGATTTTGTTAAAGGATGATAAATCATAGAAAACAAATCAATGGAAATCAATTGGAAAAAATTTTGTATCAAGAACAAATAAACAGAATATTTCTTAAAATGATTTCACATAATTATATGTTAAGAATATTTATTCTCTTGATAGATACAAAGATAGATAGATACAAAAATAGATAGATAATATTGCCAGACTAAGTTAGATATAGATGCCTGTATATTTATTAAAAAATACATTTTACAAATAAAAATTTAGTTTAAGGGTGGCAAATGGATAGTAGGAAAAGAGGATAATTGTTTAGTTTCCCAAATTTAACAAACCAAATTAATTTCATCCCTTTATTCAAATAATCAATTGGATATCAATCAATATTTATATTCACAATCAAAATATTACATTGCCTATGTCATCTTTTTCATATTGCCTATGTTTCCTTTTCATATTGCCTATATCTTTTTTATATTGCCTATGTCTTCCTTTTCCCATTGCCAATGTTTTCCTTTTCATATTGCCTGTCTTTTTTTCATATTGACTGTTTTCTTTTTCCTAATGCCTGTGTCTTTCTTTTCATATTGACTATGTCTTTTTTCAAATTGCCTATGTCTTCCTTGTCATATTGCTTATGTCTTCCTTTTGTATTCTTTTTCATTTTGCCTATTTTTTCTTTTTTATGTTGCCTATTTCTTCTTTCTTCATATTGCCTATGTTTTCTTTTTAACATTGTCTTCATTTTCTTTTTCACATTGCCTATGTCTTTTTCACTTTCCCTATGTCCTCTTTTTCACATTGACTATGGCTTTCTTTTCATATTGCCTATATCTTCCTATTGACAATGTCTTGTTTTTACACATTGCATATTTTTTCTTTTTCACATTGCCGATGTCTTTCTCAAATTGCCTATCTCTTCTTTTTCATATTGCACATGTTTTCTTTTTTCAAATTGCCCATCACTTCTTCTTCATAATATAGGGAAAACAAAAACAAATGTGAGAGTGTGAAAGGTGATGATAATATAAGTACTATTAATACTTTAGAACCAAGAACCACATACTAGCCTTTAACAATGAATGTGTTGCTCATGAAAATAAGTTGACTGAATGTATTTTCTTATCACAGATATAGACATAAATGTTCAAACTAGCATTTGTGAGCCACATGTTTGTCTTTAATATTGAATGTGCTGTTCATGAAAATATGTAGCCTGAGCATATTTTCTCATAGCATATCATAAATGAAAGAATTTCAAGCTCTATATTTATTTAAAAAGCAACATATTCAGAAATACTCTATGAATTTCAAAATTTAAAACCATTTGTGAAGTTCATATAGATGCAGTAAATGCTCTTCCATGTAAGTTGTACTTAAAATATTTTAACATTGTGATTGTGACTTATCAAACAATCCTCCCTCTGAAAGAAGATCTTTGCTGAATGAAGCATTTTTGAAAGAAACTATTGAATTTGATCTACATCAAAGCACCAGAAATTTGGTACAGAAATTTAAAATGTCATGTTCATGAACATTCCAAATGAATTCTAGCAGTCTTTCAAATTTAACAGTTTTTTAAATTGGAAAGCCAAATTTTGATTTTTTTCATGAACATCTCAAATGAATTGGGAAAATTTGTAAAGAGGGAATTTGCATTCCTAATGAGCTTTTGCTTGACAGCCATTATTCTACCAGTTGTAGCAGTCTTTTAATCAGAATGCCAACCATGCAAAGAGGGAATTTGGATTGCTGAGATTTTGCTTTTAATCATTAATGTCAAATTTTGATTTTTGCATTGCATTGTTACAGGTGAGAAAAATATTAAAAGAAATTTTTAAAGGCAGTGGTTATCATAAAATGAAAAACCAGTGCCAACACCAAAAACCACAGAAATTCTTGTATTGTGTTTGATGGCATATGAAAAGTGTCACCCATTGCAAACAACTGAAACATGGAAAGTTGATCTAGCAAATGCTTATTGCCTGAAATTTGATCAAGTAAACAAAGCATTACATTAAAAGTCTCCTTTTTCTAAACTGAAAAGATTCTATTCGGCAGAATGAAAAATGTCCGGGTAAACTCTGCAAAATAAACACAAGAAGATTGTTAAAATAAGAGGTTTTTTCCACATCCTGCATACTCACCAGTTTTAGAGGTTTTCATTTGTTTTTAGTCAATGGAATATTTTCGGTTTTTCAAACATTTCAGGAAAAAACCCAGATATCTGTAAATGTGAAATTCAAATTTGTCTTCCACTGCAGTCATTAAAAAGTTGATTACATTTTTGATAGATGACATTTTAATAATATCAGTGGACATAGTCATTAACCTCTATTAATAGAAAATTTAATAGGATAAGGATATTTTGAAAAATTGCTGCCTTTTTCTAAATGCCTTTGATTTTGATTGTTTTTAAAAATGCACTTCTGAAATAGAAAAAAATTCTCAATGACAAGAATAAAAATAAGACTCATTGAAATGTTCTCTCTCTCCCTCTTATGTCTCCACACTCCTGAATAAGAAGTGATCCATTTTTTTACATATAACAATTTTCATATAGTTCCTTAAAAAGAATTAAAGTCTTTATTTTAATTAATGTATACACTAACAACTAAAATTTGGAGTTATATAGTTTATTAATTTGGTAATTACTAATGGTATCAGCATATGATGTAGTACTACATAACTGACAGATAGTATGCAGGTTGGGATTAATTTACATATTCAAATTCATTTTTGTCAGCTTTGAAACTTGCATGTCCAAAGATATGTTTTAATCAATTATTAATATTATTTTACTTCAAGTTTTTACCCTCTATCATATTTAATAGCTTTCACTAGAGGTTAAGTGCCAGCAAGTTTCCAGCACTCTCCTCATGATTCTTTATTATTTTATATACTCATTAAGTTTTTACCCTCATTAATATCTGGTGGTTTTTACTGGAGATCAAATAAACAAATAAATTTCCAACACTCTCCACAGCTTTCTTTATTATTTTTTATACTAACATTTCAGACCAGCAATATCTGATGGTTATCTGTAGAGGTCAAGTGACAGCAAGTCTTTTCTAAGATCAACTACTCTCTAACCCATAATGTCATTTGGATCATTCTGATTCTTTTACAAATTTCCAATTTCAAAATTGTATTTTAGCAAAATTATGATAAATTGTAATAAAAATGTTTTTTTTAAATTTTAAATACTTTTTAAGGGGACATGTTAGACTGTTGGTTATTTTCACTTCATCTCACCTTTTAATTACTAATTTCCATATTAATAATATTAGTAATAGATTATTGCCTAAGTAATAAACAAGTAGGAAAATCTTTATACATTTAGTATTTTATATTATTTATTTAACTTCATCAGAAATTTTGGAAATGAATTAATATCAAAGAAATAATTTGGAGTTTGCTTGCCTGGTTATTTTTTCTGTTCTTGATATAATAAATATTTGTATTTTGTAAATCAAAAACTACCATTTTGCTCGTGTGTATGACATTTATTTTACAGTAAATATTTTTTAACAAAATCTCTTTTCTTATCAATGTACTTAACCTCACTCTTCAAAATTCAGTTAAATACTGTATGAATTTTGGGTTTATTGATCATACTCATATATGATGAATTTATATATACTATTGCAGGAATTGCTACTTTTTGTGTAGTGTAGACATTTTTCCATAAACATTTAATAGTTCCTGGAATATTTATCCTACAAACAATCTTTGGCAGACTGATGTGAGTCCAAGAAAAAATAATAAATAAAATATGGATTTTAAACAAACAATGCATGTATTAAAGAAAAGAAATTAATGAAAGGAAAGACATTAAAATTTACCTATTAAGAATGTGTTTGTTTGTGTGCATGTGTGTAAGAGTTCAGTCATCAGTCAACTGTGGAAATGAGTATGACTCAGTAGGGACATCCTCATCTATGTCTTGATACAGTAAGAGGAAGAGAAAGAGAAAGAGGAAGGAAATTTTTGTATTTTACAGACTTACACAGCACCACCTAATGGGTGTTTGCCAAAGCCAAGTGGGATAACCCACAATACATGAGGATTGACAACTGTTCTTTTTGAAAGGGCAGTTCTTTATTTAGCTCTTTGTTGAATTTGGAAGGTAAAAACAATAGCTTTTTCAATTATATTGTCCACAGGAATAGTGAAAAATTACTATTTATATATATATATATATATATATATATATAAAGATTTGTTTTTCATTACATATATATATATATATATATATATAAATAGGAATTTTTCACTTTAAAACTATGTGTGCGTATATATATATATATATATATATATAATAAAACTATGTGTGCATATATATATATATATATATATATATAATAAAACTGTGTGCGTATATATATATATATATATATATATATATATATATTATATATAATATATATATATAAATAATAAAACTGTTATAACGAAGAATATATATATATATATATATATATTATATATAATATATATATATAAATAATAAAACTGTTATAACGAAGAATAAAACTGTTATAACGAAGAATATATATATATATATATATATATATATATATATATATATATATATATTCTTCATTATGACAGTTTTATTATAACTTGACAAGCCCTAACATACACTTGCATATAATACATGTTATATGCATACAATGAAAATAAGTGTAGTGAAAAAAATTGCTTAAAAGAATATTTCTTAACATTCATAACTTAAGTAAACTCATACGCCAAAAAAAACTGTTGACAAAATGTCATGCTAACAACAAGAATGACGTGGAAATTGATTCGAAAACTAAATGTTTACTAGTAAAAAAAACTTTGTCACAGAATTTCAGAAAAAATGTATAGAAATTTTAATAAAAAATAATGTGCTGTGAAAACAAATTGCGCCAGACTAGATAAAGCTTAGTGAGTACCTATAAGGGAGTTAACTGTTCACAACAGTCACTGTCTGTATAAAGTTACTGTTCCTGACAGTCCTGGGTTGTAAGACAGAAATAAATAAATAAATAAATATACATACATACATACATATGTGCGTGTTCGTTGGAAACATCAAGTCAGTCTGACTAGTACGAAGAACCTCTTTTTAAATTTCGTTCACTGTAAATCCTATTTATTTAAAAAAAATTTTTGTGTGTGTATGTTAGTTCATTTTTTTTTTTTTTACAGATACCAATAGCAAGGGGTACGTCCTCGGACGGTAGTCGCAGGCTTAAACGAGGAAAAGATCGTCTTCAAATATTAAAAAATTTGATTATCGACTGGCCATAAAATTTCTTTTATTCGATTGAGTAGACTTAAAAACAGATTTGGTTACAAAAATGGATGATATTTTTACGTTGGTCAAGGAAGGAAATGCTCTACAGGTTCGTGTTTGGCTGGACAACACTGCAAACGATCTTAATCAGGGGTAAGTAATAAATAACTTGGTTATAACTTATAACAAGTTATCTGTTATAGCAATTAAAAAATATATATCTTTCAGCAGTAAAATAAGTTTTTGTATTACCGGCTTCTATATTGAACATTCCTGTTATTAATGTGTGGGTATTATTGTATATATATATGGCGTTTGTGAGATGTCCAGCTTAAGCTGCTTAAGTGAATTATGTTCTCTTTTGAAAGTTGTATACATTGTTTCTATCAATGATTACAGGAAAATTTAGTTTCGGTTATTTATTTGGAGATATTTTAATATTTTTTAATTTTATAATTAAATTGCATAAGATAAGTATTTATTGACCCCCCCCCCAATATACCGTGATGAAAAAGTTTTAAAGTTTTTTGGTTTTTGTTACCCGTTCAAAGAAAAGCCTTTTAAAACCTAGAACGTTTTCTTATTTTTTTAAAAACCTTTTATTTCAGAAAACTAGAAGTTTGTAGATATTTTCACTGATTTATTATAGTACTAAATAACAAGTGTGGCATATTTCTGATCAACAAGCTGTGATGTGAAGTTAGATGTGACTAAAAAAGAATGCAATCCTTTCCTCATCCCCATCTGTACAACACATCTTAAAAACGTGCTTTACCACACTTCACAGTCATCTCAAATACTTTTTCTTTTTTACAATCATACTGCATAAATTCATTATTATACTTTTTAAGTCTGAAAGAAAAAAAAAACTAACAAAATATTTTACTTTAAAAATGGCTGTGGAACCTGACTTTCTTAAGAATTCGCTTTATGTCCTAAAAAGGACATTCTTTTTTCCTTTTTTTCTTTTTGTTTTTCTTCAGATTTGATATTTATCACAATTTCCTCTCTGCATCTAGCCTTGTTATTTTTATTTATTATGGTTTGCAGGTTTGATCATACCATTTTTCTTTGACGTCTTAATTAATTGAATTGAAATGTATTTTTGGATGATATTTAGAGCCGTGTTCTTTTAAAATTTTAGTTGTAAATTTATTTTAGATTTAGTTCGAGAATTTTAAACTTTTAAAAGTGTTTTTTAGTATTTTTTATTTTTGAAAACTTTTTTTTTTTTTAATTATTGATTATTTTACTTTCATTTCTTTATAGCTTACTTTTTCTTTCATCATTTTAGAAATGATACTTTTTTTTTTCATTTCATTAACTTCCAAACACGTTATGTTTTTTGTATTTTTTACATACCAGTTCTGTTAACTCAAGTTTTAAAAATTGTATTTTATTTTTCCTAAGTTCAACACAAGTCTTATTGTCATTTAACTATTTTATTATTAAAATTATTTTTTTTTATTTATATTTGGTTGATGTACATGTGCACAGAAAAATATGGCATTTTTTATTTTACTCATTCATGAGTATGGAGGAGGGCGGGGCATTAGGTGATTTCATATTGGAAAAGATATTTTTGCGAATAAAGTCGGTTTACTAACAAACTCAAATTCCAATTTGTGACTCCCCCCCCCCTCATTTCCTACATTTTTCCTCTTTCCCTTCCTGATATGGTGATTAATAGCGTGGGAGAGTTATGTGTATGGAACTGCAAATGAAATATTTAGTATGCCTTTAGTTTTTTAGTTTTTCTATTCCCTTAGAGTAATAGGCCAACTAGTGAGGATCAAACTCACTACAGTAGTAATTGCCTGTGAGACTAGAAGATTGCTAATCATTGCTCTATGGTGAGGTGCCCTTATTGATATTTACTAAGCTCAGTTTATTATGGCACAAGACCAGAGTAATGGATCATCCAGTGAGGATCAAACTCACTACAATAGTAATGATCTGTGAGACTTGATTGCTAACCATTGTTGTGGTACTCTTATTGATATTTATAAAGTCATAACTCTAAAGTAATAATAGGGCATTGAATGCAGATCAAACTCACTACAGTAGTAAAAGAGCTCCAGTGCTCTATCCTTGTACCTAGATTGTTCCTAATTTTCATCAACGGCCATCCTGATGTCATTAGTTCTCAACTCTGTATGTCTGCTGATGACACAACTATTTACTCCTGTTTTAATAGTAAGTCTGATCAGTTCAGTAAGGTTAGATTGGTAGCTGATCACAAAAATGACCTACAATCTGTTGTTAGTTGGAGCAAGGAATGTCTTGTTAATTTTAACACCTCCAAAACAAAATTGCTCTCTTAATTGTTTGAGAGAACTCTTTTTGTCTTCCATCAGCATTGCTGTTATTAACCTCCAGGAAAGTAACTCATTGCACCTTCTTGGATTGCTATGTCTCCTGCAAGAAATGCTGGTTTACTGTGTTGTGCTAGACAATTTTTTTTGCCAGAATCTATCTTACACATTTATAAGTCTACCATTCATCCATGTTTTGAATATTGCTGCCACATCCGGTCTAGTGCTTCTGCTGTACATTTAGTAATTCTTGATAGAATACAAAGAATTTGCAGTGTTATTGGTCCTGACCTGGTATCTTGGCTTCAGTCACTTTCCCACTGCTGTAATGTATCTTGCCTGTACCTTTTTTTATAAATACTTTTATGGTAATTGTTCTGATGAATTTTCTTCTATGGTATATAAATTTTATGAATTTAAGCACAGTACTAGATTGACAGTAAGGTCTCATCATTTTACAGTTGAAATGACTAGATTTAACTGTAAGTTCTGTGTTAACAGTTTCTTCTCTCACACTTCTGACTTGTAGAATTCTCTGGCTTCTTGTTTCCCAGCCAACTTTGATCTTCAAACATTTAAATGCAATCATTATCTTCTGTCTTCTTAATTCCTGTTCTTTTACTGTTCTCTCCTTAATAATGATTTCGTTTTTCTTTTTCTCTCTGACACTCAGTAACCCCTTGCATCTTAGTAGCTTCATTTCCTTACTTGGGGTGAAATGATTAAAAAAAAAATATGGTCTGTGAGTCGAGCTTGCTAAACATTGTTCTACTGGTAAATGCCCTAATTCATATGTATTAGGTTGGTGCAAAAATAATGTCGTTTTCTCACATATGTTACTATGTGAGAAAACGACATTATTTTTGCACCAACCTAATACTAAACACAATTTATTATGGAACAAGGCCAGAGTAATAGGGCATCTATTAATGAACAAACTCACTTCAGTAGTAATGATCTTAGGGGACTAGCTTAGTAACTCTTGCTACAAGGTAAGGTGTGCTGTTATTAATATTTAGTAAGTGTAGTTTATTATGGCACAAGGGCAGAGTAATAGGGCATTCATTGTGAATCAATCTCACTACAGTAGTAATGATCTCTGAGGCATTTATGTGCAAGTGTCACATATGAAACATATTAGAGTTGCTAATATAGTCAAATTTGTTCAGATGATTATCAATACTTTTGTCATTTTGTGTATGTCAGGTTATCTTATACTTCATATATTATTGACTATTATCAAGTAATTGTCTCAATTTGTTCATTGGAGCATCATTTACCTAGAAATCTCTAACATACCACTTTACAAACCACTTTGGACATTTTTTTACTTTTTGCAATATCTCCTTCATAAACTGCACAAGGCCCCTTTGAATTTGATTTGAATTTTTACCTTTCTTAAATTTGCATAATCTGAAAATGTTGCTTATTTTTTTTTCTTCATGTTAGAATCAACCAAAATATATCTATTTTCAAAAAATCTTTCAAAAATGTATGCTGTTATGACAGCTCTCATAATGCAAGAAGCCATTTTTAAAAAAATAAAGAATACTCCTAATAGTATCTAAATCTAACATTAAAGACAGGTGTTATTTTTTACCAAGTCAATGAAATCAATATATATACTTGTATTATTTCAAACTATTCTTTTTATCTTGGTTGAGTTTTGTCTTGCATTGGGACTGTCTTGGAGTTGAGGGTTTCTGGTTACAGAGGTCAAGGTAGATTCAGGAAAACATAGGACTGCATTGGGAGAGATGTGTGAGAGTGCAGCCTTGCCTACATTAACCCTCTTAACAGGTATACTTGGAAAGAAGGAGTGAGAGCTAGCCAACTGTTGCCTACCCCCAGTTACTGGGAAACCCACAGAAGTATAATCAAAGCTCCAGATCTTGACTTCATATAGATGACAGGAACAAATATCACACAAATATCAACAGATAACACATATCAGCCAATCAATGGACACCTGTTGATAACCAGAGGGTACTTGGTTGAAATGCTGTGTTTATAATAATGTCTGTATCAAGATGAGAGCAATAGTTTGAAATAATACAAGTATATTAACAATTACTCATCTCTGAAATTAAATATTAAATTAATGAAAACAGTCTTATGGTTGCATTTATTCTGCAGCATTGTGTTTGTAATTTTATCAATTGTAAAATAATTCTCATAATTATTTTTAAATTAAAAATATTATTTTACATTGACTTACTATGACTAGTGTCTTTATTCTGGTTGTTATAGTTACATTTCAGCCATTGTACCCTTGTGGATGTGCAGGTGGTGTAATGGATGTATTGGCTTGGAATGAGAATTTGGGGAGCAAAGTTTGAATTCCAGTCAAGTTTGTTATATTCACTTGCATACAAGTGCCCTTGAGAATGTTGTGAATCCATCTCCCTCTCTCCCAGCTATAGGTAAATAGCAGGTTAGACTGTGCCCTATAGACTTAGTTGGCAACCAGTCTAGGAGGAAGAAAACTCTAAATTCAAACCAACCTTCAGAAGGTTGGGCTCCATCAGGTTATCCTGCCCAAGACACATCACCTGCCAAGGTAGCAGTACCCCTACAACACTAATGGGTTATAAAACTGTTTTATTTCAAGTCATTGTTGTTAAACATCTGGGAATTTTAAACCAATGTTTGTAATTCAATCCATGAGTTTTCATTCTCCTATTACTGTTATCTGATATCCTTTATCAGATAATTCTAGTTAATTTGTTTTTGCGATGTTATTTATCATTTCTACTAAAACATAAATCAATGTATAGTAATAATTCCTACTCTCAAAGATTCAGGCAAAAATAGTTGTTTTGAACAACTTTTTGTTTTTTCCCACCTATATGTTTAAATAAAATATTCTATTAAAATGTTCAAATTCATCCTCATTCAAAATATAGAGCATCTTTTCAGTAAATGTTCACAAATTTATTATTTATATTAAAATAAATGCTTACTTATGTAAAATTTTGAAATCTTATTGTTTACGGGGGAGATAACTCATTTGATAGTGACTGGTTTCAGCCTTACTCTTTACACTTAAGTAAAAATAAATAAATAAAATGAAAATAAAAAATCAATTTCAATAAAAAAAAATAGTTTTCTCTAGCTGGTTGTTTTTACTAAAATAACCTTATTTTTCAATTCACCGAGTGGTCATGCACACAGTGAATTGTAAAATAAGGTGCGAGAATATACAGTGCCCTCCTATGCTCAGGATGCATATGAGAAAGAACTTTTATTGTGGCAACAAAATGGATGGCTGTTGCCATATCCCAAAAAGGAGCTTGGTCCACCAAAGGGTTTGACTCCTTTGATGGCAATTGTACAGGAGCACAAGCAGAAGGTCTGGCCAGTGTTAGATTATCATGAATTGAATCAGTTTGTGGAGGCATTCACTGCTGATGCAGACGTGTGCACAAAGATGCTCAGAGAATGGCGACGAGAAGGAGCCAATGTATCGCTTTTGAACCTAAGAAAAGTCTATTCGCAGATTCATGTCAATAAGGTGTTATGGCCCTTTCAGAATGTGGTTTTTTTAAGGGTCAGCGATTTTTATTTTTATTTATTTATTTTTTTTTTTGCCTGACACGATTGGGTTTCGGGTTAAATGTGGTGCCGCTCATCATGAGAGCTATCATCAACAGAGTAGTGAATCAAGATCAGGCAATTAAGAGCACCTCGTTGGCATATATTGATGACATTTTCATCAATGAAAAACTGGTTTCTGCAGTGCATGTACAGCAGCATCTCTCTGATTTAGGGCTTATTTGTAAAGATCCAGAGCAATTGGAAGATGGAGCCAAAATCCTGGGCCTGCAGGTCTGGTGGAGAGGACAGCATACTTCGATGGAAACAGGGAAGTGAAGTCCCAGACATTCCACAGATTGTCACTTGTTGGAGCATCTTTTCCCTATGTGGTAATCTTGTGGGCCATTTCCCTGTATGTGGCTGGCTCAGTGGCGCAACTGCATTTATAAAGTGGCAGGTGACCAACAGATGGGATGATGAAGTCAATGATGGCTTTCTCCATTGCATGCTAACGGAAACAGTGGCCAAGGTATGCGAGATGGATCCCATGAGAGGAGACTGGTGCATTGATGGTAGTGAGATGAAGGTTTGGGTGGACATAAGTTCTGTGGCCACAGGAGTGGCACTAGAAGTGAATGGGGGCATTGTGGAGAATGCTGGTTGGGTGTGTCCAGCTGAAGATATATCAATTTGGCTGAGCTTGATGCAGCAATATAAGGTGTAAATTTGGCCATTCAATGGCTGGCACCGGTGTCACATTTGGTTACAAATTTAACCTCCATACATCAATGGAGGTCAGACACCATAACTGGAAAGGCATGGGTGAACACAAAGGTAGCTAGTGAGATGCTGGTAAGATAGTGCTTAGAGACATTGCGAGCATTGACAGAGGAATACGCCTTGACGACAGATGTGATGCTGGTGAAATCCTGTCTAAACCACACAAACTGCCTGACCTGAGTGCCACAGTGGTGGTTGGATTTACATAGGCATGGGGAAGAGCTGCTGCCAAAAGGTGTCGTTGTGGAGAATAGATTGAACAAGAACCAGGTGACCAATATGCACCACCAAAGTGGCCACCTGGGTGTGAAGAGGACTTTATATTTTGCCAGGTCTATTGACCCATTAGTGTCTACAAAACTTATTGAATTTGTTGTCAAAGCCTGCCGATCAACTGATCCAGCACCAGTGCCTTGGAAGAAGGGGACACTAGGTGTAAAATTAACTTAAAGTAGATTGACGATGGACATTGCCCATTACAGAGGTGGTCATTTTCTAACACTCATTGATTGCAGTCCTTCTCAATTCGCAATATGGCGGCTGCTATGTCGACAAGACTCCACTAGTGTTAGTCATCAGCTGGAACCAATTTTCTATGAGTGGGGCCCGCCAGCTGAAATTTTGACAGATAACAACATTGCATTTACCTACCTGTAAGAACTTTAAGAAATTTTTAAATAGCTAGTGGGTACACTTGAGATTCCGATGCACTCATGTACTGGCTGGGAATGGGATTGTAGAATGCTGTCATAGAAAGTATCAAGACCATCGCAGCCAGAAAGCAATATTCTGTGGCAGAGGTGGTCTTTTGGCACAATGTCACTCCCAAGGACAGTCTTTCAGCTTCCATAGCACCAGCTGACATGCTGCATAGGTACTACATCCGGGTATTAAATATCAATACCACACCCTCATTTGCACTACAAACCATTCAAGGGGCATACAAAGAAGGGGATATCATCCAGGTAAAGTCTCCACACAGCAGATGCATGACCAAATTTAAAACAGGTCGCATAACCCAAGTAATCAGTCCACAGTTGGTGTGGAGTGATGGAACGCTGCAGCACGTGAAGAATTTACACCCTTTTTTGGGATCATATCCATCATCAGACTCTGATAGCAATACAGAGGAGAGTGAACGATTTGTGTATTTAAAATCAAGTTCACCAAGTGATTCCTCCAGTACCAGCAGTTCAGAGACCAATGCTGGAACACTCGATGACACTCCAGGCCATAGTTCGTCTGAGAATGAGACATTGTTCCTCTTTGAAGGAGTACCCAACAGAAGAGACCTGCCCTGGGATGCATAAGCTGTGATCAGGAGATTGGTGGGAGTGTAGCGATGACTTACCTCGGCAACCTAAAATGGCCAGCGTTGCATGTATGTTTTGCAAGGGAGTGTGAAGACAGCGCATCAATGAGCTTCGGACGGATGGTGAATCAGACAGCACTTTGTGCTGATGGAAATAGTGTCACTTGTAGCCATTTTTATTGGCTGGTTCTGGGCACTCATTGGCCAAGTGTTGGCTGGGTCAGGTGAATAAAAACATGGTACGCTCATTTAACAGGGGTTCGGTTTTTCTTTTTGGATGTTGAGTGGCATATTGGAGATTGAGATGAGAAGTGTGGATTTGTTTTGCCTAGTGAACCTATTGGACTCATACTACCTTCACCCCCTTTTCTTTTCCTGAGTGTGCTTCCAACCAATTTTTGCAACAGTAACTTTTCATTAAGAAAATGTATCATAATGTTTTATCTCAATTTCCTCTTGGTAAGGCACATTTTTACTTAATATTACAATTCCATATATTTTATTCATCTTTTACAGAAGAAATGACTTTTTTTTCTTTTTCAAGGTTTTATGCAGATGTGATTTGGTTTTGATGTTCTGTCATGAAATTCTACTCTGTAATTGTGAAAGACTATATAATACAATGGAGTGCTAAAAATATTTTCCCCTTTTGCCTAAATTTTGCAATTCTCAGGTTATCAATGAATAATGCCAACATCTCATAAAATATCACCTCAGTGTAAAAAAAAAAAAAAAAAAAAAAAAAAAATGCTTTTCTGTGATATTTTAAACTGAAAGCAAGTAATATTTTTTTTAATTCATATTAATTAAACTGAATTAAAAAAATATTACTTGCTTTCAGTTTAAAATATCACAGAAAAGCATTCTATTACACTGAGGTGATGTTTTATGAGATGTTGGCATTATTCATTGATAACCTGACAATTATGAGATGTTGGCATTATTCATTGATAACCTGACAATTATGAGATGTTGGCATTATTCATTGATAACCTGACAATTATGAGATGTTGGCATATTCATTGATAACCTGACAATTGCAAAATTTAGGCAAAAGGGGAAAATATTTTTTTTTAACTACCCAGTAGTCTTAAGAATTTAGTAAAATATTTTAATAATCTAATATTTTATTGAATTTTAGGTACTTATATATTGAATTTCTGGAATTAGTGTCTTATGAAGATGTTTGGGGAAATGTTAGAAAATTACCAAAATATTTTAAATTTACTATAGTTACTGCTCTTATTTTCTGACAATGTTGTGCATGAATGTATTTATAAAAAAAACAATTTGCATGTTTATACACAAAAAAATCAAAATTATTTAAAAAAATACTGGTGGCTGCAGAATTGTAGTAAGCTTTTCCATTTATGATCAGTAAATATAGCTTTTATTTAATGTCAGTATCACCTAACTGCTACAAATTAATACAGAATTTTAAAAGATTTAAAACTTCATAATTATTCATTATAATTAAAATTTTAAAAAAGTTAAAATAGTTCTTGTAAAAATTCATTATTCATTCAAGAAAAGTTTTTGTTAAGAGAATAGTGTCCATAATATATCTTATTCATAAAAGCAATTAAAAGCTTTTTTTTAATAATGTCTTAGTTTTATTGCATATTCATCATATTCAGTTTTTATTGCATATTTTTTAATAATGTCTTAGTTTTATTGCATTATTCACGGAGGATTTTCTGTAACTGGGTGTCCTGTTTGACAAAAAAAAAATAATGATTTAAATTCTTCAATGGCTTATGTTTATAAATAATGTAAACATTAAGCTCTACAAAAATTAATTTCTAGAAATTTCATAAAATCAAATGTATGTTTGGGGGGGCGGGTAACAGATATAAAAAATATATATATTATTACAAATTTCTAAAAACAAAGCATTTCTAAAATAATTTCATTCATTTGTGAATAAGTCTTGAAAGTTTCATTTAAATCTGACAATTATTTGATTTTTGCAAGAATTTCCAAATCAATGTGTCTTTCCCTGTAAAAAGACATTCAAATTTCCCATACTAAAAAAATTAAGTGTTCTAATTTCTTATTTTATCTGTTCCTTTCTAATACACTTTTACTTTTTGCTTAAAATAAATGCCAGATGTATAGATTGTTTGCTACAATACTCATGTATTTTATAAACAAAAAGGCATTATTGCTTGGCTTTATTTGAAGAAAGAAATAGTCTTTGGAAGATAAAATTAACTGTTTATTTGTTCCTGATGTTGAAACTCTTAAAAGCTTATCAATGTAGATTAAAGAAGCTACTTAAAATATTGTCAAAATAATAAACTTAAAAGAAATTAAGTTAGTCTTGATTCTATTAAGTTATTTAAAACTTTCTTCATAGTTACAATGTGTTAAACTATTTTGAAACATTTGGGCATTGAGCATAGAATCTGAAGTAACACGATTGATTTCACTTAACCTTACCTGAAATAATGTATGACATGAATCAAAATTGGAATATCTTTTTAGTAAAATATTAATTATTCTGATTCATTTGTACTTAAGAGTATTAAAGATTATTTTTCTGAAAAAAATTCATAAAACTAATCTACTTGTTGACTCAGAAAATTACTTTTTCTCTATTCTTTATTAAAATGCCGCAATTTACATTGTTTGGACTGTTGTTATCCTTATCTTTATTGTTGTCTTCGTGACATCTTGGCCATTGTATGCAATGGCATTCTTCAAGTGATTATCTGAAGAAGGCTGTTGTGTACAGTGGCCAAAACATCATGAATATGATAATAAAAATGAAGACAACGGTCTGAACAATATAAGTAGTTACAATATCTCATCACAGAAGTATGGGCAGATGTAGAATGCTGCAGTTATTAATATCCAGGGAATTAAATCTGTTATCATATACACATGCTATCATATGATAAGCATTTTGTATTTAATATATTGTAATTGGTTACTATTCAGAAATGATTAAACACTATAAGTGTTAATGTCTAGCTTTTGGTGGGTAACACAACCTAACCTGATTAATTTAAAGGAAGAATTATACATGTATTTATCTACATGTGTATGTTTTATAAACTTTTGCTAATGATTTAAGTTTGAAAAAGCAGATAAAAGTCAGCATCAGCTACTTATTTTTATTTCAGGGACAGTATGTGTATTGTATTTTATTTTATCATTCTCCCATCTTATACAAAAATGTTTATACAAAAAAATCTGCAAGTTCTGTTTTCTAAGAATCATTTTCTCTGCTAATTTGTTGGTTTTTACTTGCTACATTTTCTCATTAATATTCCAAGATATTTATTTACATAAGTGAATGTCTATCAGTTAAGATGGATTATTTAACACTATCATCATTGACCAAAAGAAGAAACAAATGGATACTTTTAGTAAATTGTAAAATTGCTTTTAATACCCACCATGTCTATATTAGTGGTGCTTGGAATATGAATTTAATAAAACTATTATGGTTACTAGTAAACAGTATGTTATGGATCATAAAGTGTGGTTTCCACTATTAAATCTCATATGTCAGGCACACTAGTCACTAAATATTTCTTCATTTTCTTTGTGGTTAGTGCACTTTTTAAATGAGACTAACACCAATAGTTTTTGAATTTCCTAAAATGTCACTGGCTATCTGCTTTACTTTTATTTTTCCTATATTTAAACCTTTTAATCATACACATAGCAAAGTGATTATTGCCACAGGAATGGGAATTGGTCTATTGAGTTCAAATTCTAGCTGAGCTGCATTCTCTTTCACACAACAACCTTTAAGAAAGGTATGAATCCATCTCCTCCCTCTAGCTATGGTTTCAAAACTAGAGCAGACTAGGCACTCTAGCTTTGGTTGGCTACCAGTATAGGAGTAAGATAACTCTGAATTCAAAACCAGTTGAGCATTGGGCTTGATTTTTCTTTTTTAATAGTGCAGCATAATTACCAAGAAAATTCACATCATAGCTTAGTATAAAAAATTTTGTATATGATATAAATGTTAAGGCATTTTGTGCCAAATTGAGAAATAAAGTTTTAAAAAATCTTGATTAGAACTTCATAATCATGGACAGATTCTGTTTTAAAGGAAATATCAAAATACATAGTTATGAGGATTTAATGTATTTCAAGATGAGAAAAATTTTTATCAAGAAAGTACTCAATAGAGAAGTAGTGACGATAGCCAATAATATTAATATGGTTCAATTGTCTCTCAAAGTTTATATATATATATATATATATATATATATATATATATATATATATATTTTGCTTATTAAAGGGTCATATAAATCTACTGAATTATTATCAGATATCATATTTATACTCTGTATAATAAACACTAATAGACTCTAAACCAATTTGAAATTTGTACTATGATAAAATCTAAAAATATGAAAATATTTAAATATTCAGAAGTATTACAATATGACTATATTAATGTTAAAAATGCTTGTTTTTGAGCTTCGATTGCTGATACCCCATGAAAAGTGAATGAAGATACCATCAGTCAGTTAAGTTTTATATATATATATATATATATATATGATTAATACAAGTAAAAGATTTTTCACTTAGCTGATTGATGTTACCTTCAGCATCCCAACTCCAGAGTTTTGTAGACAGAATCTTTGAGAATCATACTGTCATTTATATATTTTTGGAAAAATCTTAGAAAATATTAGGTTGGTGCAAAAATAATGTCGTTTTCTCACATATGTTACTATGTGATAAAACGACATTATGTTTGCACCAACCTAATACCACATTTTATATAGCTTTGAAAATTTTATATTACATTTAATGTTGATTTAATATTGTTCCTACCTTTGGTTCAAATTATGTAATTCTTCATATTATAAATGTTTCATTTAATACATTCAGTCAAGAAATAAGTGCTAAATTAAAATAACATTTAAAAATAGAAATGTAGTTTTAGTTTGAAAATATTTGCATATTGTTAATCTATCAGTTTAAATTAGTGTTCCAGGTCACATTCCTCCCCTTGTGATGTCAGGTTTTCTCATTTTACCTCCATTTTGAATAGTCATCTGGTAATTTTCATCTCATCATTATACTTATGATTTGTACATGACTGAAATTCTAACTAAAATTCCTCCTCTTAGTTTCCAGTCCTAAATGTCAAGTATTTCCTGTCTATTTCATAATCTATTATTTTATAATGATTAATTATTTGTATTTTACAAACATTTGGGAATTTAAGAGAAATATTTAATTTTCTTTAAGTTTTCTATACATGCAAAAAGTATTGTATGTCTTTGAAAATGTTAAAATTGAATAAGCAAGTTTGCTTTTAAAGTTATTAAGTGATCATGGTTTGGTTAAACAAATAATGTAGGTTGAGTTATCTTTGTTATAATGAATACCAACTGCCTTAGCAGTGGTTTGAACCTTGTGCTCTAATTGAATATTCTCCTTCAATTCAGTAGATTCTAACAGGCAGTAGGAGGTTTGTTAAACATACTAATGAAAATGCACTGAACCTTTCCAACAATTTCTACTTCATTAGTTCTTTTTATCTGTCTGGGGATGTTATACCTGTTATATTTACCTGAAACTAGTAAAAAAAAAAAAATGAAGCTTTAATGTCAATTGTCTTATATTTTTATTCCTTCAAGGTAAAAGTTAACTTTTAAGGTTATAGGACAGGATTGAATTACCTGCTATATTAAAGACTGTATAGCTTCAGATCTAATCATAAATTTTATCTACCAGGAAGTACTGACAAGCTTTTTTTTTTCCAAACAAAGATACCACATAAAAAATACAATTATTTGGTCAAATTTTGGGAAATGAGTGAGGACAAGAAGATGATATATAAAAAAAATTACTAACCTGGCCTTATTTAAATATAAAAGTAATTACACTTCTGTTTATAAAATTTGTACTTTGGTATTATAATATTTTGTATTATTTAATAAATAACTAACCTTTTAGCATTTAATCATATCAATAGTAAATAAAAAGAAATTGTAAGGCAAAAGGTTAAAATTTATTAAAACTTACCAATTCTTACACAAAGCTAAGTTTGGTAAAAGGCTACATTTGTGGAACATTTAAGAATAACCTCACTAGAAATGACAATTCATTTTAAATCATGCTAACCATCAAATGTCAGTGACTGCCTAACATTAACAAATATAATCATTTTCTATGGTTGTTGAAAACTAAAGATAATTTTTTTATTAGAGGTTACTACTACTACTACTACGTCTTGATAGCTATTCTGCCTCAACAAATGTAGATTGTATGCATGATAATAGAATAATTAGAATCATAAGCAATGCTTTTTATATTTGCCCTATTTTCTCAGCCAATGCTTTTTATTTCTCTAGAGAGTTTATTTTGCTGCATAACAGCTGTGATATTAGCTAACCCCATATTTGTATGTGTGTATGTATATAAACATGCACACATATACATACATTGTATGTGTGTGATATATTGTTGGTATGAAATTATCACGTTAAGTGCATTGCCACAAGTCAATGGTTAGCAATCTGGTTTGGAACACTCGTACAAACCCTAAAGATATATTAGCAAAAATTTAATCTCGCTAACCATTTATACTGTGATGTGTTTGATCCAGATTGAGTCTGTCACATATGGATATGTGTGGTGCAAATTTAAGTTGAGAAAATGACAGTGCTTCATGATGAAGTAATGATTAACTACCTAACATCAAAGACTATTATTAATGTAACAAGTTTCATTCTTGGTGAATACTTGATCATTGTAACATTTCGGCAAACTCAGTAAATATGAATGTTTTAATAAAATGTTTCAATTAATAATTACATTAACTTATATATAACTCTTTCCACTCCAGAATGGTTGCTGCAATAATCAGTTCTTACATGTAAAATATTTGAAGTTTAAAAGTTTATGATATCCTAGACCTATAATTAAGAGATACAAAATCATTGAGAGACTGGTTTGTTCTGACATTTTGTTTGCCCTGTTGGAGGGGCCCAGAAATATATCAGCTTTATCTTTTGTAGAAGAGTAAAACACCTACCCACTCAATAGGGCTATATATCAAATAAATGTTTACAGACCAAAGTATAAATGACCAGTATTTAACTATAGGCCCAAATATTATTAAAATAAATAGTTTGGGCATTAAATAAACCAACAAATCTTGAAATAAAATAAAATCCTAGTTATCATCTCAAAATTCATATAATTTAAAACTGATTTTCTTTCAAAACAATATTTGGAGAAGTGATAAGATTACTAGATTTCTCTTTACTGTTCATTCATTCAGTTATCATCTATAAACAAATAAACACCTTCCTGAAAGGATATCTAAGTTCAAATCTCTTTGGAAATTTTCATTATTCCTACTTTTTACTTATCATAAAAAACAACAGTAAGATTAAAAAAAAAAATGTGTCAAATATTAATAGTTTGTGTTAGAATTCAAATAACTAGCTGAAAAAGAGTCCTATAGCAGGATTTTAAATTTGAAGGCTTCTCAAGGAAAATATCTTGGATTTATTGAATCTTACTTTATTTAAAACTATTACCATCATGAATTCTAGGACCACATTTAATTTAATTTAATTAGATTTCAGAGACGTATTCAGATTTTTACTGCAGCAATAAACATAAATAATAACCAACTGTTTTTATTTATAATTATAAACATCTTAGATATGTTAATGTTTATGACTCTCTGCTTTGTATAACAAATATGAACAGAACATGATTTTTAGTCTTTATTTTCTGCTGATCAGGAAAATAAGGGATAAAAATAGGCAATAGGAAAAGACTTGATCCATTTTAGATAAAGACATCTTAAACTATTTATACTTTATGCAATCAAACAAGAGAAAGATTCAGTCTATTAAACGTGATGGACATAAAGTAAGGATGCACTTTATTATACATACATAAAGAAATTGTTAAAAACTTTAAAACCTGAGAGTAGCCATTCTTCTTCTTGATCTAATGTGCCATGTCCCTTCACAATTTCCTATTTTTTGTAGCTCTTAATAAATTTTGTCTTTTTGTTATCTTTCGTTAACACTGATCTGCCAACCATTTACACAAGCTCACTAGGTAGGTTACGACTTGTTTTCTTTTTCCTATGAGTATCAAAAATTTTCCAAGCCTTCTTTCTACATTATGTGCCCTAGAAATTTCAACTCTCTTTCTAATGTTAAGTATAAGTATCAATTTTTATTTCCATTTTCTCTAAAATTTTGTAGTTCCTCACATGTTCAGTCCATGGTATTCATTTGATATCATTCGGAGCATAAAAAGGTAAAAAAAAAAAAAAAGGTTTAGTACTCTTTTCTTTGTTCCCAACAATTTG